>CM074754.1:5082874-5310374 GCA_037367245.1 Phrynocephalus guinanensis
AAGGGGATTGGACAGATTCCTGGAGGAGAAGTCCATCACAGGTTACAAACCATGATGATATGTAATCTCCAGGCTTAACACCTGGGTTCTTCAAGGGACAGATGCAGGGGAGTGGTATCAGGGGACAGAGATCTAGTCTCATGTGCTCCCAGAGGCATCTGGTGGGGCCGCTGTGAGATACAGGAAGCTGGACTAGATGGGCCTTTGGCCTGATCCAGCAGGGCTCTTCTCATGTTCTTATTTTAAGCACTAGAGAAACCAACGGTGGGTTTTCTGTCTTCACTTGACCTACCTCGCAAGGTTGTTGTAAAGATCGCGCGAGAGAAAGAGGCGCTATGAAGGGGCGATGTCGGGTGCCCACAGAAAGGGCTCTGAGTGCCACCTTTGGCACCCATGCCATAGGTTCGCCATCACTTCTCGAGGTACTTCTAGACCAGGGTCCTCAAAGTTTTCAACCAGCGGGCCGGTCCACCACCACCCAAATACCACTGGGGGCCGGATCCCAGTCCAAAAGCAGCTGCGGAGGCTGGCTTGCTCACAAAACAGGGGATAGGTGGGGGGTTGCAATTGGTCCCAGGGGCCGGATTCAGGACCTTGGGGGGCCGCATTCGCCCCCGGGGCCTTAGGTTGAGGACCCCTGTTCTAGACTATCATTCCCATCATTCACCATTTTGGGCAGGGGACAATGGGAGGTAGAGGCCAACAATATCTCCAGCTGGTTCCCCGCTCACCTCCCCCCCCCCAAAAAAATAAAACCCACTTCTGTTTTGCTGGAGGCTGGAGGGGTGCTTTCTGCTTTTCTGTGTTCACCCACCATGCTCTGAGGTTTCCCTTCAATTTTTTAGTTCCTGAGAGTTGGAGCCCAACCATGGTAACTGGGACAACAAGTGGGCAGTGGAGATGGTGGCCCTCTCGGACTCCCTGAGGCCACCGTGACTGTCCCAGCAGGGTGGTCTCTCATCAGCTCCAGCTAACATGTCGGGGAGCATGGGCACTGTAGTCCCACAACCTGGAGGCGGCAACAGGGAGTGGCAAGGCCTTGAAAAGTGTTCTTGCAGGGTGACACTCACTCGGGCACTTTCCCCCCAACCCCCACCCCGCTGCCTTTGCGGGACGGGTGGAGACCCCGGGGGATTTCTGGAGCTGGATTCTTGTTCCTTGCCTCGGGCCGCAAAATGCCTAGAGTCGGCTGTCTGTTCCGTGACAACCGCCCCCCCCGCCCCCCACGGGAGAGGGGCAGACTTCTCTTAGAGCGAAACCAGGCGAGATCGGAAGAGTCACTCCGAATCGACAGGGCTGCGCCGGGGAATCCCGGCGGTGGTGCGCGTGCCTGCGTGCGTGTCCCACATTTCAAGGGCTCGGGAGAAAAGTGGGGTGGGTAGGGACACCTCTTCCCTTCCTCCGCCCCCCCCAAACCCGGAATGCGTGAGAACCTTGCTCTATCTAGGTTTAGAGCCTGGCCGGCTTCCCAGTGGGGGGGAAAAACCGGGGATTTCCCGGGGTAGCTGCTCGCGGGAGGGTGAGTCAAGCCTGTGAAAAATGCCCATCAGGATCAGACCGGCTGGATGAGCACGTGTCGAAAAATGGGTCGCGGGAGAACCGGGAGGTTCGCGCCATTTCTCTCCTTCCTTCTGCCAGGAGACGCTTCGCCGCCGCTTTCCCCGTCGCCCGTGGTCCCCTCCCCGATATTGCCCTTGGATGAAACCTCGGTCCTGGAACTGAATTCCGCAAAATACAGATTTTTACCTTGTACAGTGGACCCTTGTATAACAAACAGTTTGTATAACATAAAATCTGTACAACATAAAAATTCCGGATATAGGGGAAATTTGCTTAACATAATCGCCTATGGGGAGAATCCCTACAACATAAAAATGGGATTACTCGTTTTCAATGCCTTCCTATGGGAATTTGTATAAAGGAAAATTTGCTTAACATAATTTCATTTGGAACGAATTAATTCCTTTATACAAGGTACCACTGTACATATATAATCTAAGGGCGTTTATACACGACTCCTAAACTCCGGGGCAAATGGCTCCCAGCTCCGGAGCTTAAAAATGTTTACCCACCAGCTCCGGAGTTTACAGGAAATTAGGTGCGACCACGCCCACTTTAGCGCCCCAGCGCACCTTTCCAGTACCTGCTCTTCCGTCCTGAAAATTCCTTGATGCGGTGTAAAGATAGTGAGTGCGGGGCTCTCCTCCCTTCTGTTTGTTGTTTTTTTGGCTCCCGCCCCTTTAAGAGCTACTTTACAGACACAGGAATCTTGCGGGCAAGAGCGAGAGCCAGAAGGAGAGCCAGAACGGAGGTGAGGCACGATCTTTTCTTCCTTTTCTCTCCCTCCTCTCACGCAGCCAGCAACCAGGAAGTGCGGAGGGGGGTGGGGACAGAGGAAGAGCCACGAACCCCTAAGATCTCTGGTCCGAATTCAAGTGGCCAGCGGATCTTAGGGGTCGTGTAAAAAGGCAAGCGGTGCCGTTGAGAATGTATGAAGTGCTAGTGGGCTAAAACTAGGTGGACCACAAGAGGCATAGGAGAAGAAAGAAAGAAAGAAAGAAAGAAAGAAAGAAAGAAAGAAAGAAAGAAAGAAAGAAAGAAAGAAAGAAAGAAAGAAAGAAAGAAAGAAAGAAAGAAAGAAAGAAAGAAAGAAAGAAAGAAAACTTGAGCCACAGAGCCCAAGAGTTTTAAGAAAAAAAAATCCCGCATCCGAAAAGGCCGCTCAAAGGGAATCCTTTCTTAAACGCGCCGAACAGGAAGAAAACAGGCCATTTAAGGGCATCTACGTCACGGACACCTGACTCACGCCGTGGAAGATACCAAGTGCGGCTTTGCCGGAGGGGAGGCGGGGGCTCCCTGAACCTGCAGACGCTCAATTAAGAGCTCTTGGCTTTTATTCTTGGGGTGGGTGGGGGTTTAATATTGCCCATCGTCGAGCCTCTCTGGGCACTGCGATTGCGGGGAGAGGGATTTACCATCTTCCTATCAGGAGCGTCTTTCAGATTCCCCCCCCCCCCGGGAGTTAACGTGTCCCGGGAGTTCCCATTCATAATTTTTTTTTCACAAGTCAGGGAGGGGGGGGATTGAAAGCGTTCCTTCCGAACGCGTGAGTGTCACTCGCGGGGCTGAGCCCAGGCAGACATGTTCAAGGACTTGGGCCGGGGAAGGGCACGCGCGCCGGGACTTCCTCGACCTCCCTTGCCGGGCTCGGCCTCTCCATTCCGCCCAGGACCGCAGCAACCGCAGGTAAGCCTCCTCGCCGCCGCCGCCGCTTCTGGAGTTCTCCCGCACTCTGTACATGCGCCGTGGGCTCTTGGCGACCCTCCGATTTATTGGACGACTCTGCCGGGTGTTTTCCGAGGAGCGTCCACGCACCGCCGGCTGGTGCTCCCAACACGTGTCGTATCAAGCGGAGGCCCCGGGAACCCAAGGGGGAGGAGGAGGATGTGGGAGAAGAAACGAAACTCAATTTTAAGTTATTTTTTTTCCCGAGGAAACGGGAGGCTGTTTTTGTGCTTCCCGGGATTCGATCTCCTTCAGGAGGAATGTTTTTAGTGCCTAGATGCCCTAAGCACATCCGATCTCGCCTGATTTGGGAAGCTAAGCAGGGTCGGCCCTGGTGAGTATTTGGATGGGAGACCACCAGGGCAAACCAGGTGCTGTAGTTTTAACACTTTTAGGAGGAAATATGTCATGAACCATGAGAAGCGGCATCGGTCACCTAAAATGGGTCTGGGTTCGAAAGCGTCAGCCTCAAGGAACCCTTTCCCCTTGCCTCCAGTCGTGTGAGATGGCAGTGAGACGTGTTGGAAACCCATTGCAATGGCGCGATTAGTCGGCCCTGGTTACACTCGAGAAAACCCTTCCCCCACCCTTTTTTTTCTTCTTTTTTTGTCATTGGAACTTTTCTTACTCATCCGTGCCCTTGTTTGTTCGCTTTCCCCTTCTTCTGAAGCAAGAAAGGGTTTTAGGACACTTCAAACTCTCTCCCCCTCTTTTTTATGTCTCTCTTTTTAAATCTACAATCGAAAGAGACCTGTCACAAAAGCTGGATAGACTCAATGGTCCTTAGCCTCCCTTCCACCTCAGCAGTTCCGATGATGATGATGATGATGATGATGATGATGATGATGATGATGATGATGATGATGATGATGGGAGGAAGAGACCCCCGTGGAGGGCCAGGCATGTGCAGAGTGCTTGACCTGTATGCTTAGGGTGCCCCCTGTGTCCTTCTTCCTGGACTGTGGGGTGTTTTCAAAACTCATAAGTCCAGCTTCTGGGTCCAGCAAGAGGGGATGTAACTCTGCTGGGATAGGTTGAATTTTAGATGGTGTGTGTGTGTGTGTGTGTGTGCGTGTTGCGTCGTTACAGTCATTACTACACTTTGTAACCACGGCGGTGCAATTCTATTTCTACTGCCCTGATTCCTGTCCTATATAGCAGTGGTTCTCAACCTGTGCGGGTCCCCAGATGTTCCTGGACTGCAACTCCCAGAAGTCTCCATCACTCACTGTGCTGGAAGGGGTTTCTGGGAGTTGCAGTCCAGGAACATCCAGGGACCCACAGGTTGAGAACCAATGCTATATAGGATCCAACAGTAGTTAAGTGACCGACAGTACTTACCATTCTATTCCAGAAAGACTTACCGCCCTGCCCCTTCCATGGCAGGTGAGAATTGTGAGTGACCCTCCAGTCCACAGGTCCTGAACATTCAAAAGATGGAGACGTGACAGTGACAACAGAACCCGGTCATGATAATCGTTAGTGGAGATGTACTCTTGATGAGGAGGTTCTAAGGGATTTGTTATTTAGTGCCAAAAGCATATGCAGTATATATTTTCTCCAAGCTCTGTCATACAAACAGGTCGGTCTGGGGTATGATAGTGTTAATAATTATTGGCATTGGTGTGCTGGTTGGTTTTTTGGATTTCAAATCCCAGCGTTCCCAGATTTATAGTCCAAAATGTCAAATCTACTCCCCTGTAATTATTGGGGGGGGGGGGTTGGGGTGTCTGATTCAGAGAACAAATATATCAGCCCATGAGACAACCTTTCTCTTCCTACCAACTCTGTTATCTCAGCTTCCATATTCCACAGAGGCCTTCAGACCAGAGAAGGGGACCAGTGTGAAAGCCCAGCTTTACAGCTGCTGGAAGGGGAACATTTTCAAGAGGTACACAGTCTAGAGGTACACTGCCCCTAAACATGGGGGCTCAGCTCCAGCTCTTCTGTCTATGAATTTGTCCCATGGACTCCTTGTGGCAATGAATCCCACATGTTGATTTTGGTCTTTTTTTGGAAAGGATTCAGGTTCCTGCCGTGACTCATGGCTAAGCCAGTAGGGGATTTCTGTTTGCAACAGGTTGCCATAAAGTGGGGGAGATGCTCCCTGTGTCATCGGTCCCAAATAAAGTGTATACATTCAGATTTCCTGCTCCAAACCCAAATTCATAATTCTGCCCGGCCTCATCTGAAGGGCATGGGCTCTTAGATAAACCACAAATATTTAGAGAGAGAGAGAGAGAATTATTCATTTCCATTTCTATTCTGGCCCGTGAGTGTCACCACTCTCTGGGTAGTTTAGAATATGCAAAAATTAATAAAAATAAAAAAATGAAAAAATCATAACAATCCAATATAACAAGAACAAAAAACAAACTAATGAAAATGTATGTTCTTCAACTACCCCCCCCCAAAAAAAAAATTCCTGACCCAGCTCATCCACGATCCCAGGCATATTTTGAAACTCTACAAATATTCTACTGAAGACAGAGGAGGAGAGGAAGTAATTTTTAAAGAGAGATGCTGAGATTTTAGGAAACGGTTCTTGTTGACATGTGCCTCCAAGCAGGAACTGACATAGAGTGATCCTAACAAGGCTTTTGAAAGAACATATGAATATAAGAAGAGCCATGCTGAATCAGGCCAAGGGCCCATCTAGTCCAGTTTCCTGTATGTCATGGTGGCCCCACCAAATGCCTCTGGCAGCACATGAGACAATGGGATACCTGTCTCCTGACCCCACTCTCCTGCATCTGGCATTTTGAGGTACCTGTTCCCTGTTTTAAAGCCTGGAGATGACACATCCCCATCATGGTTGGTAACCTGTGGTGGACTTTTCCTCCAGGAATCTGTCCAATCCCCTTTGGATGCCCTCCAGGCCAGATGCCGCCACCATCTCCTGTGGCAGGGAGTTCCACAGGCTAACAACACGAGATACTGAAGGAGTGGTTATCCCAGTTCCAAGGCAGCTGGATGGCTCAGTGGTTTAAATATCTGAAGCCAGAAACTGAAAGTGCCTCTCGAGAGAGAAGAGCCAGCCTGGGTGGCCTTGGGGCAAGACACCCCAGAGAAATAGGGAATGGGAAACTACTTCTATGCATTTTGTACCCTAGAAAATCCTAGAAAGGGTCCTTATAAGTCAGCATCGACTTCAAGGCACATAAGTTTCACATGTTATGCCTCACTGCTCATTTACCTTCCTGTGTATTTTGATTGACTTAGTTTTGCTATTTTGTTTTATATTGTACTGTAAATCGTTAATATATCATTATGTTTAATGGCTATATCTGTTGGTTTAACCCTGTAAACCTCCCAGAGTGGCCTTTGTTGCCAGGTGGTGCAGTATACAAGTAAAACTAACTAACTAACTAACTAACTAACTAACTAACTAACTAACTAAATAAATAAATAAATAAATAAATAAAAGTGCAGTGGTACCTCTTAAAACGAATTTAACTCATTCTCCGGGCCAATTTGTTTTAAGAAAATTTTGTCTTATGAAATGCAGTTTCCCATAGGAATGCATTTCAAAATGGATTAATCTGTTCCGAAGGCTATGCGTTCTGTGTACATGCCGAACAGTTTTTTTTTGTCTTGCAATGCACTCCATGGGGAATTTTTTGTCATGCAAAACATGCCAATTCCCAGATTTTTTTTCTTCCTATGATCTTTTTTTTTTTTTGGTCTTTCCACCAGGCATTTGTCTTAAGAGGTACCACTGTTCCCGGTGAGCTTCCATGGAGGAATGAGGGATTCAAACCCAGGTCCCTGGAGTTCATTGCTCTGTCCCCTATACCCCACTGGGTATTCACGGGAGAATCAGCCCTGCATCTCCTGGACCCAAGGGTCTTTGGGATGTCCTGATGCCGAAGGGGAGAAGATTGTTCCTCTCATCTGTTCTCCACCTGGATCTTTTGCCCCGGCAGGATGGGAGAGGCCGGGCCTTTTTTTTTTTTAAATGCTGTGTCATCTCGTGCTGTTTCACTGCAAGGTGACTCATCAAGAACACTCCGTCACATCAAGTCATCACCCTCTCCGCAGACAGGGAAGGAGGGAGGGAGGGCAGAGGGCGCCTCCCTGTCATCTCCCTCTCCTCCCTCTTATTAGCCGGTTTCAAAAGGACCTGGAAGGTTCTTTCTCGTCCACTTCCTTTTGGCCTGCTTGGGAAATAAACCTGGGAAAATGGCATCATGCCAGGGCCAAAAACCGCCCTTGGGCTTGCTTTGCAAGCCGGCAGGCTTGCGTGGGCATGGCGGGCGAGGGTCAGGCATGAAACGCTTTGCATACCCAGCGGAGATCATCAAACGTGACATTTCAAGCTCTCTTTCGGGGGGGGGGGCTGGGGCAGATATCAGCCGGTTGCAGCTCCTTACCAGCCCTGCGAGGTGGGCCTTATGCAGAGGAGCGAGAGGGGGCTGAGGTCAGGAAAGGCTGGGGTGGGTGGTGGATAAACAAAGGGGTTGAGATCCATACAAGACTGGACCTCTTCCCAGCTTTTCCTCTGATACTGCCTTCAGTTCTGACGCTGGCCTTATTTTTATTGCCGGTTATTTTATCCTTCTCCAGGCAGTTGGCTTGCCTGACTTCTTTCCTCTTCATCTGCCTAACTATCCTGTGAGGTAGGACAAGTGGGGGTGGTGGAGGGTCTGGGGAGAGAGATGCCCAATTCATTTCATGGGTTGGTTGGCCCTGCAGACCACCCTCAACTCACCGAAGGAGAGGTGGATATGCAACAAATAATGTGATCCTTTGAGTTTTGTAATTTGGGGGGGGGGGGGCGACTAGAACAGTGAGGGTGAACCTTTTAGAGATCAAGTGCCCAAAGTGTAATTCAAAACCCACTAATTTCTCCTTTTCCAAGGAGAAAGGCGGGGTAAAAATACTCTAAAATAAATAAATAAAGTGCCAATACAGCAGTTTAACTTGAATCCAGGTGGGCTGTGAAGGGGCGATGTCGGGGGCCCACAGAAAGGGCTCCGAGGGCCACCTTTGGCACCCATGCCATCGGATCACCAACACTGGACTAGAACCTTTACTCACTCAAGCACTGCTATCACTCTGGTTCTTTAGAGTAGCTCCGAATGGCAGCAAAACCCCAAGATAACTTCTCCAATTGCACTCCCCCCCTCCAGTTTTTTTTAAAAATGTATGAAGGAGAAGAGAAAAAGAAATGAAACAATGAGTGGGAGAGAAAGGCAGCTCCCAGTACCTGCCATCCTTTGGTACCCTTGTGGGAGCTTTAGAATGCCTGACTCTTTGCCAATCACGATGCCCACCTTGTCAGGGACGTCCCCAACTGCTGGTCCTCAGGTAGAAATCCCACCTGCATGGAGGTTCCTTTGGGGCATTTTGCCTCATAACGGCTGACAGGCATGTCCTGTATGAATCACCCTGGCACAGACATAAGGACACGTCTTCTTGATTCCGTCCACAGGGGGAGGGAGAGGGTCCATCCTGCTCAGAGTGCCGGGATTGTAAAAGTTGTGGCCGCAAACATCTGGCAGGCTGAGGGCTCTTACGTACATAAGAACATAAGAAGAGCCCTGCTGGATCAGGCCAGAGGCCCATCTAGTCCAGCTTCCTGTATCTCACAGTGGCCCCACCAGATGCCTCTGGGAGTGCACGAGACTAGATCTCTGTCTCCTGATGCCACTCCCCTGCATCTGTCCCTTGAGATACCCCGCTTTTAAGCCTGGAGATGACATATCTCCATCATGGTTTGTAACCTGGGATGGACTTTTCCTCCAATCCCCTTTTGAAGGCATCCAGGATAGATGGCATCACCACATCTTGTGGCAGGGAGTTCCACAGACTAACAATACGCTGGGTTAAAAAAAAACATTTTCTTTTGTCTGTTCTCACTCTCCCAACCCTCAATTTGAGTGTACGTCCCCTAGTTCTGGTATTTTGTGAGAGGGAGAAGAGTGTCCCTCTATCCACTTGACTCATGCCCTGCGCTATTTGTACATCCCAATCATATCCCCCCTCAGGCGCCTTTTTTCCAGACTAAAGAGCCCCAAATGTAGACCGTTGCCTTTTCAGTTTTCCCCAGGACTCTGTCTTTTGGTAACTTCAGTTGCACCCTCCCTTCAGAGTGTAGGACATTTTACTAAATATGCCCTACTAATTATTTAAAAAGAGCCCTACTATCTACGTGCCATCCTCCAGACTTCCCCATCTCCTGCAGGGTAAATAGGTGCTACCCACTCTTCCCATTCCTCTCCCTAATTTTTAGGGGGGGGGAGAGACCTCAATGGCAGACCTCAGGAGTGCCATATCAGTCAACTTTCCACCTTCATCTCGTTTCCCCCCTCCCCACCTACCCCTGGTGTGTGTGTGTTTCACTTCAACTCTGAGTAAAGAGTTCTCAAGTGTGCAATTGCTTCTGACATCTTGTTTCGAGTATTAAATGTATTCCCTTACTTTCCCTCTTTTCTTGAATGGCAGGGGGTTGGACTAGATGGCCCTTGAGGTCTCTTTCAACTCTATTATGATTCTATGATTCTATGATTCTATGGAACAACATAGCTCCCTTTTGGAGTACTGTACCCAGCGTGCAGGGTGGGGGCACCTCACGTCTCCACCCAACCTGTTTTTCTTTTCTTCTTTTTTGGTTTCTGTAAGCAGTGGTTGCCGTGAGAATAAAATAAGGATAGCAGGTGGTGAAAGTGTCAGGGCTACCATCCCCTTTCTCTTAAGTTCCCCTCCCCTGGACACCCCAAATCTAAGTTATGGATTAGTTGTGAGGATGGAGCTGTATAAAATCATATCATAGAATCATAGAGTTGGAAGAGACCTCAAGGGCCATCTAGTCCAACCCCCTGCCATTCAGGAACCCCTATCACAGGACTCCCGACAGATGGCCATCCAGCCTCTGCTTAAAAACCTCCAAAGAAGGAGACTCCACCACCCTCCGTGGCAGCTGCCTCGTGACGTTTTCCGCGAGGATAAAAGCAAGGAGGCAACCTCAAAGGGTTGTTGTGTGATAAAATGGGAGGGGGGATTGTCCCTGTGGTCTCCTTGGTACGGGGATCTACGTATGATTTTTTAAAATTAGGTATGCAACTCTGAATATTGCGCAGGATGAACCATCATTGATTGTGCTGATTTATGGGATGTGTGGCTTCCGGATTGCTTTTGTGGTTTCCCTCACCCCAGCAGAGAACCCAAGAGTTCGGGACTGTCTTCCTAAGCCATCCTTTCAGTCTTTTTGCCAGGGCCCTCCCTCCACCTGGCTGGAGGTAGGATGTGTCAGCCAGCAGCAGGGAGGCGGCTCGGGGCTGCCTCGCCCAGCGTGCGTCGGGTGCAGTGACGCCAGCGCTCCACGCAAGCGGCCAGGGTGTGACTCCCCGAGGGTGTGCCACGGCGCCCGGAGGGCAGGGGCAGAGGCAGTGGGAAAAGGAGGCCAAGAGGCGTGGGATGGGTAGAGAGTGTAAGGTAATTCAGGGAGAAGGTCATTACCTGGGAGTTTAACTGTGCCTGAGAACCTGTCTGCCTCAACACTCCCCCCCCCACAGCCCAGGAAGGGGGAAGTAGTGGTTTCCAGAAGTTGGAGGACCCCAGTTCCCACCAGACCTAGTTCCCCCATCCCCAACCCTAAACTGTGGAAACTGCGTTTCCCACTGCCGCAGTTTAGTCTTCAGGCGCAACAGTGTCCCTGAGCATGTGCCAAAGTTTTCCCCCTCCATATAAATCTATCACCCACAGGGGATTCAGTCTTGGCAGCTGAGGACACCTTATGGCGTTGTTTCTTAACCTTCTTTCCTACCCCCACCACCCCGAATCTACCTCAGATAATTTGAGGCCCAATCCACCACCCCATCCTTAGTCGAACAAACAAGGCTGCGAGGTTTCCCCTCAGTGACTGAGGGGATTTTAAAACGGGTTGTCTGCTTTGGGATGTGTTTTTGGTACTGGTTTTGTTAACAATTTCTCAGAGTGGTGTTTGTTTGATGCTTTCTATTATTTGTACAGTGGTACCTTGTACTGTATAAAGCAGTGATGGCGAACCTATGGCACCGGTGCCAAAGGTGGCACTCAGAGCCCTTTCTGTGGGCACCCAACATCACCCCTTTATAGCCACCTCTATACAGGTTAAATTACTGTACTGGCACTTTGCAAAAAAAATTGTTGGGTTTTGAATTGCATTTTGGGCACTCGGTCTCTAAAAGGTTCGCCATCACTGGTATAAAGGAATTAATTCGTTCCAAATGAAATTATGTTAAGTAAATTTTACTTTATACAAATTTCCCATAGGAATGCATTGAAAACAGAGCAATCCCTAATTGTGACCATTTATATGTAGTACAGATTCGACCCATAGGCGATTCTGTTAAGCAAATTTCCCCTATCTCTGGATTTTTTATGTTGTACAGATTTTATGTTATACAAACCCTTTGTTATACAAGGGTCCACTGCATATTGACTTTTTTTTTGCTTTAAATACTGTATTTTAATGATGTGCACTGCCTTCAGTCCTTTTAAAAAAGGGGGAAATATTTTATATCCATACATGCTCATTGGAAGTTAAAGGTGTTCTCAACGAGGTTTGTATGGAGACACCCCACCCACCCACCCCGATTGACATTTGAGGGTCGGATCTTTCTATTCATAATAGCACATAAAAACTATAGCAACTCCTCTCCACACCCGTTGAGTATCCTCACACACACACCACTGCATTGCTGATGGATTGTCCACACACATATATGAGTCCCCCACCACTATGTCTCAATATTAGTGTCCAGCCCTGTCAAGAAGTGCCACCAAGTGTCCTGTCTTGTCTGTAGCTACATCGCCTTCTTTTTGTCTTTTCATGGGGCAGAAGAACCGAAGGAGACAAAAAAAAAGAGCCTCCTTGGAAGTTCACCGCAGGGGTCCTGGGTATTGTACTGCCCCCATCTGCCTTGTGTTCATCAACGAATAAAAATAATTGCACCTTGTCAATCAATTCTGACTTACGGTGACCTTTAGGGATGCAGTACAGTACGCAGAAGTGGATGGCCCTTCCCGTTTTCTGTGGTGCCCTGGGACGGTGTTGGTTGCCCAAGGCTGCACAAGCTGGCTATCTTTGTGGGAATCAACCCCCCCAACCTTTGGTTCTGTAGCTGGAGACCCCAACTCACTGAGCTTCCCAGCCTCTGATACTGGAGGTGATAGAGATCCACCCTGTCGCTATGGTTGGTCCTGGCTTCCCTCAATGCATCCCATCCCTGTTTGAAGCATCTCATGCTGATGGTCATCATTACCGTATCCAGTAGCCGTGAGTTGCACAGGTTAACCACGTGCCAGGGTTATAGTTTCCTGACTCTAACACTTTTCCCTTTCCCCCCCAGAAATTCCACTCTGATCCAGGGGCTGGGAGTAGCAGTGGTAGCAGCGGCACCAGCGCCTTTGTCCCCAACCTCAACACCGTCACCACCAGCCACAACCTCCAGTGGATGGTCCAGCCGACCATCATGGGTGCCTCTCCAGGTGTCCCTCCCTACCCGCGGCCCTACCACTGTCCCCACTATGGCGCTGGGATGCGGCCACGTGTCATCCGTACTGCCGGCCTGAACTTGATGCCACGGAGGCGCCATTTGGAGCATGTGAGTGGAATCCCCAGTGGCTGGGTGAGGGTGGTGGTTCATCAGGGTCTGTGAAAGGGCCTTGGAAAACATGCTGGGTTTAAAAAACCACCGAAGAGACCTGTGGTGCCCTAAAATCTTCATCACCGTCTGGGCTTTTTGTACGCTTCATCAAGCGGCTGCTATCAGTGTCTAGTTTCAGGAAAGGTGCATGGTAAACAGCTGTGTGGGGTGGGATTCTGAGCAGTGGGGCCAGGGAGATGTACAACGCCTTTGGAAACAGACAAGGAGGCCTGTGCCACTTCAAAGGCTGCGGCATTTTATTTGGCACAAGGTTTCATGGACGGCAGCACATCTCAACCGGGGGCAAGAGTCATGCAGAGGAAAGGAAGGATCTACGTTCACTCCAGAATGCCGGCCACGTAATAATAGGCTTAAGTTAATGCAACCCAGATTTAGGCTGAAGATCAGACAGAACGTCTTAACTCTTAGAGCAATACGGCAATGGGACCAACTACCTCAGGAGACGGTGAGCGCTGCAACGCTGGAGGCATTGAAGAGAAAATTCGGCAGCCCTCTGTCAGATATGCCTTGGTTTGGATTCCTGTATTGAGCCAGGGGTTGGACTTGATGATCTAAGATGCCCCTTCCAACTCGATGGTTCCATGATTCTAAGGGATAAGCAGTCCAGAAATGTTTATGGCAAATAAAACCAGCTGATCTTCAAGGTGCCATTTGGTAACATGGCTCCCTTGTCCCTCTGGCAAATAAATGTAAACACCATTCCCTGCATTTAATGCCCTGGTGATCCTGCAGTCTAGATGGCACCCTCTGAAACAAACACAAAAAAACTGTATGAGGGACCTTTGATGCCATGAAAAATCTGTGCTTTTCCTGCATGGCGGTTTGTTTATTTATCCGATTTATATACCGCCCACCTGGCAGAAAGCCACTCTCGGCAGTTGGCAACATAAAATAAACTGTTTACAAAACACGGATACAAAAATATAAAAAGTATCACCAGCAGTGCTCAAACCCTGGACCAATGGCACTGCCAACTACCAAGAAAAATGAACCCTCACCAAGCCAGGGGATGTGGGGGAAGCTAAATGTGGTGCCTTGAACAGGAAAGAGGTTTTTGTTGTCAGAGAGAGAGAGAGAGAGAGAGAGAGAGAGAGAGAGAGAGAGAGAGAGAGAGAGAGAGAGAGAGAGAGAGAGAGAGAGAGAGAGAGAGAGAGAGAGAGAAAGAAAGAAAGAAAGAAAGAAAGAAAGAAAGAAAGAAAGAAAGATTCACCTTGAAGTTATGGGGCCATCTAAATTTGAGCGCCCTGCTGGATAAGTCCAGTGTTCACCTGTTCCACGGGTCACTGAGTTCCCGGTTGCTTTACCTACTTTGCCATCCAGTAAGTAACCTTCTAATTGGGAGTGTCTCAGTACGTAGCCAGGTTGGTCCTTAGACAGCAGAGACACAATCTCACAGTGAGTCAGTGCTTGTCAACTTACCCTGTTAGGAAGAACCTAACAGAGTCTCTGCTCTGCTGCTTTAGCCTTTGAGAGCTGACTCCATGCGTCCTGTGTAGGGCCCTAAATTTCTGATTTCACACCTATGATGCAGTCGGGGGAGTTAGACTAAATCCCCAATCAGCGCTAGAATTTTCTGCCATGAAATGTCTTTCCAGAAACAAACAAACAACAAAAGTGATGAACTGAGGCTGTCATCACTTTGGTCACATCGCGGAAAGCTCAGATTTTTTCTGGAAAAGACGATCGTGCTGGGAAACGTTAAAGGCAGCGGGAAGAGAGGAAGCCTGACGACCAGATGGAGGGACTCGACAAAAGAACCCACTGGGTTGCGCTTGCAAGAGGACAGAGATTAATCATAACGTGGACTTCTACTCCGTCAAGGTCACACAGACACATTTGACATTCCATGAAGGAATTCCAGATCGGGGGTTGCACAGAGACCAAGCAACAAGAATAATTGCAACGTAACTGGGTCCTGTTTTTATTTTGAATGAATAAAAGGCATATTCCTCGTTGCTGATGATGCCAGAAGAGAAGCACCACCATGGCTGACTTCTGGATCCCATGACCCAAATCCTTCCTGTGTATGGAACACAGTGCCACTGGATTTCTGTGGAACCTGCGCCCTCTGGTGTCCTCCAGGAACACTATATTTTGGACAACTTTGCTATGGTTTCTGCCCTGTTTTAGGTTTCCGAAACAGACAGTGGCAGTTCTGGAGGCACTTAGAGCCACCTTATAAGGCCTCTGCAGGGGACTGAAAGACACTCCAAAGTGAATCTGCCCAATTGCTATTAAAATATGACTTTCTCCCACCTTTTCGTCCCAGTACAGGATCCAATCACAGCCTGGAAAAGGTTTTTTTTTTAAAACTATAAATCCCACAATCCTGGCCTTGTTTGAGGAAGAAGGGATTGCCCACATCCAAATGGCTGGCAAAGAAGGGCGGGAAGGATTATTACACCCGTGACCCTGTTTCTGACTGGACGAGCGTCGCCGTCCACCTTTCTTATCAGTCAAAACAATTAGGAATGGAACCTCCAGATAGGGAAGCAGTCTACCTCAATATGCCAGCACCTGCAGAACATGAACAAGAGGGTGCTCATTGCACTTACAGTATTTCCTAATTAGGGCTTTCCCTTTGAGGAACAGGATGGCCCGCGCGGGAAGCAGAATGCTAGACTTCCCGTTGGTCTGATCTTATATTTCTAATGGTGGGTTTGCAGCACTCTGCTCATGCTCCAGTGCCCTTCCTTGCATTTTAGGAGGCCATGCCGGAACCTGGGCGTCAAGTGGGTGGGTTGATTTCTGCAGCTGAACTCATGTGATACACCAGTTTGCAACCCTAACATCCCGATGGTCATCCGTGCAGCCCCCTCTGGCCCAGGACGCTGCCGGAAAGGGCACCTTGACTGGAGATATATCCAAACTGTAGTCCCGAGGGAACCCTGACTCTCGCCGAGTAACCCTGAGCTGGTCACTGAGCACAATCCTACCTCACAGGGTTGTTGTGAGGATCAATGAAATGGGAAACAGAAGAAACTCTTTGCTCTCATTGGGTGGGAAAATCAGGATGTCAATGCAACTAATGGACGCTAGCTGGGAATCATCCTACAACCCACCCACGTACACAATCTTGTCTCTTTCTTGACAGGTGACCCCCGAAGAGGAAGAGCGACGCCGGCTGCGGCGGGAGAGGAATAAACTGGCAGCTGCCAAATGCCGGAATCGCCGGAAAGAACTAACGGACACTTTGCAGGCGGTGAGCTGGTTTCTGGCAGGGACCGGAGCGGCTGCTGCTTTTTAAGGGGAAAGGGGTGGGGAGCAGAATCCGATCCGGAGGGGCCAGACAATAGACGTGGCCTTGCGGAGACTGTTGGATCGCAGTTCCCATCATCCATCACCGTTGGCTGGGAATGATGGGAATTGCAGTCCCGCATCATCTGAGGCTGCCCGCTGATGTGATAGGACTGGCCTTTACTAGATCTGCCCATTAGCTATATTAGCTCTAGCATTATGAGGCTGAAAAATTAAATAACATAAAATAAATGCATAGATAGATAGATAGATAGATAGATAGATAGATAGATAGATAGATAGATAGATAGATAGATAGATAGATAGATAGAAATTTCTTGAGCTAGCCTCGGCTCCAGCAAAATCCACAGAGACTCTTGCAGCCCCTTGAATCCTAAACAGACTTATCTTTCAAAAGCTGTTGTGGAAAGCGGCCCACTTACTTCTTCAGATGCCACCTGCTGGTTTGATCATTATGCTCCATTTTTAGTCTTAGATGTATTTGTTTTAGGTCATGGTGTTGGGCTAAGTAATGGTAAAACGTCGCTCTCAAAAATGTTATTTTTAGAAGAACAGATGCTTTGGGCTCCTTGTTTTCTAGTTTAGCATGGGAGCCATGGTTCCATTTGCATATCCATGCTGGGTTTTCTTTCTGAGTCCTGGTTTTCGCCCTCCTCCTGCAGGAAATCTTCACCCTACATTGCTGTTTCCCACCCCCTAGTGAGAATTCCAATGCTTCCCAGCCTCCTGCTGCATCTGGTGAGCTTGGAGCTCCAATTTAATCCCTGGGACCGTTCACGTTACATTGGTCCACAACAACAGCTGTCAAAGTGTCAATGCATTTCCTACGTCATTACATTGCTTGCTCCTGAAAAGGAGGAGAAAAACAAAAACAATTTGGCATAAAATTTTGTGCATTGCAGTTAAGTCTTTACAGTGCCAGAAAATTCACTGGTTGAATAACCCAGATCTGCACCATGAATTTCTTTCTTTCTTTCTTTCTTTCTTTCTTTCTTTCTTTCTTTCTTTCTTTCTTTCTTTCTTTCTTTCTTTCTTTCTTTCTTTCTTTCTTTCTTTCTTTCTTTCTTTCTTTCTTTCTTTCTTTCTTTCTTTCTTTTTCTTTCTTTCTTTCTTTCTTTCTTTCTTTCTTTCTTTCTTTCTTTCTTTCTTTCTTTCTTTCTTTCTTTCTTTCTTTCTTTCTTTCTTTCTTTCTTTCTTTCTTTCTTTCTTTCTTTCTTTCTTTCTTTCTTTCTTTCTTTCTTTCTTTCTTTCTTTCTTTCTTTCTTTCTTTCTTTGCAAAGTGCCCAAACTTCCCCTGGTTATTTTTGGAAATAGCAACGAGACGGATCGGGATCAAGGGAAAAGCAGAAACATGGCTTCGGAGGATAATGGAATTAAAAGGGGGGCTAAATAAATCCGATCTTGCCTGATTTCGGAAGCTAAGCAGGATCAGCCCTGGTTAGTACTTGGATGGGAGACCACCAGGGAACAGCAGGTGCTGTAGACACCTGGAGTAGGAACTGGCAAGCCACTCCAGGATTCCTGCCAAGAAAACTCCATGGACATGGAGTCATAAAGTGTCAGTCACGACTGTAATGACACAACACACAGAGAAGGTCTTGAGGTCCAAGACTGGACTTGTTCTCTGAATTAAGCTTGGCAGTATATAAGTCCAAACATAATAAATAAATAAAATAAGCCTCCCACCTTCCAAACACAGGAATCCAAATCAACGCAGATCTGACAGCTGGCAGTCCAATTTGAACACGTCCAGCGCTGTAGTTCTGCCTGTCCCTCCCCAGCCACCCCCAAGGTGGAACTCCCTACAAGCCCTTCCTTTCCAAGGTCCCCCATCCACACACAAAAAAAAACAATCCCTGGGAGGGATATATGGCATGATGGCAACATGAAATGCTGGCGTGTTCGGCGCAGAGAGCAAAAGGGTTGCCTCGGGTGGTGGGTTCCTGAGGGCCGTTCTCATAAGAACATAAAAGAAGAGCCCTGCTGGATCAGGCCAAAGGCCCATCTAGTCCAGCTTCTTGTGTCTCACAGTGGCCCCACCAAATGTGTCTGGGAGCGCACGAGACTACATATCCGTCTCCTGATTCCACTCCCCTGCACCTGGCCCTTGAGGTACCCCGGTTTTAAGCCTGGAGATGACACATCTCCATCATGGTTTGTAGCCTGTGATGGACTTTTCCTCCAGGAATCTGTCCAATCCCCTTTTGAAGGCATCCAGGCCAGATGCCATCCCCACATCCCGTGGCAGGGAGTTCCACAGACTAACAACGCACTGGGTGAAAAAAAATATTTTCTTTTGTCTGTTCTTACTCTCCCAGCCCTCAGTTTGAGGGGATGTCCCCTAGTTCTGGTATTTTGTGAGAGGAAGAAGAGTGTCCCTCTGTCCACTTTACTCATGCCCTGCATTATTAGGGAACCCCCCCCCCAAAGCAGTTCCTTCTCTTTGGGAGGACGACAGCCCTCTGTGTGAGGCCCCTAGACAGTCCAGTTTGAGCAGGGGAAGGGCGGAGTGGCGGGTGCCTCGCCAAGGAGGGGCAGTGGTGGATCCATCTTGTCCTTCTTTGCAGGCCACAGGGTGCCTTTGGGGTGGCCCTGGCTGCTCTGGCTTCTCTGCTCCCTCTTTGTCTTCTTTTAAGCCTTTAAAACAATGACCCCCCATCCTTTTATCCCCCCCCCCAGGAAACGGACCAGCTGGAGGCGGAGCAGTCAGGTCTTCGGAAAGAGATCGAGGAGCTTCAGAAGCAGAAAGAGCGCCTGGAGCTGGTTCTGGCCGCCCATCGCCCGGCCTGCAAGGTCCGCAAGGCGGCCGAAAAAGAAGACCGTGGCCAGCCGCCTGCTGCCCCTGCCGAGCCTCCAGCCCAGGAGGGGTCTCCGCCAGGGCCCAGCGCCGCCCCCCGCAGGGCTGCCCCGGTGCCCCCCAGCATCACGTTGCTGCCCTCCAGCAGCAGCAGCAGCAACCTGGAGCCCGATGCCCTGCACACCCCCACGTTGCTGCCCACCCCTTCCCTCACCCCTTTCACGCCCAGCCTGGTCTTCACTTACCCGACCCCGGGCGACCCCGACGGGCCTTCAGGGTCCGGGTTCCCCCAGGAGCCCTGCTCCTCCGCCCACCGGCGCAGCAGCAGCAGCGGGGACCACTCCTCCGACTCGCTCAATTCCCCCACCTTGCTGGCCCTCTGAGGGGAGAAGAGCCGCCGAAGAACGATCCTCTCTCGAGGTTGACGCCAGGCTCAGGCGGGCAGCCTCTCCCCCCCCCCCAGCCCTCCACGCTGAATTGCCTCTGCCACAAACCCACCCCACCCCAACCGTTGTGTGTGGGGGCTGCATTGTGCTTTGCTTTGGAGCAGGGTCATGGATCCTCTTTGGTTGGTTGCAGAACAGGCCGGCCTCTCCCAAGCCAAGCCCTGGAGTCAAGTTACTAGTCCTCAAGAGTGACCCGCCAACACGTCCCTCTGATTTTGATAAAGAGTGCGTTCGTTCCAGGACAGCAGAATGCTGGCCATTATTCATGCTTTGGCGCACTTTCTTTTCATTGTCTTAACGCGATGTTTCGCTCTCTCTGTTTTCTGAGACCGTCAGCGGGATCGTAGAGCCAAGGCATGTATCGGCCAAGCACCAGGATTTCTTTTTGATTTGCCGAAACAACGCTGCCTTCGGCCCTCTCCAGGCTCAGTTGTACACTCCCCGGGACTGGATAGATTTCTCCTATTTAGAAGGGCCTTGTTGTGAATTACTGCATTCTACAGAAGCATGGGATGGAATAGGTGATGAAGACCCATGAAGACCCAATAGCTTTGCAAAAGACCTGTATTTGGAGGGAAAAAAATTGTGCAAATAAGCTACAACTGCTTATTCGCCCACGAGGCGCTGCATTTCTTTGTACTCTCCTTGGGGGCCTGGCTAGAGGGATTGCCATGACGATGCCTGCCAAAAATTCAAGGTTTACTGCTGTGACACTGCAAACCACCATTAACTAAACTCCTCCTTTCCCTGGGACCCATATTTATACTGAGAATACCCCACAACCTCCTAGATGAGGTGGGTGTGTGTGCCTGTGCACTTCTTGCAAAGGTGATGCTGGTTGAATGTAGAGAAAATTTATCACAAATGTGTCTTGTGTCTTATTCTTAGTGAAAATGATTAGAAATCATACTGCCTTTTAAGAAAATGTCGGAGCTTTGCTCGACCTGTTTGCGCACCTATTTACGTTAGCATTAATGCAAATTTTCTTGTGTATTTTTCCTGGGACAAATCTTCCGCCCTGGAAATTAGGGGATCTTATTTAGCTGCCTAGATGCCCTACGCACATCCGATCTTGCCTGATTTTGGAGGCTAAGCAGGGTCAGGCCTGGCTAGTACTTGGATGGGAGACCACCAGGGAATACCAGGTGCTGTAAGCGCCTGGAGTAGGAACTGGCAAAACCACTCCAGTATTCCTGCCAAGAAAACTCCATGGACATGGGGTCACAAAGAGCCTTTTCACACGACCCCTAAACTCCGCGGCAAATGGCTCCCAGCTCCGGAGCTTAAAATTGTTTCCCCACCAGCTCCGGAGTTTACAGAAAATTAAGTGCGACCACGCCCACCTAAGCGCGTCCCAGCGCACTTTTCAGGTACCTGCTCTCCGGAGGTGAAAATCCCTGATGCGGATATAACGTAGTGACTGCCGGGCTCTCCTTGCTTCTGTTTGTTGTTGTTTTGCCCCCCCCGCCCCTTTAAGAGATCTGAA
Organism: Phrynocephalus guinanensis; assembly: GCA_037367245.1. Taxonomy (NCBI): domain Eukaryota; kingdom Metazoa; phylum Chordata; class Lepidosauria; order Squamata; family Agamidae; genus Phrynocephalus; species Phrynocephalus guinanensis. Next base: position 5,103,800 of record CM074754.1, read on the forward strand.
TGCTGCCGGGAACAGAGCGAGACCGGCAGAACGGAGGTAAGCCGGCATTCTTTGCTTTCTTTTTTTCCTCCCTCCCCTCACGCAGCCAGCAGCCAGGAGTGCGGAGGGGGTGGAAACACAGAAACAGCGACAAACCCCAAAGATCTCTGCTCTGAATTTCAGTGGCCAGCAGATCTTAGGGGTCGTGTGAAAAGGCTCAAAGAGTCAATAACAAATGTAATGACACAACACACACACACACACACACACACACACACACACACACACACACACACTGGGCTCTTTGAAACATGAAAAGCCAAGTAGGGAAAATGTTCTGTATGGTATCTTGGAGATGAAAGCCTTTTTTTAAAAAAAAAAATTAATTTTATTTTTTGCTGGGTTTTTTTTCCCCTAGAAAGGCAACAGTAGGTGGAGTGGGGAAAGAAAGTTTCTAGTCCTCATGAGTCTTCAGATTTCTGTCTGAAGGTGCTAGGCAGGACAGGTTGGCTGCATCACTCCCCTCCCCACAGAAATGGGTCACTAAGCACAGAATAATCCATGAGAAAGGGAGGACACCGTCTGGTCGGAGGTGTGCCACGAGCCCCCCTGGCAGTGAGTGTGCATGGAGGGGGCAATGATTAGAGAGCGAGGAGAGAGGACCAGCTAACAGCCGCCAGCGAACCTGATAGTGGATGATGCATTGCAGTCTCTTAAGACAGAGGAGGGACGGTCTGTGCTGCAGTCAGTGTGCTGTTGAAGGAAGGAAGGAAGGAAGGAAGGAAGGAAGGAAGGAAGGAAGGAAGGAGTTGCTGATGAACAGAAGAAAGAAAAAGAAAGAAAGAAAGAAAGAAAGAAAGAAAGAAAGAAAGAAAGAAAGAAAAATGGATAGAAGGAAGGAAGGAAGGAAGGAGTTGCTGATGAACAGAAGAAAGAAAAAGAAAGAAAGAAAGAAAGAAAAAAAGAAAGAAAAAGAAAGAAAGAAAGAAAAATGGATAGAAGGAAGGGAGGAAGGAAGGGAGGGAGGGAGGAAGGAAGGAAGGAAGGAAACTGCTAATGGATAGAAGGCAGGAAAGAAAGAAAGAAATGCACAGATGGTTAGAAGGAAGGAGGGAAGGATGGAAAGAAGGAACTATTGATAGATACAAGAAGGAAGGAAGGAAGGAAGGAAGGAAGGAAGGAAGGAAGGGAGGAAGGGAGGGAGGGAGGGAGGAAGGAAGGAAGACAGTCCAGATCTGTGCCATGCACAGGAAGCTTCAAGTTGCATTTGATCCTGTACAGAGTCTGCCAAGCTCTTTAAAGTAGAGGAAGAGAGAGAGAGAGAGAGAGAATGAAAGGGAGAATGTTATTATAAATCAATTATGGAGATTCTCCCTGCAGTATCAGGAACAGCCAGAGAGAGGGTAAGTCCAAGGTGGGGCCCCTCATGTCCCTCAGGCCATCTTTGGCCCTCCCAAGGGCCCTGATCCTGTCTCCTCGCCTCCCACGGCAGTATATTACCCACAGGAACAATAAGAAATATCATCTCAGAGGCAGTGCAGGTTTGCATCTTACGTGCCCCCCTCATGTCCTGGCTATGGAGTTCTGCACTCCAGGTATTGTCAAACTTCAGATCGGTGACGAGGGTCCGTCCCTACCGTTGGGGGCAATCCCTTTGGATAGGAGGGTTTCGCAGTGTCATTGCAAGGCAGCAAACGTTTGTAGCGAACCCTGTTTACGCTGTCGTCGTCGTTCTGGAGGAGTCAGCCGTGTTCCTCGGGCAAAATTCTAAAGGAAGAGCAAAACACAAGAGGGAAACAGGTGGCACCTGAAAAGATGGGTTTAATGAAAGCTTTCAATGAACTCTTCCTCCGACACGTATGAAATATAATCGTTGCGTTTTTCAGGGGTCTCAGGGTTTGGTTTGCTTTGGATCCTGGTTATTGCTAGTGTGGGCACAAATTTATTTCTTCCTCACAAAAGACTTTGGCAGGGCTGTCTCGAAGCGGAAACGGGACTCACGGTGGCCCTTGCAGATATTTCAGGAGTGGGTTTTCCTTGTTTTGGGTGGATTTCCACATCATGGCGAGAACTCAAACTGGCGTCTGTCTGTGCGGTTAACTAGGGCGTTTATACACGACCCCTCAGCTCCGCCGCAAATGGCTGCAAGCTCCGGACCTTAAAAATGTTTACCCACCAGCTCCGGAGTTTGCAGACAATTAAGTGCGACCCCGTCCACTTTAGCGCGACCCAGCGCACTTTTCTTGTACCTGCTTTTTGATGGTGAAAAATATTTGATGCGGAGAGTGCCTGAGCTCTCCTCGCTTCTTTCTGTTGTTTTTCTTTTGCCTCCGCCCCTTAAAGAGGAACCAGGAAGTAAACGGAGGTCGGAGCAACCTCCACCGGCACCGGAGGTAAGAATGCATTCTTTTGTCCCTGTCTAAGGCTTTTTTTTTCTCCCTCCCCTCACGCAGACAGAACAAAGAAGTGCAGAGCGGGTGGGGACGGAGGAACAGCAAGGAACCCTCAAGATCTCTGGTCCAAATTTAACGGACCAGCGGATCTTAGGGGTCGTGTAAAAAGGCCCTAGCGCCGCACTGGGTAACTCAAGCAGGGCAACCCTTCTGGACATTCTGGGTTCTGAAAAGCTGAAGCCCGTGGAGATTTATTTATTTTGAATTTAATTTAAAAAGAACTACATCGCAAACATAAAGCAAAATAAAATAACATGCATACAAGGGGGGGGGGAGAAAGGTTAATCATAACATAACAAAACAAGCTCCACGCCACCCACCTCCCACTCAGAACTCAGCCCAAATTTACAAATCTTAAGATGTTAACCATCCCATTTCTCTCCAGAAATACATGGCATCTTGTCCTGGTGTGTATTCTCCTTTAACTTTTGGAAATACACGTGCCAGCAGATTATCCCATATTCCATTAAAATCATTAGATTCCGCCCCCGCCCCCCCCCCCAGTCCCTTCCTAATTTTAATTTCACATGTCAGTTTATCATGAATAGCTCTATTCCATAGTTCTCTACCATCCCTCCAATGTTATGGAGATTTTGGATGGCGTGCCTGGGCCCTCATGCGGTCGAAGGGGGTCATTACTCTGTCAGTGCGTAGCCGCTAAGAGTGTGCATTCGCTTCCCTTTGGAAGGGGGGGACACAACATCTGAGGGTCCACCAGCACCCCTAGTACCCCCCCCCCGCCCATCAGAATGGCAGGTATTGTTCATATTGTGGCTGCCGTTAATGGACTGTCCCGTCATGTTGCTCCCTTCTGGGTTGAGGGAAAGACAGAAAACCTACTGGATACTTTTGAAGCACATCAGATTTCCGTCGGGGAGGGTGGGGGGATGGGAGGGGTGGGGGGGGGGGGGGGGGGGGGGGGAGTGCGGGGGGGGGGGGGGAGGATGTGGGGGGGAGGGGGGGCTAGGGGGGGGTAGGGGGGAGGTGGGTTTCCGTCTACTGGCCTCTCCATCCAACGTTTAGGCTGCGTTCTTCCAAGTTGAACAGCTCCAGATGGAGCAGAAGCCACTGGGGGTGGGGGGGTGGGGGTGGGGGGGGGGGGTTTAAATGGAATTAAAGGCACAGACCTTGGTGAGCTGAAGGATTCAGGATGAACCCCACAAAAGAGTCACAGGGCACCCTTTGAAAAGCAAGGGAGTGGGAAATATGAGATGGCACCAGTAGAGCCAACCAGCTCTTAGGAGTAGCCCACCGAGGCTGCGGAAACTCCTGATTTGTTGAGGTTCTCTTGGACATCAGATCCCAGCAGGGAATCGTGTCCCGAGCAGAGCTGAGTCTTTCCCGAGATGAGAGATCTTCCCGAGAGCAATAGGATCGTCTTCATTTGGGTCAGAAAAAGCCCAGTGGAAGGATCTGCCAAGGGAGGACCGTGGTTGCCCACGGGATGCTCAGAGGTCTTCGTAGTCCTCAGGTTTCTAAGGGAGTCCCCATCCATGCTCCCCAACCCCCAAGACCTGTGGGACAGGGAATGGAGGGGATCGCTTTGGAATTTCCTTTTGCAAAGATGTCTGTGAAGATTCTCAGTCATCCAGAAGTTGAACTGATGACGCAAGGTGACGAGGAGTGAAGCAAACACAGCCGCATTGCCCAGGACTCTTCGGTCTTTTAAAAAAAAGCCCTTCCAAGCAGTGGGCACACATAAAATAAATGACAGGTGCACACACTCCATGTGAGTCGCGGTGTTACCTTAAGTGTGAGAATCCATCTCTCTCTCTCTCTCTCTCTCTCTCTCTCTCTCTCACACACACACACACACACACACACACACACACACACACACACACACACACACACACACATGCCATGTCATGGGATCGGCCCTCTGCCCTTTCTTCTTCCCTCCTTATTTCCAGATCTCCTTTTTTGGCGTCACTCCCCCCCTTGTGCCCTGGGCTCCCAGGAGGCACGCCGGCTGCCTCTGTCCCCTCCTTTCTGCTGCCATGGACAAAGTACACATTTCACCTCTCCTTATCAAGGGAAATCAGCCTGGGCTCCTTTGCCTCCGCAGAGATCCGGTCCCGGAACTGGAGAGGAAAACCCAGCAGGGAACGGCCAGGAAGACCATCCTTTGCTGACCATCCTTGTTCTGGCTCCTCCACGTTCTGGCCCATGCTCTAACCAGTGCCACCAAGCAGGGGTAAGCCAGCCTAGCGGTCGCAGCCAGATTGGGAGCTCTATTGGGCCGTAAAGTTAAGACGCCAGAGGAAAGTTCGGGATGGAGGAGAACAGAGAAGGGACGTGGGAAAGGTGAGAGAGAGAGTCCAGGATAAATACCTGATGGGCGGAAACTGGTGGGGCCCGTCCTCTTTCTCTCCTTCAGGCGTCAAGTTGAGGTAGGGCTTCCAAAATCAGCCACAGAAGGACCCCTTCCTTGGAAAGGTGGATGAGAGAAGCTATCAAAACAGGAGGCCTCTCCCGACGCTTGGACCCCTCTCTTTCAGCTGCCTTCCTCCTCTCCCCGTGTTTAAAACAAGCCCAGCGAAATGCGGAAAAACAACAACTCCGCTTTCTCCATCTAACCTTTGCCTTCCGTTCCCTTCCCAGGTTACATAACACGGTCCCGGCCCAATGCCCGCAGGCACCTGGCTCGGGAATGTAATGTTTGCACAGGTCGGACGTCCCCTCCCAGCGACGCCTTTGAGACAGGATCTTCAAGCACTCTGAGCGGTCCCCACGCTTTCCTGTTCTGGGAAGAGCACGGTCCTGAACTGGTCCGTACTGGTGTCCCACGGGGGCCAGCTAAGACGACTGGCAGGCTGCCCGGAGTCTCCTTCTCCTGCCTTGGACGGTGGGTGTGTTCCGCCACCCGTTGTCAGCTGCGACTGGAAACAGTAAGTATCTGGGGCGTCGGGCAGAATTGCCACTTTACGGCTAACCCCCCCCCCCCAGGCTTTTCAGCTACAGGAGACACAGTCCAGCTGTCCCGAGGCCACCCAGGCTGGTTCTGCACCAAAGCGGGACCGTGTGGGGATCGAACCCCCCAAACTCTGGCTCTGCCCCTAGCCGCCGGAGCCACTGAGCTGTCTAATCAGCTCCTAGCTGTCCAAGAGGTCTCACCCAGAGACTTAGGGGGTCCCTCCTCCTGGCCTCATTTTGCTGGCCTTGCAGAGTTTGGTGAACTCTCCCCATGGGCGTACCACATAATGCCAACCGCAGCTCCGTTTTAAAACTACCCCGAAGCCGTGCCATCGTTGGCCTGCTCTTCTCTCCCTGCTTTCGCGGGTCACCTCTAAGGGACGGTAGAGCCGAGGGCCGAGGGCCTCAGAGAGCCACAGCCCGGCCTCCTCCCGGTTTGTTTGGCCGACGCCTGCTATCAGCCACGCAGCAGGCAAAGGGGTAACGGAGGCTGCAAAGAGGCCGGGGAGAGGAGAACGAAGGGTTGCTGTAGATCAGTGGTTCTCCACCGGCGGGTCCCCAGATGTTCCTGGACTGCAACTCCCACAAACCCCTTCCCATTACAGCGAGTGGTGGAGGCTTCTGGGAGTTGTAGTCCAGGAACATCTGCAGACCCACAGGTTGAGAAACCACTACTGTAGATCATCCTGGGAGCCAGTCATAGGTCTGAGTCCTCCATAGGATTTTCAGAGCACTTGGCCTACATAACCCATAATTCTGCATTCAGGGAGTTCTCCCTGACTTATAGATGGCTGCATGTGGCTCCTGGGAAGCAAGGCCTCAACCCGAAGCCCCTGAAGCTGAACTAGGGTCTTTTCCCTGGATGCTGTAGTGGCCGGCCGACACTCAGAGCAGCCGAAATAAATGCCAGAGATCCTCATCTTTGCTTTCCTCTCTTATTTAATAGCTGGTCTTGAGCATGGCTGAGTCCCCTCCTCAGCTGCATCGGGACGGGAATTGGCAGGGGACAATGGCCGGGCCTGTCACGCCTTCCTCCCTGGACAGTGAGAACTCCACCTCGAGCTCCACCGTCTTGAGCCTCAGCGACAACGACCTTGCAGAGGAAGAGGAGAAGATCTGTGCGGTGTGCGGGGACCGGGCCACCGGTTACCATTTCCACGCCATGACCTGCGAAGGCTGCAAGAGCTTCTTCCGGTACCGTGGAAACTTTCCTTGGTGGGATTTCCTCAATGGGATTCCTTTTGCGGTTTGGTGGGGTGGGATTCGGATTGGTGATCCTGAAGGTGTTTTGTGTTGCAGAACCACATCCAGGAAGAGGCTGCATCCATCCATGAGATGCTCTCTCTCTCTCTTCCTCTGTCTCCCAGGCGGACAGTCCTGAGGGGTTTCCAGTTCGTGTGTGCTTTCACCCACAGCTGCACCATCACCAAAACCAAACGCCGGCAGTGCCAGGCCTGCCGGTATCAAAAATGCCTGGCCGTGGGCATGAAGAAAGACAGTGAGTGGAAAAAACCAGCCGCGTTTTCTTCTTTGCCGTCAGAATGTCTGGGTCTGCCTCCAGGTCGGTGGGCCACATGTCATGCAGAGATCTTCTAGGTTAAACCTTGTGTTCTGTCCCCAGTGATCATGTCTGAGGAGGCTCTGCGCGTCCGCCGGGAGCTACAGCGTCAAAAACGGCACCAAGAGCGAAGCCCAGTGGCCGGGTCACCCGAGAAGGGAACCCTCACAGCCGATCAGGAGCAGTTGATTGAGATCCTCTCCGAAGCATACAAGAAAAACATTGATCCCAGCTTCTCCCCATTCACGTACTACCAAGTAAGCTAGTTTTTGTTTGTTTGCTTGCTTGTTTCCTTTAGTTAACGATCGCAACAATGTCCATTAAGACAGGGTACATGTAGCAGATCATTGGGACCTGGAACGCCTTAAGTTCTGATTTGTTTTTAGTGTGTTTTAGTACAGCAGGAGCCTCTTAATCATGGCATTATGACTCTCTTATCTAGGGTATGAAAATATTTTCAAAATATTAAAAGGGGGGGGGGAATCCAGAGAAACTATTTTCACATGTAGTTCCAAAACCAGCCACTAGAGGAAGGCAGAGAGCATGTTGTGAATCCTTGATGATGGTCTCTACCATCATCTAGTGGCCAGTTTTGGTAATGCATGTGAAAAATCTCCCCCACCTCTTTGTTTGTTTGTTCGTTTGTTTGTTAATCCTTTCATCAGGATGGTAATCAGAGGCGGTTGTGTCCAATCCAGTCGCCCGCTCTAGCTGAGATCATTGGGAGGGTGTTGCTTGTTGGGCTTTGGACCACAAAAGGCCTCAGCTGGCAAACCTGCTGGCCGCCCTTCCTTCAAATTCCATGAGGACTAGCTACTTGAGTTAGGAAGGTGGAAGGTGTCTTCGTCTCAGCTCAAAGAAGCAAGACCAGGTTTCTCTCTCTCTCTCTCTCTCTCTCTCTCTCTCTCTCCAGACTCCAGTCCGCCTCCAGGTCTACAGCCCACTACCCCACAGCCCCGAGGAAACCCATTTCCCGCCACTGTCCCCCCATCCTTCTCAAGGTCCCGCCGAGAGATACCCCGAGGAGGTGCTGCCTGACGTCTTCTCTTTCTTGCCCCTCTTTGCCGATGTCACCACCTACACGATCCAGCAAGTGGTGAAGTTTGCTAAGGACATCCCATATTTTAGGTGGGTGGAGGTTCGGGGCGACACTTCCCTGGTTGTGTTATTTGGGTGGGCTTCAGGATTCACCCTTCCCACCCACACACTGGCAAATCTCGGCATCCATCATGATAGCCATGGATACCAGTTGCTCTCCATGAACTTGTCCAATCCTTTCTTAAACCTGTCAAGGCTGATAGCGGTCCCCACTTCTTCTGGCAGGGAGTTCCACAGACCAGTGATCCTCTGGGTGAAAAAGGACTTCCTCTTATTGGTTTGAGATCTAGCACCCCAACGTTTTATGGAACGCCCCCTTGTTCGGGATGTTGTGCGATAGGGAAAAAACAGTTTTTCCCTTATCTACTTTGTCCGCACCGTGTATGATTTTAGAAACTTCAATCAGGTCACCTCTTAGGCCCCGTCGTCCGAGGACATCTGGGGCCCACAGATGGGAACCACTGCCCTAGGTTTGGAATAAAGAGGGGTCTGAGCTATAGGGCAGAAAATGCTTCCATAGAACAACAAGGGTTGGAAGAGGAGCCTCTAAGAAGGCCCTGGAATCCAACGTTTCAGGAACCCAAGGTAACCCGGACAGGCGGGTGTCCAGTTTTCTCTTGAGTTCCTCCATCCTTGGAGTGCTGGCCCACCAAGAGCAGCTCAGCTCATGGTGAAAGCTTCTAAAGCAGGCGTGTCCCAACTTCAGCCCTCCTGATGTTTTGGACCACAACACCCAGAATTCTAAGCTTAGACGGCCAGTGGCAAAGGACTGTGGGAGTTGTGGTCCAAAACATCTGGAGGACCGAAGTTGGGACATGCCTGTTCTGAGAGCTGCAGTCCAAGAACACCTGAGTCAAGCAAGGCTTGGGAACCCCTGCTCCACCGACCACGTCTTCTGCTCCTGTTCTCCTCGCCCCTAGAACTTTGCCGGTCGACGATCAGATTTCGCTCCTGAAAGGAGCCACCATGGAAATCAGCGAGATCCTGTTCAATATGTACTTCGACCTGGACTCTGAGACGTGGGTCTGCGGCTCCCACACCTACGCCGCCGAAAACATCACCATGCGTAAGTCGCGGGTAGTCGGGAAGGTCCCAACGGTTGCTGCTGGGGATAGGGACGTCCCGACTACAACAAAACCCAGAATCCCCGAGCTAGCGTGGATGCTGGGAGTTACAGTACCAAGGGGATGAAAAGGGGGAGGAGTCTTTTTTTAGTTTCTGCTCTCAGATTCCTGTTCCTTTATGGCACTGGGGTGGGCAGCTACTGTATTCGTAATTGTTGATTTATAGGACACAACCCTAACCACAACACTTGAGGTCTTCAGCAACTCGAGAGCAACAACTTAACCATTTCCCAGAGACTTAAAGACAGTAAAAGGTCCCCCCCCCCCGTGCACATGCGTGCTAGTCGTGTCCGACTCTAGGGGTGGTGCTCATCTCCGTATTCAAGCCGAAGAGCCAGTGTTGTGCAAGTCCATGGCCACATGGCCGGCATGGCTGCAAGGAAACACTGTTTTACCTTCCCGCTTTTTACAGCGGTACCTACTTATCTACTTGCATTTACATGCTTTCGAACTGCTAGGTTGGCAGGAGGTGGGGTTATCAGCGGGAGCTCACTCCGCTGCGTGGCACCCGGGATTCGAACCACCGAGCTGCCGACCTTGCAGCCGACAGTTTTCAGAAGCCTTAGTCCACTGAGCCACCACAGTGGTGTTGTGTATTTAGTGCACAATTTTATATACTTCAGCCCAAGCAGACACATTCCGGAAGACCCATCATGGCTTGTCAAACTAGTCAGTCTAAGAAGCGTCAAAAAACTCTCCTTGTTCTTTTCTTGCTTGTAAAAGTCTCCGACGAGGGCTGCGATGTGCCACCAAGTCCAAACAGACTTATTCTAGTGACCCGGAGACAGATTTGACGGTTTGGGTTTAGCCCGTCCACCCGTCTCCGTGAGTTTCCATAGTTGAGAAGAGATTTTGAACTCAGGTCTTTGGCAACGCTTTGTGTAAACCGCCCAGAGCTCCCATTGGGAAAATTGGCTGCGGTATACAAACAACCAAACAACCAAACAAATAGATAGATAGATAGATAGATAGATAGATAGATAGATAGATAGATAGATAGATAGATAGATAGATAGCCTGCCTCTCCAGTTGGTACTTGCGGTCGTATTTCTGTGCCCTCGTGTGACTAATTGATGAGGCGCCAAGGTGAATTTTGGCTGGGCGGCTATGCATGTGCCCGATTGCACTGTCCCCATGTGTGCTGTGACATGTCATCAATTAGCTACTATTAGCCACCGCAAGTGACGGCCCTCTTCCTCAAACACCTACGGGATTCCATCCCTTACCTCAAAGCCAGACAGACAGACAGCTTGGAAAGCCGTTTCATGTTTCAGAAATGCATAATTTCCTGAAAAGCACTGTGAGAACCTCCAGGGGTCCCTAAGCTCTCTTCCCAGGTGTTTTGCGTCAAGGAAGCGGCTTGACACCTCTGGACAAGGGGAGGAAATCTTGAATTTCTGAAGAAGACTGCTGGCAGGGTGGTTTTTACCGAAAGCCAAAGAAACCCTACACCCCCCCCCCCCCCCGAAAGGCCAAAAGCAAACAGAAACCAAGGGAAACGTTAGGAATGTTATGGTTTGTGTGTGTGTGTGTGTGTGTGTGTGTGTGTGTGTGTGTGTGTGTGTGTGAGAGAGAGAGAGAGAGAGAGAGAGAGAAGAGAGAATTAGGCATTTTTGATCCTGAAAAATCTCTGCGGCTGGATAACATTGTCAGCCTTATGCAGGCATGTCCAAACTTCGGCCCTCCTGATGTTTCGGACCACAACTCCCAGAATTCTAAGGTTGGATTGCCAACGACAAAGGACTGTGGGAGTTGCGGTCCAAAAACATCTGGAGGGCCGAAGTTTGGACATGCCTGGCCTTTTACGACACTGCGCGTGCCACCGAAATTCGGCCGTTGTGTTACAGCAGGGGTAGTTCAGAACAAAACCCTGGGGGGATGCATCCAGACCTTCCAGCCCCCCCCCCCCAGCAGCCTGGTAAAGCCTGTCAAATATACACCCCTTTCTGTCTTCCAGTGGGTTTCAAGCCAATCTACCTGGAGCTCGTATTGAAGTTCCACGTCAGCTTACGGAAGCTGAATCTGAACGACACAGAATATATTCTATTGCAGGCTTTGCTGCTGTTCTCCCCGGGTAAGTGCACGCCACTCCAGAGCCCATCATGGTTCCTGAGACACAGGAAATGGGTTCCCGTTTCTGAATTGATCTCCTGTTGGTCTGACTGATTAGGTGTTTGTTTACTATGGCCGCGGTCACACCAGTGTTCTCTGCATATATAAATTTCATGCATATTTTTTTCCGGGCGGTCACGTGGTTTTTAATGTGCAGTTAGTGTCCTCTCTTCTGCATCGTATTTTCCTGTTCTGGTTCTGTCTCTACCTGTCTACTTTGCATTTTTCCCTTCTTTCCGTTTCCGGCTCTACTTTCGAAGCCTCCGTGGTGTTCAAGCTGTCGAAAAAGGGGAACAACTTATTTTACTGTGTATTTTCCGTGTCCTGTCATGGTTTCAGAAGCAAATAAGTCAGCATTTTCAAGCGAAAGTTTTTAAATTCAGCTCCTGGGGGTGGTTATTGAAACTTCACTGAAAACTGCTGTTCAAGGGGCATGGTCAGGCCGGGACTGGAATTTACTTCTCTTCACGGTTAGGACACAATCTTTTTATGCGCAGTTAGCCAAAGGGAAACTACGGAGAAAACGCATGTATGACCGCAGCCTATTTTAAGTTGTTTAATCTGGTTTATTTTATTTTGCTTATGTATGTGAACTCCCCACAATAGCTTTTCTGCTAGATTGTTGCTGTATATAAGTCAAACAAACAAACAAACAAACAAACAAACAAACAAATAAATAAATAAATAAATAAATGTCCTCCATAGAGCTTCTGATCCACCCAAGGGGGCTCGTCTTTCTCCATTCTATGGGTGAAGGAGGTGGCTATCACCTCAACCCCAAGTAGCTTCATTCTCTGTCCCGTGTCTTGCCTGCTCCATCTCTCATCGTCCACGCCTGCCGCAATTGCAGATGACGTGACCGTCACGCAGCGAGAGGCCGTGGACCAGATCCAGGAGAGGATCGCGCTCACCCTCAAAAGCTACATCGACCATCGCCACCCGTTGCCCGAAGGCAGGTGAGTAGACCAGCCGTCACGTTACAAGCAAAGAGCATGTCCTGTTTGGACTGTTTGGAGTACAATGTCCTGTTTGGACTACAATTCCCATCAGCCACTCTGACCTGACGATTCGGGACGGTGGGAGTTCCGGTTCAGGGCGGACGCGTCAAGGTTCCCCCGAGCGTGGCGTTGAGGAGATTGTCCTTTTGTCCTTTCCCCCAAGATGTTGGGCTTGGCTGCTGCCAAGGAGGATGGGAGTTGTAATCCACAGCTTTCCCCCGCCCGCGTTTCATTCTTCCAACCTGCCAGGCAAACCGTGGTTTAGATGGAAACCAGTTCAGGGCCACCTGCATCAACAACACAGGGGAAGCGTCCATAAGAATCTAAGAAGAGCCCTGCTGGATCAGGCCAAAGGCCCATCTAGTCCAGCTTCCTGGATCTCACAGTGACCCCACCAGATGCCTCTGGGAGCGCACGAGACTAGATCTCTGTCTCCTGATACCCACTCCCTTGCATCTGGCCCTTGAAGGACCCTGGTTTTAAGCCTGGAGATGACACATCTCCATCATGGTTTTGTCACCTGGGATGGACTTCTCCTCCCAGGAATCCATCCAGTCCCCTACAGTGTGTGTATGTGTGTGTGTCTCCTCCATCCAACTTCTTTAGATTCCTCTACGCCAAACTTCTCCTGCTGCTGACGGAGCTTCGGTCACTGAAAGTGGAATGCACCAGGCAGATCCACCACATGCCCAACAGCCAAGACCTGATCACCATGACGCCGCTGCTCTCGGAAATTATCAGCTGAAGGCTCGAGGACGGAGGGCCGGGGGTTGCCTTGCCTCGTAAGTTAAATGGCCGTGCGGACCTCGGACTCAGGCTCACCGGGGGAGAGAAGGCCCAGCTGGCCGGCTTCCTGCCTTGGCTAAGCCTACCTTCCCGTTTGGAAAAGAAGCTTCACGCACACACCTCATGCACACACCCCAAAGAGTAAACAAGACCCATCCATTAAGGCCAGAGGTCTGGTCGCTGGGCTTTCCTTCCAGAGGAGCACAACTGATTTGTCTGGTCTTGCAGACAGAAGAATGGGATTTGTCACTCTCTCTCTCTCTCTCTCTCTCTCTCTCTCTCACACACACACACACACACACACACACACACACACACACAAATATGAAATGCACACCCCGAGTCCCTGCGCTTGACAAGAGGTCTGCCACCTTGTTGGATAAACCGTGCCTGTTGAGACCGTACCACCCCGGGGAATGGCGAGGGATGCTGGAAATGTTAAAAAGGGGTTGGGTTTTAAATGTTTCAAAGGGCCTTTTCACACGACCCCTACGATCCGCTGGCCACTTAAATTCGGACCAGAGATCTTAGGGGTTTGTCGCCGTTCCTGCATTCCCACCCCCTCCGCACTCCTGGCTGCTGGCTGCGTGAGGGGAGGGAGAAAAAAAGGAAGAAAAGAATGCCGCTCACCTCCGTTCTGCCATCTCGCTTTGCTCCCGGCACTGCATTCAGATCTCTTAAAGGGGCGGGGGGCAAAAAAAGAACAAACAGAAGCAAGGAGAGCCCGGCAGTCACTACTGTTATATCCGCATCAGGAATTTTCACCCTCCGAGAGCAGGTACATGAAAAGTGCGCTGGGACGCGCTTACGTGGGCGTGGTCGCACTTAATTTTCAGTAAACTCCGGAGCTGGTGGGGAAATAATTTTAAGCTCCGGAGCTGGGAGCCATTTGCCGCGGAGTTTAGGGGTCGTGTGAAAAGGCCCAAAGATTAGCAGACTTACACAGTTGGTGTGGAAAGATCATTGTTCAGCACAGATTTGAAGCTGGGAGATGGAAGAAAACTTTAGCATAAAAGCTTGTATTGGAAAAACATACACAAACACACAACGAGATCAAACACACAACATAAATATTATGGAGCAGTGGGGAAACGGCTCATCTCACCAAAAAAGCAGTCCCAAAGCAAAATGGGTTACAATCCTGCCTTTCATACATATGGCAGACATCTTATAAACCAATCATATAACATCATATAAACCACATGCAGAAGATGTACTGTTGAGTCATAATTGGGCATGATGAAATTCTCAGAGATGCTTTTCGGGTCCGCTGAGACCCCTCCCAAAACATTCCTTGTTGGGCCAGGATGAAATAATTCATTTCAGGACATTCAAAAGAGCCAAACACGCAATTCAGGTCGAATCCCCCTGAATTGGCAGTTCATCCCTACTGTGGTCATGGCTCATGGAGTGACGGCCACAGATCACCCCCGGGGACATCCTTTTACTCTCAAAGCTACCTCCATTGCCCCTCTATCTATATGAACCCTGGCTTTTAGCCATGGCCAGCCCCCCCCTTCCCTCTACGAAGCTTACTTCCATCATATCCATTTGCCTACATTGGCCCGGGTCTCTGGCCCCAGCCAACCTCAAACCCCCCCTCTCTCTTTTCCTTTCCACCCCTCCTGCCTGCCCTTTCCTGACGATCTATTTTCATCATGCTCATGGCTTGCCAGGGAATGATTCTAAAACAATCATTCTCAAGAAACAGAGACCTCCTTACCATCTGAGACCTGGTTCCACTGCCCCTGCCTGGCACAGACTCCTGACCCAAAGGGTGCCCCCCCTCTACACCCCCTCCTCTCTCTTTGGCCCTTTGTACACGACCCCTAAACTCCGCCGCAAATGGTTCCCAGCTCCGGAGCTTAAAATTGTTTTCCCACCAGCTCCGGAGTTTACAGATAATTAAGTGCGACCACACCCACCTAAGTGCATCCCAGCGCACTTTTCAGGTACCTGCTCTCTGGAGGTGAAAATTCCTGATGCGGATATAACAGTAGTGACTGCCCGGCTCTCCTTGCTTCTGTTTGTTCTTTTTTTGCCCCCCACCCCTTTAAGAGATCTGAATGCAGTACCGGGAGGGCAGAACGGAGGTGAGCGGCATTCTTTTCTTCCTTTTTTTCTCCCTCCCCTCACGCAGCCAGCAGCCAGGAGTGCGGAGGGGGTGGGAACATAGGAACAGCGACAAACCCCAAAGATCTCTGGTCCGAATTTAAGTGGCCAGCGGATCTTAGGGGGTCGTGTGAAAAGGCCCTTTCTTTCTTTCTTTCTCTCTCTCTCTCTCTCTCCTTCTCTTCTATCCTTCTTTCTCCTCCCACCCCATCTACTCGGGGCGTGCTTAAAATGTGTGCCTGTCTTACTCTCTGGCTTCTACACTCTACCATCTGGGGCAATGGGGTTATGGCATGGCACAAGGAAGAAGGATCATCATGGCAGCATCGTGAGGCTGGAGGCATCATCTAGAAGAATCCATCGTTTCCAGAGATCTCAGCACATACACACACAGCTGCTTCCTAGAGTACCAGCATCCCGGTCACGTAGACCCAGATGTTATCACTGCCTGGGGGCAGTTTTCCATCACCACATTTCTGCATCCACAAAGGACTGCCCAGACCCCTTTGGATAATCCCACCAGTCTTTCCTGTTTTCCATTGACTGTGACATTAATCCCCTCCAACCCTCTATTAATTTTCTGATTCCTTCAGTTTGCTCAGACCCAAAGGACAATACATCGCTTCCCCTTCCCATTGTAATATCCGGATGGCCCAATCAAAGAACACTTGGACTCATTAACACCTGCATGGGCATCCAACTCCAGCCTGCCAGAGACCGCCCAGGACCACCTCTGGCCAACCCCTGGATCACCTTGATTGGACTATTTGAAATCATCCTCAGCCAATCCCTGGACCGGCGCCACCCAGGGAGGTGAGGGGGGTGAAATCAATAACAGTTGGGGTTTCCATGTGCTCGGGGTCGGGCATCTTTGCTCTGTCTCTGGCTTGGTGTCCACCTACTGCTTTTTATTAGGCCTAATAAAAACAGTATTTTCTCCTGGATCTCTCTCCTGCTGGAGTCTTCATTGGGTCTCTAGGGTCCAGCAGTCTTCAGCAGGACTAGCCTGGCTGAAATCTGATTTTAAACTTATTTTGGATTCAACAGTACCCTCAAGAAAACGGGGATTTTTAACAACTAAAAGTGGATTTCTACCCACTTCTGCTCATATTCTTTGCTTCCCCCCCCTTAATTTTTGATCATAGGTATACAGGAAACTAGTCCTCATGACGTGATCATAATTGCTGATCTCCGTAATGGGCCGGCTTAGAAATGTGATCCACTGGTGTTTTATGCCACGGAAGTGGGCGTTTGCCTCTCCTGCTGACTCCCTTAACAACATTTAAATGGAAATAAAAAGGATCATTTTTGTATTTCTGTTTCTCATGCGGATGTCTTTTTCACTAAGAGCCGTTCCTCTCCTCGTGTTTGACCGATTGGATCTCTGCCAGAGACCACCAAGAATGAACCAGTGTGCTCAGACCTAGTAAATCTAAATCAACATTTGGTAGCTACACAAACTTCATAAAAAAGGTTTTCTGTTGTGAGGATCTGTAGCTATCAGGTGTGGAAACACGTGGCGAACCTCAGCTTTTAAAAACTGAAATAATGAAATAATGTGGATCCATGTGTGATTGTCCTTCTTCATAATTCTGAGAGCACAAAACTCTAGCTGAATACTTCTGCCAGTGTATAATATTAACAAGGACATGTGCCCGACTGTGATATCTCTCCAAGACACGACATTTCACCACCTGAAACCTGGTTTGCTTACTGAAAATATCTTTGTTCTTTAAGAAACGGTGAGCAATGTTAATGAACATAAATGTGTCTGTGCATATAAATGTAGTCCCATTTTCAGTCACTAGGTGGCAGCCATCCCAAATCACCACATATCTATTGTAGAAGATATATAGGTATTGAGCTGGGAGGTATGGTTGGGTTAATGTGGTGAGCCTCATACTGTGGTGGTTAAAATGATGCACTGCAAAACTGTGCTTACGATTCAGGGTTCAATTCCAGGGAGATGGCTCTAGGTTGGCTCATCCTTCCATCCTTCTGAAGTCAGCAAAATCGGTACCCAGCTCACTGGGAAGGGGGCAATATGTAGGTTGCATAATTAACTTGTACACCACCCAGAGTTTTTCAGCGCTACCGGGTGGTATATAAGCCGCATGCTTTTTTAGTGTAGGTGGAAACTAGAGTTGTTGGGGGCCAGGAACGCTTTCAGATCACAATCTGGGCAGGGTATACAGACAAATCTAAACAAACTTAGGGCCTTTTTACACGACCCCTAAGATCCGCTGGTCCCTTAAATTCGGACCAGAGATCTTGAGGGTTCGTTGCTGTTCCTCCCTCCCCACCCGCTCGGCACTTCTTTGTTCTGTCTGCATGAGGGGGGGGGAGGAAAAAAAGCCTTAGACAGAGACAAAAGAATAAAAGGCTTACCTCCCGGTGTTGGGGGAAGTTGCTCCGACCTCCGTTTACTTCCTGGTTCCTCTTTAAGGGGCGGAGGCAAAAGAAAAACAACAGAAAGAAGTGAGGAGAGCTCAGGCAGTCTCCGCATCAAATATTTTTCACCATAAAAAGCAGGTACAGGAAAAGTGCAGTTTGGTCGCGCTAAGTGGGCGGGGTCGCACTTAATTGTCTGCAAACTCCGGAGCTGGTGGGTAAACATTTTTAAGTTCCGGAGCTTGCAGCCATTTGCGGCAGAGCTTAGGGGTCGTGTATAAACGCCCAAAGAAACAAACAAACACAACCTTGCACTGACACTCCTATGCAGGAGAGAGGCAAGGCCCGTTCATTCTCCACCAAGAGGTTTGACCTCTGCACAGCCCAGAGAGATGGAAAGGGTTCAGGAAGAACCTTGCAAAGATTTACGAGGCACCCATTGAAAAGCAAGGCAACGGAAAATACGAGACACTCCAGGTAGAGCCAACCAGCTCCCGGGGGTAGCCCACCAGGGCAGAGAAAACTCCAGAGCTGAGCCATTCCCAGGACAGAGACCTTCCTGAGAGCAGAAGGAGCATCTTCATTGGGGTCAGGAAGAACCCGGTTGCCAGGACCCTGCCTGTCATAGAACCTGAATGTGAAGGGTTAAATGCTGAAGAACAGCAGGAGGAGCCTTGCAGTTCAACTCAGCAGGCAGCTGAGTCTGAGGACGCAGCTGAGGGCACATCTCCTCCTCCTATGAGGGCTAGGAACAGGATCCTGCAAAGAAGAACTAACAGGAGAGCCAGGGAAAGGATCTTTAATGATAGGCGTAGAATTAGATCTGAAAGCCCTGA
The DNA here is from genome assembly GCA_037367245.1 of Phrynocephalus guinanensis. Taxonomy (NCBI): domain Eukaryota; kingdom Metazoa; phylum Chordata; class Lepidosauria; order Squamata; family Agamidae; genus Phrynocephalus; species Phrynocephalus guinanensis. Next base: position 5,122,163 of record CM074754.1, read on the forward strand.
GTTCTAGCAGGAGCCTTGCCAGAGATATGGGTGTGTTCCCTGTTTTAGGATAAAGCTAGCAAGTTTACCCTGAAACCTCTGTGGGAGCAACGCGTCACTTACCTTGGCACCACGTTCCTGTGTGTATCCAGACTCTGTTTCCTGACCTTGGACCGGCTTTCTGACTACGACGTTTCTCTGTACCCTTGAACTTGGCATTTGGCTCTGTAAGGTATTTTGGCTTTGATTCGGACTATACTTTGTTCATTATCTGGATTACAACTAAAGTTCCTGGCAAAGAACTGAACTTGGCTTGCTGTGTATTCTGTGTGCGGGGCTTGACACCGGTGGTGCTTCCGGTGGAAGGATTTATTTATTTATTTATTTATTTATTTATTTATTTATTTATATTTGCACTTATATACCGCTCTATTTCCCATAAAAAGGACTCAGGGCGGTTTACAGCAATAAAGATAACAATAAGTCAATACAACAGCTAAAACAGTAATTTCGAAGAATAAATAAATCGGCGGGTTAAAAAAACAACAACAGTTGGATCCCCAGAGATCACCAAAGGCGTCACGGAAAAGATAGGTCTTTAGGTTTTTCCTAAATGACGCCAGCGAGGGAGCCAGCCGTAATTCACCGGGAAGCTTGTTCCACATAGTTGGTGCCACTACCGAGAAGGCCCGTCCTCGAGTTCTTGTTTTACGGGCCTCCCTCGGAGCGACAATCCTCAGCGAAAGGGCCATCGAGGAGCGGGTGGGTCGGGCTAGATCTGATTGTCGGGAAAGACGCTCCACCAAATAGGCAGGGGCCAAGCCATGGAGGGTTTGTAAACCAAAACCAACACCTTAAACCTTATTTGGGAGGCAACGGGTAACCAGTGCAGGCGAGCCAGGATGGGGGTGGCACGGTCAAAGCGGCGCGCACCAACCACCAGCCTGGTCACCGTATTCTGGACCCGCTGCAATCGCCAGACAAGGTTCAAGGGGAGCCCCATGTAGAGAGCGTTGCAATAGTCCAGCCTCGACATGACCAGTGCCTGTACCACAGTCCTCAAGGAGCCCTCATCGAGGTATGGGCGAATCTGGGTGATAAGCCTTAGGTGGTAAAAGGCCGACCTGACCACGGCTGACACCTGGGATTCCAGGGTCAGATCCGGGTCCAGGACGATGCCCAGATTCCTCACTCTTTGCGCCAGCTGGAGGGCGGACCCGCCCAGACTGGGAAGAGGGCCACAATACCCCTCCGAGGTACCCCCGAAGAACATAACCTCGGTCTTGCCAGGGTTGAGCTTGAGTCCGTGCGTCCTGGTCCAGTCCAGAACCGCAGCCAGGCAACGGTCAAGGGTCCGAACGGCCTCCACTGCACCGGTGGAAAAGGAGAGATAGAGCTGCGTGTCATCAGCGTACTGATGACAGCAGACTCCATAACTCCGGATGATCTCAGCCAGCGGCTTCATATAGATGTTAAAGAGCATTGGGGAGAGTGACGACCCCTGAGGCACCCCACAAGAGAGTGTCCAGGGAGCCGACAACTCACCCCCCAAGCTCACTCGCTAGGTGTGGCCCTCAAGGAAGGACCGGAGCCAGCGCAAGGCCTGGCCCCCAATCCCCACCTCCGAGGGCCGCTCCAGCAAGATACCGTGGTCGACGGTATCAAAAGCTGCTGACAGGTCGAGAAGGACCAGCAGGGTAGAGCAACCCCTGTCGGCCCTCCTCAACAGATCATCATGCAGCGCGACCAGAGCCGTCTCGGTCCCATGACGCGGCCTGAACCCGGACTGGAAGGGATCCAGGACATGGTTCTCCTCCAGGAACGACTGGAGATGCAGGGCGGCGACTCGCTCAATCACCTGGGATCTGCCAACGGAGGGCGGTGGTCACCCAAGCGATGCTCAGAAGAAGTGTTCATGGTCCTCACCGTTTTTGAGGGAGACCCCCCCATCCATGTCCTTCCTCCCCCCTCCATTTAAGGATAAAGAAAAGAGATGATTTTTTTTCCTGGTACGGATTGCGCCCTTCTTGCACATGTGGAGAAAAAGGCCAAAGCGTCACCCGTCGTGGGCGCAGGGGGCACAACTCCCTTGGTGAGTGGTGTCAAGTGATGCCGGGGGGTGAGAGGGTCCGGTGCAGAACGCCTCAGATGGGAAGCACAGCTAAGGGTGCTTTTACAAAACCCCTAAGATCCACTGGCCCCTTAAATTCGGACCAGAGATCTTAGGGGTTTGTCGCTCTTCGTGCGTCTCCACCCCTCCGTACTTCCTGGCTGCCGGCTGCGTGAGGGGAGGGAGGAAAAAAAGGGACAAAAGAATAAAGCCTTATCTCCAGGTGCTGGTGGAAGCTGCCGGGGGGGGGGAGAGCCCCGGTCACTTCCTGGTTCCTCTTAAAGGGGCGGGAGGCAAAAAACAAAAAGAAAAAGAAGCGAGGAGAGCCCAGCACATCCGCATCAAATATTTTTCACCTCCCAAGAGCAGGTACAAGAAAAGTGCGCTGGGTCGCACTTAGGTGGGCGGGGTCTCACTTAATTGTCTGCAAACTCCGGAGCTGGTGGGGAAACATTTTTAAGCTCCGGAGCTTGCAGCCATTTGCGGCGGAGTTTAGGGGTCGTGTATAAACGCCCTAAGTAAGCCTGACGCTCTCGGAGTTCATTCTTGGTTTCTCTGCACAGTCCTAGGGCATTCCTGGAAGGAAAAAACAGAAGAAGAAGAAGAAGAAGAAGAAGAAGAAGAGGAGGAAGAAGAAGAAGAAGGAGAAGAAGGAGGAGGAGGAGGAGAAGGAAGCAAGGACACTCACATTAAGTGAGGCAACTGTGTTTTTAAAGTCCTTTGAAGCAGAGGGCACACATAAATAAATGACAGGTGCACACACCCCATGTGAGTCGCGGTGTTACCTTAAAGTGAGAATCTTTCTCAGAGGGCTCACTCTCTCTCTCTCTCTCTCTCACACCCCATCTGAGTCGCACACACACACACACACACACACACACACACACACACACACACACACACACACATGCCATGTCATGGGATCGGCCCTCTGCCCCTTCTTCTTCCCTCCTTATTTCCAGATCTCCGTTTTTGACGTCACTCCCCCCCCCTGTGCCCTGGGCTCCCAGGAGGCACGCCGGCTGCCTCTGTCCCCTCCTTTCTGCTGCCATGGACAAAGTACACATTTCACCTCTCCTTATCAAGGGAAATCAGCCTGGGCTCCTTTGCCTCTGCAGAGATCTGGTCCCGGAACTGGAAAGGAAAACCCAGCAGGGAACGGCCAGGAAGACCATCCTTTGCTGGCCATCCTTGTTCTGGCTCCTCCACGTTCTGGCCCATGCTCTAACCAGTGCCACCAAGCAGGGGTAAGCCAGCCTAGCGGTCGCAGCCAGAGGAAAGTTCGGGATGGGGAAGAACAGAGAAGGGACGTGGGAAAAGTGAGAGAGAGAGTCCAGGAGAAATACCTGATGGGCAGAAATAGGCGGGGCCCGTCCTCTTTCTCTCCTTCAGGCGTCAAGTTGAGGTAGGACTTCCAAAATCAGCCACAGAAGGACCCCTTCCTTGGTAAGGTGGATGAGAGAAGCTTTCAAAACAGGAGGCCTCTCCCTACGCTTGGACCCCTCTCTTTCAGCTGCCTTCCTCCTCTCCCCGTGTTTAAAACAAGCCCAGCGAAATGCGGAAAAACAACAACTCCACTTTCTCCTCCTAACCTTTGCCTCGTCTTGGTTCCCTTCCCAGGTTATGTAACATGGCCCCCGGCACGACGCCCGCTGGCAGCCCGGCTCGGGAATGTCACGTTATCGCAGGTCGAACGTCCCCTCCTGATGCCTTTGAGGCTGCATAATCATACCTCATCTGCCATCAAAACAAGGGAGCTGCCCTTCCAGAATAAGACGGAAGGCTTTCGTTTCCGGGTTTGCCGGTGCATGTGTTTAGGGCCAAACTATAATTCTACAGGTGTTCTGCTCTTCTGCTTCAGGTGGCTAGGCCTGAGCAAGGTTCTCTCCTCGGCTGCATCGGGGCAAGAATCAGCAGGGGACAATGGCCGGGCCAGTCACTCCTTGCTCCCTGGACGGTGAGAACTCCACCCTGAGCTCCACCACTTTGAGTCTCAGCGACACCGACCTTGTAGAGGAAGAGGAGAAGATATGTGCGGTGTGCGGGGACCGGGCCACCGGCTACCACTTCCACGCCATGACCTGCGAAGGCTGCAAGGGCTTCTTCCGGTACCGTGGAAACTTTCCTTGGTGGGATTTCCTCAATGGGATTCCTGTTGGGGTTTGGTGGGGTGGGATTCGGATTGGAGATCCTGAAGGTGATTTGTGTTGCAAAACCACAGCCAGGCAGGTGCTGTATCCATCCATGAGATGCTCTCTCTCTCTCTCTCTCCCCCCCTCCCCGTGTCTCCCAGGCGGACGGTTTTGAAGGGCACTCGCTCGACGTGCGCATTCACCCGCAGCTGCGCCATCACCAAAGCCAAACGCCGGCAGTGCCAGGCCTGCCGGTATCAGAAATGCCTGGCCGTGGGCATGAAGAAAGACAGTGAGTAAGACCTGAGCGTGACAGGAATCCACACCGCCGTTCCATCCAAAGACCAAGCAGGGAATGGACAGGTGCTGTGTATCCCTCTCAGAAATACAGTGGTACCTCGACTTACGAGTTTAATCTGTTCTGAATGCATGCTTTTAAGTCGAACTGCTCTTAAGTCAAGGTACCTATATAAACATTGAAAAAACAAATTAAAAAAAATTAAAAAATGGAAAAAAATGTAAGTCGAGCAGACCATACCTAAGATTTGTAAGGCGGCCGTTCAAATGCCAACGGTTTTCCGCTCTTAAGTCGAATGGCTCTTAAATCGGGGTGCCACTGTATTATTAATCCTTAATAGCATTTTGGAGTAGAGGCTTTCCAATCCGTTATTCTCGCGGAGGGCAGGTCTATATATGTTTCTATTCTTGGCTTTTCTCTACAGAAAATAATATGTGAGGGGGAGTGTTTGGAGACCTATCTTCATTTATGTTCAGTAGGAGCTCCTCAACCATGGGAACAGTATCCACTGATTTGCATATCTAAGATAAGAAGACATTACAAATATTTAAAATATTTCTTTAAAAATCCTAGAAATGTGTATTTCTAAAGAGGAAGTTACCAAAACCAGCCACTAGAGGGACCCAGAGACCACATTATGTAAAGCGTTCGCTCTCGGTACTTTATAGTGTTTGTTATAATCCATATTTTCAGCATCCTCAAGCAACTTAGAACCCCTCTCTCATGTGTTCAGGGGTCCTACCACACTTCCACCACCCCCAATGCAACCCAGTTTGGGCTGGAGTATCTAAAAAGGGAGTGGAGGCCATTTTGTTGATAGCCTCAGGCGTCAATATGTCTGAGTCAGATTTAGGTCTTGTAGGCGGCAAGACCGTTTCTCTATACGTTGTTTCTCATCCCCCCCCCAGTGATTATGTCTGAGGAGGCTCTGCGCGCCCGCCGGGAGCTACGGCGTCAAAAACGGCACCGAGAGCCCAACCCAGCGGCGGGGCCAACCCAAAATGGAAGCCTCACGGCCGACCAGCAGCAGCTGATTGACATACTTTCTGACGCGTACAAGAAAAACATTGATCCTAGCTTCTTTCCGTTCATGTACTACCAAGTGAGCTGGTCTCTCTCTCTCTCTCTCTCTCTGCCCCTCAAACTACTTGTTATCTTAATTTTCAGTCTTGGCGAGTGGCCCTCATGTTGTTAGGGCTGTCCTTTCAGTCCCACGCTCTTCACAGGTTTCATGCGGTGCGGAGACTGGGGAGAGGGGCCTTCTCTGTCGCTTCTCCCAAGCCTGTGGAACTCCCTGCCACTGGAAGCCAGGCTAGCCAAGACTTTTCTTTTCAGGCAAGCTTTCCCTTTGTTGACCAGCTGCCTGAGCAGGGATTGTAAAACCTATTGCTTTGACTGTGCATTTAGTATTGCTTGTGTTGACCGTTTCTCAGTGTGGCATGTGTTTCTATCTATCTATCTATCTATCTATCTATCTATCTATCTATCCCTCTCCCTCTCCCTCTCCCTCTCCCTCTCCCTCTCCCTGTCTGTTCCTTCCTTCCTTCCTTCCTTCCTTCCTTCCTTCCTTCCTTCCTTCCTTCCTTCCTTCCTATCTATCTATCTATCTATCTATCTATCTATCTATCTATCTATCTATCTATCTATCTATCTATCTATCTATCTATCCAGGGCCGGCGCTAGGGTTTTTTGTGCCCTAGGCGAGAGGGGTGGGGTGGGCGGCGGCCGCGGCCGCGGCGCGGGGGTGGGGTGGGGCAGAGGGCCGGGCAGAGCTGGCGGGCAGGCGGCAGGGGCAGGGGGCGGGGGCCCGGCAGCGGCAGTGGCCGGCGCCCCCTGTGCATTTTGGCACCCTTGGCAACTGCCTAGTTCGCCTTAATGGACGTGCCGGACCTGTATCTATCTATCCCTCCCCCTCTCCCTGTCTGTTCCTTCCTTCCTTCTTCCTTCCTATCTATCTATCTATCTATCTATCTATCTATCTATCTATCTATCTATCTATCTATCTATCTATCTATCTATCTATCTATCTATCTATCTATCTATCGCTGTCTATTTCTTCCTTCATTGCTATCTATCTATCTATCTATCTATCTATCTATCTATCTATCTATCTATCTATCTATCTATCTGCTTTAAATATAGTCTTTTTAATGGTGGCTGCCACATTTATTTCAGCTTTTCCGTACGGTCTTTCAGTGATGTCAGCCACCTCGGGACCTTTTTTAAGGAGGAAGGCAGGGGGGGGGGGGGAACATTTTGAGCTAAAAAAAAAACAATTAAGGCGTCCTTGAAATCCGGTACTCTCAGAAGTGGACTTGGCCAGCATCTGGCAGATGTCGTGCTCTCGGCCCAAGGGGAAGGGGCCGGGTTCCGCTGCTACCGCTCCTCACCTTCTGTCCCCTCTCTTCCAGTCGCCAGGACACAACCTCCACCCTCAGGACCCCCAGGACGTCCCCCTCGGGGGTCCCCTCCGTTCCCAAGATCCGACCGAGAGGTTTCCCGAGGAGGTCTTTGCAGACGCCTTCTCCGTGTTGCCAATGTTTGCTGACCTCACCCTGATGATCCAGCAAGTGGTCCAGTTTGCAAAAGCCGTCCCATTTTTTAAGTGAGTCCTGGTGCCGGCCGAGGCCCACCACTTAGGTGGCACGTCCGTTTCCCTCCCTCTGGCAACTCCCAGAAATCCTGGCCAGCTCAGCGAGTGATGAAGACTTCTGGGAGTTGCAGTCCAGGAACATCTGGGGACCCACAAGTTGAGAACCACTGGTTTGGGAAATATGTCCTGGGTGCTACTTGCTGTGGGGTGCTTTAAGGATGAATTAACCAAGGGACCTCCCTGATGGAAGGACGCAATAGATCGACCTGTTTCTGAACCTTCTCTTCTTCTTGTCTCCGGATCCATCCTGCTAGAAGCTTACCTATGGAGGACCAGATTTGTCTCTTGAAAGGCGCCGCTCTGGAGATCTGCGCGATCCAAATGAACATGGGCTTTGATGTGGAAAACAACATTTGGGCATGTGGCCCTCACTATTACTCGATCACGCAGTGCACCCTGGGTAAGTCCCTGGACAATATACATGCCATATTTATGAGCCTGCCTAGGTCTTTAGATCAGGGAAGTCTGATCAGGTCAGTGGCGGACACCCGCACCTCTGCCAATCAAATATTCCCAGTAGAGATGGGCACGACTAGAAAAAATGCAGTTTCGTTTGTCGTTTGTCATTTAGAGGTCCGTTTCGGTTCGTTTCCATTGTTCGTGAATTTTTTGCAAAAAAATCGTTTTCGTTTCGTTACCGTTTCGTTACCATTTATTCCAATTTTGCATGATTTTTTTAGCATTTAAAGCAGCTCACTTCATTGCTGTAACGGAAACGAAACACACGACAAAAATCCCCGCATTTCTGTTCGTTTCGTTTCATTTTAGAGACAAATTATGTTTGTCGTTTTGTTACGTAACGAAACGAAAACAAAAAAAAACGAAAACGAAAAATTGTTCGTTCCGTGCCCATCTCTAATTACCAGTGCTTTGATGCCGAGATGACTGGTATTAATGCAACACTCTCCCATCTACGGGCAAACTTCATCACCCAACTTCCCCCGCCTTTTGCCTTCCAGCTGGTTTTCAGCAAACGCACATGGAGCTGGTGCAGAAGTTCCATGTCAACTTGCGGAAGCTGAATTTACACCACACGGAGTACATTCTGTTGCAAGCTTTGCTGCTGTTCTCTCCTGGTAAGTCAGTCCACGCTCCCTCCTTAAATGCAGGGCATCCCAATACGCTGATGACATACTCTGCATGTGTTGCATTGATCTTCCCACCTGCCCACCTCGAATGACTGGCCCCCATGAGTTGCCCTTGTAGAGGAATCTTTGTAGAGCTTGGTTGTGATTCATCATCTGGTCTCTCTCAAAGATGATGCGAAGCATTTGCTCCCCAAAAGGCAAAGTTAAAAGAAAAAACTCCATGTATTTCTAAACGTATGGGGAGTATGGGTTAGAGCCGGCTCTACTGTTAGGCAACATGAGGCCACCTGCTCAGCAAAAGTGTGCCCACACTCCTGATGACCAAGCCGCAAACAGCGGAAGAGAATCCGCTTAATGGTGAGAGTGTTCTGTGCTGCGACACTCACAAGATCGCGGGACATAAGGGTTCCAATCACAGGCTATCTATGACGGTTTCTGCTCTCCCCAGGAAAGTGTGCTGTTAAATGCTTTGTTCCTTAAAAGAAAAAAAAACCCTCACCCCCAAAGGTAGGTTTAGAGGTCTCCCAGGCTTCTCTCTCTGCCCCGTGGCTTGCCTGCCGTGTCTCTCATCACCCACACCTGCCCCTTTGCAGACCACGTGACCATCGTGCAGCGAGAGGCCGTGGACCAGACCCAGGAGAGGATCGCGCTCACCCTCAAAAGCTACATCGACCATTGCCACTCTTTGTCCGAAGGCAGGTGAGTAGCCAGGTGGGCGTTTGGGGAGATGCTGTGCAAAGCACTAGCCATGATACAGCCCATATTAAGAGACGATCCAGGTCTATTTTTTGGGGACTACAATAGCCAACACCCAACAGGGTTAATGGTCCGGGGCCGTGGGAACTGTGGTTCAATGCAGGGCCTCCAGGTCATGAGGCTTTTCAGGGGTACAGTGTTCAGATGTGGTGTTTTTTTTTTTTTAAAAAGCACCTATGTGGGCTCTCTGTAGCCCTCCCCATGTTAGACCGTCGCCTATCCTGCCAAGGGAGGATGGGAGTTGTAGTCCGACACCCAGCATTCCACCGCTTTTCCGCTTCCGTCTCCTTTGTGACTTACGGGCAAACTGATTCGGTAACAGGTGGCCACTCTACGTTGGCAACCAAATTCAGGATGACTCAAGTCAGGGATGGGGGCGCCAGCAGACTACTGTATTATAACAAGCTTTTTTTAAAAGAGAGGGGTTGGCCTCTGCAGAACACAAGGGAGCTGTTGAGTTTTTTAAAAAAAAAATATTAAGGGGAAAAATAGCTCTATAAGGCCCCAGCATCAGCTCTCCAAGGTCCTGGAACGGGTACACCAGGGGTGTCCAAACTTTTTGCAAGGAGGGCCAGATTTGATGAAGTGAAAATGTGTGGGGGCCGACTATTCAGCCACATTTGGCCCCCGGGCCAGACTTTGGACAAGCCTCTATCGCATGCAAGGAGGCAGGGAGGATGCTGCAGCGACAGAACAGGGGGTGGGTAGGCTGGGCAGGTGGCTGGGGGGATGGACAGAGGCAGGGAGGGCAGGCAAACCATAAAACAGCAAGCTAATGCCTCCATCCGGTACGGGGAGGGGCCAGCTGGCAGGGATGCGTGGCAGGCTGAGCCGGTGGGGAGAAGAAGCCACGGGGCCGCTCAGAATTTGAAAACGGGCCGCATTTGGCCCTCAGGCCTCACTTTGGACATGCCTGGGGGACACGGTTAACAGATCCAGGAACAGGGTTTTAAAGAAGAGGTGTAACAATCATCATGGGCTGTCCTATCGGTTGTGACTCTGGGCGACCCCCTTTCCAGAGTCTTCCACGTAGAGAATCCACAGAAGTGGTTTCCTGTTCCCTTCTTTTGGGGGCTGCCCTGGGACGGCGCCATTTGCGAACTCCCATCTGGCACCGCAGCTCAAGACCCGGGTCAAAGAAGAGAGGCCGGCTTAAAACCGAACCAACCTTCCGAGGTCCCCTCATGGTTCATCCCCCCCCTTCTCTAGGTTCCTCTATGCCAAACTTATGCTCCTGCTGACGGAGCTACGGAGCCTGAAAGTCGAAGGGACGCGGCAGATGCTGCACATCCAGGACACCAACGGCTTGGGCTCCAAGATGCCCCTGCTTTCCGAAATCATCAGCTGAAGGCCGGAGGGTGCGTGTTAGTGGCTGCGGAAGCTCCAAAGTGCCTCGATTTCCCCTATCTTTTGGAGTCGCTGTTCCATCGCCCCCACCGGCTGCTGGGGGACCGTGGAAGCTGTATTCCCAATAGACCTGGAGGATACTGGGGGGTTTTAGATTGAGACAGGTCACCGGTGTCCAGATGACTCTCACAGAGCTATAAACTAAGGATCATCTTCACCTTCTAAAACTGAGCATAGTGGAGATAAATGGGGCAGGATCTAGCCCCTTTTGAAGCTTCGCTCTCCAAAACCAAACACCTTAGAAATGTGATCCGCTTTCCGCCACTATAGCTGGCCCCTTATCTCCGACTGGCTCTCAGCTGCACTTTAATGGCTAATAAAAAGGGCCTTTCCTCGCCTCAGTCAGCATTGTGGCCCTTGCGGCTGGCAGACCAGATGCCTACCAGGAGCCTGGAAACAGAAGGGGTCTGCACACACTACAGTAGGACCATGGGATTCAAGGGGGTTCATTTACAAGCCCTCCCCTCTTTGTAAATGCTAGGGGGGGAGAGATAGAGAGCCATACATGACATGGTCTCTGTCTCCCCCTAGTGCTCAGTTCTGATAAACACACCTTGGAAACACGTATAAAAGCCATTTCTGGGTTTTTTCATCTTTCGTCTTTTCGGTCAGCGGATAAGTGAATGAGTGGATGGCAGGGACCCTATTGTACAACACAGCAAAATAAGCTGCACAGAAAGGAGTTCCCACCCCAAGCAAATAATTGCACACGAGACATTTCTGTTTTGGAAGGGGTGGCAAAGGCCCTCACTTCAGTTTTAATTGCATTCCACCAACACCGCCAAATGTTTGTGACACTCCTTGCGAAGGCGAGCGGCACAGTGCCTGCAAACGGAACCAGCCATGCCAGCAGACAATGGGATCTTCCAGCATCCCTGAAATTCAGTGCCCTGGCACAGAACCCAGCCAGGGGACAGCACGGATGTGTCCTTTCCCAAATCAAGGCTGGGGAGGGGGGGGTCCTTCTCGCCATGGAAACGGCCTTGCTCGCACACACCCCGGCGCTGATTGTAGACCATTGTCCATGCCACCAAAGGCACAATTCCCAGCCGTATTTCGGAATGGGGGAGTCCTCCAGCCGACGTCCCCCCCACAAAGACAACAAAATAACAACCGCAAGTCTCTTCCGAGTCCAGGCAGCCGAAGGGGGTGCTTCTGAGCCCCAAGCGTTGTCACCAATAACCCCACCGCCAAAGTTCGGGGTGGACCGGGTCACGCGTACCTCCGTGCAAACATCTCACGCACACCCCCGCCCCTGCCGTGCATCACCAGAGCTCTCCCCGGTAAGGCATCATTTGGGAAAGTGAAGCCTCCGGGCCTCTCGGGCAAGCCAGAAAGGTGCTCAGCCCACGATGACGCTGAAACCGCAGTGAAAACGGTGTTTCCAGTGGTTCAGGAAGGCGCCCAAGGCCAGGGTGACGGGCAGAGGCGGGAGCTTCTTCTCCAGGACGGCCCCTATGCACCAGTTGCTGTCCAAAAACCCTTCATGAGAGGGGAGAAGAAAGGCAAGAATTTAGGAATGGCAGCAGATGTAGAACCCTTTCCCGGAGTACTCCTGCCTGGTAATCTTTCCAAACCATCTGGGTGGGTTTTCCCCCCTCCTCTGTTGGAAGTAAATCTCGGGTACTCCCATTGATCTTGGGCTGCATTTCCCAGAAAATCTCACCCAGCACCATTTGTGGCAAAGGCTTCTGGGAACCAGAGTCCAAGAACCACCTGGGTCAACCAAGGTTGGGAACCCTTGCCTTAAAAACCCAACGCCCTCCAGATGTTTCAGACCGCAACTCCCACAGTGCTTTTAGCCTTGGCGATATGGGCTTGGAATTCTGGGAGCTGCGGTCAAAAACATCTGGAGGGCCGAAGGCTCCCCACTTCTGCCTTAGAGCAAGAGCGGCAGAAACCAGGATGCAAGGGTAGTCCTAGAATCGTAGGGCAGTGAAGTTGCAAGGACATTTAGAACGACAGCACAGAAACCCAGTAAATAAAGATATATAAATAAATAGATCATAGAATCATAGAGTTGGAAGAGACCTCAAGGGCCATCTAGTCCAACCCCCTGCCATGCAGGAACCCCATCACAATATTTCCTACAGATGGCCATCCAGCCTCTGCTTAAAAACCTCCAAAGAATGACGCCAGCTCTCTCTGCCTACAAGGGTAAGCCTCCCATTCTGATTTCTGATACCATTAGAAGCGCCAGTTTCCAAGGTGGCAACTATAGGATTGAGTTACAGGGCACTGGCGGGAGGTACCAAACTGACAAAACAGTATTTGTATACTGAATGTTTTCCTGGAACTTATAGCAATTCCAGCAACTGGTAATAAAGAAAATGAACATAATGTATGGAGGAACTCCACAGTCCATGTTTGCCCCGGTTGACACGGACCCTATTTGCAGGCTTGCTCCCTGTGTTCCTGTGGGGGGGGGGCAGACCCTCAAAGCGAGAGAGAGAGAAAAACTGTGCCCCCCCCAGCCCCAGACTCCAAGTCCCATCATGCCCCACCACTGGCTCCAAAGGGGAGGGAAAATGGGCCCTGTTACCACCGGAAATCAGCTCAGTCACTTGGTTGCTCACCTCTAAACACCATGTTGGCCTCCGGGAGGTTGAGTTGATATCCAAAGGCAAAACTGGTGTCCTGCAGCCGGGTGTTAGCTTCAAATTCCACCCCAACCTGGATCTGTGAATACAGAAGGAAAGATTCCATGAGCTATCACTAAGCCTCAGAAAACAAAGGCCGTCAGGGGAACAGGAGGGAGGAAATAAGATTCCTTTTGCAACTCACTTGATCATTCGCTCGGTGGTAATAGCTGGCGTGAGCCCCTCCGTACCCAAGATTAAGGGTGGACACCCATTTGAGGGCTGAAGGAGAGACCAAAAGGGAGAAAGAAATGGGGTCGGGGGGGGGAGAAAACCATAGTAAAATATACAGCTCACTTTTGAAATTTTTTTAAAGCAAGGAAACCAGCTTGATTCTTTTTCTAACTGGCTTTAAAAATGGTTTTAATCTTTTTATTTTTTATTTATTCATGTTGCTTTGAGAGTGCCAGTGGGCAGAAAAGGGATGGATATTTTTAATAAACGTTATTTTTATGGAAATTGCAGCACCACGGATACATTGGGAGCAGGGATTTGGGACACAGGTGTGGCGATAGTCACACATTTTAGCAATGTTAGTGCGGTCTTTGTCTCATTCTTTAAAAATATTTCTATACTTATTGTTTTTAGCCTTTAAATATTGTCTTTTAATGGTGTGCAGGCCACCTTAGGTCCTTTTAAAGGAGAAAGATGGGGCAAACATATTTTAAATAAATAATACTGCCTGACATGACCACATGAAAGAGGTAGAGCTGTTTCATAGAGCACATTTTTTTTTTGTGAGCTATAAATATTGATGTTGCCTGCACGGAATCTAAATCTTTATAGTGCTTTGTGCATTTTTTAAAGAGAAGACCTCCCAATACTGACAGAATTGGGGAATTTGGCATTTTTAAGGCAAGGGCTCTGTTATGATTACACTAACAACCCATACAGCTTCAGCAAAAGTTACCAACCGGTGTATTTCCCAGCTAGGGTCACAATCGCACCCTCTTCTCCCGGCCGCCGGTGATAAACCATTTCGCCCCCGAGCACTAATCGTGAAGACACGCTTTGTAGGAAGTGTGCAACCAGGATTACTGTGGGGGGGGAAAAGAAACACAGGTCCATATTTATCATTCAGAAAAGGAGACCGCTCCTTCCTCATTCTCTTGAGGCAGGGCCGGGAAACTTGCTGCCCTCCAGAGGCTGAGGAACTACAACAGACATCAACCCTTCCTGCCTGCCATGCAGGAAGATGATGGGAGTTGTAGTCCAGGAAGATCTGGAGTGCCATACGTTGTTCTCCTCAGTTTGCTGTTACTCAACATGGGAATGCCTTATTGCATTGACCAGCCCTCCCGATTAAATAAAATAAAGGCCACCTTGAACTTTTATAAGCTGTTTCGAGAGCTAATTTGTAAGGGAAAGTTGGACATCTGTTTGTATTAATTTGCATATGCAATTTATGCAAATCAGTACTCCCTATTATCCACCACCCCCTTTTTTTGCAATGGGTTTTGCAAAGACAATATCTCCAATGAGGAGGGGGGGGGCTAGAAATCAACCCTAATTTGATGGCTGCTATACTGCTATTCATGTTAGGCCTGGTTGCTAGGCAACAAAGTGGTTGCCCCCTTCTAATGGTTGCTAGGCAACAGGGTGGCTATGGTACTACTACTACTACCCTCACTAGTCATGGTTGCTAGGCAACAGGGTGAAGATCCCAGTCTAGGCCCCAAAGTCACAACCTGGGTAACAAAACTCAGTGGTTTGGAGGGGGGGGTTCCCATATTCTTCCTCAAACCTCACCCATGGGTGACAAAAGTCCTGGAATTAGATGTAAACAGCTGTATTATTATTTTAATTCCTCAGATAGGTACCTCAAATTTATTTAGGCTGTATCATGGGATACACCCTGTTATAAATTTGAGGCCAGGGATGACTGATCTGAATATAGCAATTTTTTTTACCTAGATTCTAGAAGAAGCCATTTGGGAAGGTGACAGAGTAATGCTGGATGAGGAAGAAGGGCGGGGGAGAAAGATAATGGAAGGAGACTGGATAGAAATAATAAATGAGGATCTATTTAGAGGAGAATGGAACACTTTTAAGAACTCGAGAGACAGCGGTGAAAGAGCACAGAGGAATAAGAAAATGTGAACACCTCCTTATTGACGGAGAAAGGAACGAGTGCATTTAGAGAGACGTAAGAGAGGAAACAGAGCACACCTAAGTAGAGACAGAACATTTCCATAAATTTTGAAGCCACGAAGGGGGGGGACTTTGGGGAAATGGAAGAATTAGGGGAAAACAAGGTTTTATCCTGTTCTTCCCCAACGTTTCTGGATATTGTACATCTCTATGCCTTTCTTCCCCTAGGATCAGCCTCGAGATGCCCAACCCATCAGCCGTCTGGGAATTTCACCCCGCGAGGCAGGCCAGGAGTTAGTGGCAGCTCTCTATAGAGCCGGTTCATTGTTACCCATTTCGAGATTCAGTTAAAACTCCAGAAGGGGGCAATGGCATTATAAAGAAGGGATTGTTTTTCCATATGGCATCTACCTCTGGAACAAAACATGCCTTGAAACACAAACTATTCTCCCAAAAGAAGCAGGACAAGCTATGCATGACATCCATGGCCACATCCAAACACCTCCTGCCTGCCTGCCCGCCTGCTGTGCTGGTGGCAAAAGAATAGGAGAACTGAAAAAAACCACACAAAGAGAGCAAGGAGCTTCTGGAAAATAATGCAAGCACCATCCCTGCTAGGGACGGCCGTGGGGAGCCGGCACTTACTCGATTCGCTAATCAAATCAGGATTGCCCAGCGTTAGCGTGGCCGTGTAGTCATCGCCTCGGTATTCAGTATCAAACTGCCAAGTCACAAATTTAGACTGCTGCGTCTAGAAGAGAGAGAGAGAGAAACCATGCTCGGACTCAGAAAAGTTTACCAAGAAGTGTAGCGGTCAATTGCCAGACCGTCCTCGGTCCATATTCACCAAGGAGCGGGTCTTTTGCAAAGCTAAGGCATATTGATTGCCTGTTCTAAAGCAAGCTGCTCCCCCCAAAAAACTGCTTTCCATTACGACAGGAACAGCCTGCCACAATACGCAGTTCTCTGCAAAAAAAACCAGCACTGGCGTTACCTGGAAGACGGCCTTCGTCCGTATCCGCTCTGCCAGGAGGTGCAAGGCTTGAGCATGGAGACTTCCGACGTTGTTGATATCGCCAACGAGCGTGGGGAACGCCTACGATGGAAACGGGGATCAAAGTGGAGGGAAATGCGGAGAGGTAGGAACACACATGGCAAATGGGAACAGATCACCTTGTCTTTGTATGTGTGTGTGTGTGTGTGTGTGTGTGTGTGTGTGTGTGTTTCACACACAGAGGGTAACTAACAGGTATGGGTCACGGTTTAGGATTCTATATAGGTTCTTTGGCAGACAACCATGCTATAAACCAGTGGTTCTGAACCTGTGGGTCCCCCAGATGTTCCTGGACTGCAACTCCCAGAAACGCCTTCCAGCTCAGCTCATGGTGGAGGCTTCTGGGAGTTGTAGTCCAGAAACATCTGGGGATCCACAGGTTGAGAACCACTGCTAGAAACACACATAGCCAACAAAACTGGCACGTGGACTCTTTAGGGATCCCAGTAGAAGGGCAGCTTCCACCTTCTCTGTGAATCCTGCTTTGGGGGGGTTGTGTTTTCAACTCACTTCCGTCGGGCTCAGCTGTTGGTCCCCCACGTAGGTTGCGTTGAGGTGGTAGCTTGATTGTCCAATTGTGCTCATGTGAATGGTGTGGGTCACCTGGAAAGTAAGGGTGGGTGGAGGCGTGAGCATTCAGTTGGAGCAGAATATATATAAATATATATTTGTAAAGGTGGACCTCTTTATGGTTAGTGGTGGTTGGGGAAGAAAAACATTTTATAGAATCTTAGAGTCATGGAGTTGAAAGGGGCCGGTAAGAGCATCAAGTCCAACCCGCTGATCATCCTTGTTGCCTTTCCTTTGAACCCGTTCCAATTTGTCACCATCCTTCTGGAAGTGTGGCGTCCAGAACTGGACCCAGGGCTCAAGGCGAGACCTACCCATGGCTGATCAGAAAAATCATGGGGCGTTTCGTCAAAGGCTTTGCTGAAGTCAAGATATACTACGCCTACAGCGTACCCTCTGTCTATTAGGGAAGTTACCCCATCAGAAAAATGAAATCAGGTTCTAAAATGGAAGAAACTAAAACAGGTTCTGGGACACAGAAGCAAACAGAGGGGGTGGGGGTGGGGACACAAACATTGGTAAACCCTGTAAGAAAACAAACAGATACAGTTAAAGATATACAGACCTGAAAATGGCTACTGAGGGATTTATTTATGATGAGTTTGACGCCTTCCATCTGCTGTGGGAAGACTTCTGGAATGAAGAAAGCAGAGAAAGAAAATGAGATAACATAAAATGAAGGGAAGAGAAAGTAGCAGATAAAACCACCATGGTTCTCCCATTTCTTCTTCTTCTTAAGACTGTATTACTCTAAACATCACCACCGTGTGCTTTCAAATCATCTCTGACTTATGGCGCCCCTTTTCTGCAATTTCCAGGTAGAGAATACTCAGAAGTGATTTAAACTTATTTTCTTCCATGGGTGCCCTGGGACGGTGCAAATTGCCCAAGGCTACCTAGGGTAGATCTCCTTCCAGGTGACGTAGCGGGAAATGCAACAGACAACCTAAGCCACTGAACTATCCATGGGCTCTTTGGTATCTTTCTACCACTCTCCCAGCCCTCGGTTTGAGTGGATGTCCCTGAGTTCTGGTATTTCGTGAGAGGGAGAAGAGCCTCCCTCGATCCACTTGACTCATGCCCTGCATAATTTTGTAAGTCTCAGTCCTATCCTTCCCTCTAGTGGCCTTTGGGTCAAAAGTGGCCCACTTAGTCATCAATACCTCTCTTCATTATACAGTAGAGGGATTATACTAGACCAAAATACAACAGTTTCAGGTCAAGTTTCTAGCAAGATGGGAAACTTATGAGGAGTTCAGTCTCATTGGGCCTGTCAGGATTTTAGTAGAAAGGAAGCAGAGGAGAAGAAGACAACCATATATTTATCATTTCATTTTGAATATTTTTACCCAGTCTTTCTCCTTGGAAAAGGACCCAAGGCGGCTTACAATAGCGAGGGGCAATATGCAGCTCATAAGTCATCTTTAAGTTAAGAGCAGGGAATTAGAAGAGGCATCTTAGAACATTAAAAGGTAACATTTAAAGCTACAGGACAAAAAAGGAGGAGCAGCAGGAAATGTAAGTAGTTTGCAAACAAACCATCAAGCCAACATCACCCTATATGATAGATAGATAGATAGATAGATAGATAGATAGATAGATAGATAGATAGATAGATAGATAGATAGATAGATACTGTGATATAGCGATAGATAGATAGATAGATAGATAGATAGATAGATAGATAGATAGATAGATAGAGTGACACAGTGATGTAGTGATAGATAGATAGATAGATAGATAGATAGATAGATAGATAGATAGATAGATAGATAGATAGATAGATAGATAGATAGATAGATAGATAGATAGATAGATAGATACAGCAATACAGCAATACAGCAATACAGTGGTAGATAGATAGATAGATAGATAGATAGATAGATAGATAGATAGATAGATAGATAGATAGATAGATAGAGTGACAGTGATGTAGCGATAGATAGATAGATAGATAGATAGATAGATAGATAGATAGATAGATAGATAGATAGATAGATAGATAGATAGATAGATAGATAGATAGAGTGACACAGTGATGTAGCGATAGATAGATAGATAGATAGATAGATAGATAGATAGATAGATAGATAGATAGATAGATAGATAGATAGATAGAGTGACACAGTGATGTAGCGATAGATAGATAGATAGATAGATAGATAGATAGATAGATAGAGTGACACAGTGATGTAGCGATAGATAGATAGATAGATAGATAGATAGATAGATAGATAGATAGATAGATAGATAGATAGAGGGACTTACCTTTGCATTTTCTGTGAAGCTCATCGAAACTGCCTGGATTGGTGAGGGGCTCCTCTCGGCGGGGGGCCCTCCGCAGGCCATGCATAGGGAGGAACACATTCCCCATGGCCCCCTTTGGACCACCACCCCCAACCAGTTAAGGGTCAGCGTTGGCCCCTGGGGGGTTTCGACTCCGCTGGGCACATAACAACCCCCACCACCCCCTGCTTGCAATGCTCAGTGGGTCCGGCTCTGGCTTCCAATGGGGGAGGCGGGGAGGGGGAGGCGAAAGGAGAGCCCCTACACTAAGCCAATGAGCCCTTGAACCCCAGCAAAGGGGGATCTATGGTGCGCCCACCCACCTGCTCTCTCGCCCTCCCCATCACCCTATATGGGCCTAATCCCAAACCGAGCCCGGGGAATTTCTTCTTCGGAGGTTGGGATCCACCCCCTTAAAGCTTCCCAGAACGTGCAAGCGCTTGCTAAGTCATCTCGTGTGCAAATCAATATATATAAGAAAAATATAGGAAGACGGCGGGGGGGGGGGAGAGAGAATCTGCAGCGTGCTTTGATGCTCCAGCCAGATCTGGGGCACCCTTTGGAATAATCTTTTTTTTTGGGGGGGGGTCAGTCCAGGAAAAGGACACCCTCAAAAGAAACCCAGAGCCTGGTGGGATGGAAGGGAGAGGGGGGAGGAATGATGCACCCACAAAACCGCCTCCTGCGAGCCCCCCCGCCCTGTGATCTTGATGGGGGCCGCCATCTTACCCCCGTTTGCCCCCTTTTCCACCAAGCCCTCCAGCCAGCAGCGAGGCTGTTCCCGAGGCGGCCATATTTGAGATGGGCAACCTCCCCCTCCCTACCCCCCTCCCTCCCTTACGGGGATCTACCCCCCCTCGCCCGTTTGCCCGGCCGGAAGTAAACGAGGATTCTGATTGGCTCTTCGCGTTCCACCGGCATCCGATCGGATACAAACGTTGCAACCCATTTCCTTCTTCCCATTCATGCCCCGATACTGTAAGGACCGGTGGGCTACTCAGTATCCGCCAAGCAGGATCCACTACAATTTACATCAGTGGATAAATTGTATTTAAATTGCATTTATCAGTGGATAAATTGTATTTAAAACACCCAGGCGGCTTACAGCAAGGAGAGACAAGATACAGGCCGTTACACTTAAGACACATTCAGTTTGAGAAACAGGGAATTGAGTATCTTTTACAGCATTAGAAGGCAACATTGAAACTAACAATTGATAACCTAGTGGCAATGCAACCCCACAAGGAGAGATAGAAACACAAAGTTATAAGTGGTTGTAAACACAAAGTCTTTGTAGCCATGTATGTTAGATTCATACAAAGACGCAGTCCCATCATTCAGGGAAAGCTTGCCTGAAGAGGAAGGTCTTTGCTTGTTTCCGGAAAGACAACAGAGATGGAGCAGTCCTGGCCTCTGGTTGCAGGGAGTTCCAGAGTTTAGGCACAGCAACAGAGAAGGCCCTTTCATGGGTTCCCACGAGACGTACCTGAGGGTGGCGGGATGAAGAGAAGGACCTCTCCTGATGGCCTTAACACCCGAGTCGGTTCATCCTGTGAGATTCGATCTTTGAGGTAGCTAGGACCCAGGTTGTATAGTGCTTTGTAGGCCAAACTTAGCTATTTCCTGTCTGGCAGCGAAGAGAGACGTCCCTGGCAAATTCCATCTTGCTAAGAACTTTTGGACTTACACTCCTTCAAACTTGGCACACCCGTTGAACTGCTTTTTTTTTTTTAATCCACAAACACTTGTGTTTTGTATGACGACTTTTTTTTCATGGTCAGTAAAGTTATGGCCCTTTTCCTATTTGCATTCCATTTTGTTCTAACCACATGGCTACCCTGTATTGTGTGTGTTGTGTCGTTACAGTCGTGACCGACTCACGGACATGGAGTTTTCCTTGGCAGGAATACTGGCGTGGCTTTGCCAGTTCCTACTCCAGACGCCTACAGCACCTGGTATATTCCCTGGTGGTCTCCCATCCAAGTAGGAGCCATGGCTGACCCTACTTAGCTTGCAAAATCAGATGCTTAGTGTATCAAGGCAGCTAAATAATACCCTTTATTATTTGACTTCTAATACACCCAATCGCTCTGGTATTCTAAGCCCAAGTATTCAAAAATCATGAGAAATGTGTACAAGAGTAAGCTTGTTTTACAGACACACACACACACACAGTCGGCAATCTTAACAGGAGCCTTTGACGTCTCCCTGCCTTTCACCCCAAGAGTCCTGCCAGCTCACCCGGCGGAGCAGAGCTGGTTATCAAGGAGGTGAAGGACAGTACCTGAGTCAAATCTTATCTCTGGACATTAACCTCCAACATGTCAGGTTGACTAACGGCAAAGGGTGGGCGGAATTGGAGAAGTGAAGTCAGCTGAATTTCTTTCTTTCTTTCTTTCTTTCTTTCTTTCTTTCTTTCTTTCTTTCTTTCTTTCTTTCTTTCTTCTTTCTTCCTTCCTTCCTTCCTTCCTTCCTTCCTTCCTTCCTTCTTTCTTTCTTTCTTTCTTTCTTTCTTTCTTTCTTTCTTTCTTTCTTTCTTTCTTTCTTTCTTTCTTTCTTTCTTTCTTCCTTCCTTCCTTCCTTCCTTCCTTCCTTCCTTCCTTCTTTCTATCCTGTTGTTTTTATTTAAGTTGGCAATCCTAGTACAGTTCTTATGGGGTGCCACCCATCAGCCCCAGATTTATGGCAAACTTTGGAAAAAGTACTCTCCAAAACACGCCCTGCCCTGCCCTCATTGTTGGCTGATCCTCTCCTCCAGCCGCCTTCAACTGTGGCTTGCTGTTTTCAAACTCATCCCCGGGGCTCCTGTCTGGGTCTCAGCCAGAGGGCATGTGCAGCTCTATTTAAACAGGCTGTTTTTAAAAAGAGCAGAACATTTGCATTGGGATATGTGTCAACAGCAGAGCACAAACTTCCATCTGCCCCAGCTAATGATATAGGATGATGGGAACTGCTTCTGGTGGGGTCTAGAGAGCCAGGCTCCATTTTAACCGTTCAGATTCCATTTTTAGTGCTTGAAGGTTAATTAAGCAAGCAGAAATCCGAGATGCCTGCAGGGTTTATTTGCTGGCAAGACCCAATGTCTAAACATCCAGATGTGATGACAGGTATGTCATTTACCCTGATTGCCTTGGCCTAGATGGGCTGCAGAAAAAGAGGATTTGTACTGTTCTTTATTGTAAGCCGCCCAGAGACCTTTGGGTAGTGGGCGGCATATAAGTTGTAAAAATAAATAAATTAAATAAATTAATAAATACTGTTTTGTTTGGCACAGTAGGAGAAACTGGATTGATGAGTGGCCTGTTCTTTGTGTGCCATTTTAGTATATCCCCTGGTTTGGGTTAGAGGCTGCCCCTCCCCCCTTGCAGCATCGTCTTTGGGGGGGGGGGAAAGCTTGGGTTTCAAACAAGTCTCTGGTCCTTCTACCTTCAACCAGAGCGTCTAGCATCTTCCGTGATGTCAACCTGTCGGACATCCAGGTGGGCCCACCAAGGAGAGATGACATTTGGCAGATGGTTGTCAGCCAATACTTGCCCTGGTTCAAAAGCCAAACAAATGAAGACTTGCATGCAGTTAGTCTGTGGAACTCCTTGCTACAGGAGGTCGTGATGGCATCTGGCCTGGATGCCTTCCAAAGGGGAATTAGACAGATTCCTGGAGGAAAAGTCCATCCCGGGCTACAAACATGATGCAGAGGTGTGTCATCTCCAGGCTTAAAACCAGGGTACTTCGAGGGCCAGATGCAGGGGAGTGGTATCAGGAGACAGAGATCTAGTCTCATGCGCTCCCAAATGCATCTGGTAGGGTTACTGTGAGATACAGGAAACTGGACTAGATGGGCCTTTGGCCTGATCCAGCAGGGCCCTTCTTATGTTCTTATGTTCTATCTTCATCTCACCAATTCCTCTGTCCCCATCACCTACCTTCTGCCCCTACAGGTCTAATCCAGCTTTGTGGCTAGCCATTTCAGAGGCTGACCATTGACCCCATCCGAACGTGGGTCGCCCAGCAGTGTCCAGATGACAGAGGGAAGGGGGCTTAGGAAGAGTGAGCTTAGATGGAGATCCTTCCCTTATTCTGTCAAGCCAAACTTTACTCTCTGCACCGTCCTAGAAACAAGAGGTGTGTGTGTGTGTGTGGGGGGGAGATAGCTCTGAATTATTTGCCTGTGCAAAACGTTATCTCAGGGTTGTGTTTGTATACCGTGGACAGGGTGGGAGACCATTTGATCCTTCCACCCCCACTCCCCAAGGCTGTTTACATGGAACTTGTCTTCGTTAGTAATTAGACCAGAGTTTGCTCGAGATTGCAGTCATGTTGGCAGGTTCACGGGGTGGGAGGCGGGCAGCCACCGCCAATGAGGGAGACGTTCGGGAGCAGGTAAAACAAATGATATATAAAGGCATGCCACCTCTGTGACAACACATCTTCTGGGTGCTGCCTCCTGCATTTGGTTATCCTTAATCGCTCAGGTAAGCATGGGCAGACCAAGCTTTACTGGGAAAGTCAAGGCCTTGGGAATTCTGCCTTTCCCTCCTTATTCCTGAGAGGAATGAGGAGCCGTTCGGTTTAGATCCACGTGGCAGGCAGACGTCCAATTGGTGCAGCTCCCCCTCCCTTGGGAATGGGTGGTGGTCACTATAGTCTCTAAAGGCGCTTTTACACGACCCCTAAAATCCGAGGCAAAGGGCTCCCAGATCCGGAGCTTTAAAATGTTTGCCCACCAGCTCCGGACTTTTTTTAAAAGTACGAATTAAGCAGGTCCCAGCACAGTTTTCAAGTACCTGGCCTCCAGGAGGTAAAAAAATATATTCCGATGCGGATTGTAAAGCTGTGAATGCGGGCTCCCCTCGCCTTCTGTTTGTTTGTTTTTGTCCCCGCTGCCCCTTTAAGAGACAGGAATCACTACCGGGCTGCTCGGGGTTGCGGAGGTGAGCCTGCATTTTTTTCTCCCTTTTTTCTCCCTCCCCTCACGCAGACAGGAACAATGGAGTGCGGAGGGGTGGGAACACAGGAAGAGCGACAAGCCCCCATGATCTCTGGTTCGAATTTAAATTGCCACTGGATTTTAGAGGTCATGTAAAAGTGCCCTAAGGCAGGGGTCCTCAAACTTTTTAAACAGGAGGCTGGTTCACTGTCCCTCAGGCACTGTTGGGGGCCAGACCTTGCAGCTCCCCAACACAGCTCCGGGGGGGGGGGGGAGGCCTGACCTGCTTCACACACACACCCCATTCCAATGCCGTTCTCCTCGCCTGCCGACCCTTGCGTCAGCCCCACTTCTCCCGTGCTTCCAAGGGGGGAAGGGGAGAGCCTGTCCTGCTCACTGCGCAAGATGCTACGGGCAATAGCGGGCTTTGCCCTCATGTTGGCGGCTGAGGTGGCGGGTAGCTGCTGATGCTGCGTGATGGGTTTTCAGCTCAAGGGGGGGCTGAAAACCCCCACCTAGAGTATTGTGTACAATTCTGGTCTCCGCATCTCAAAAAAGACATCGTGGAACTGGAAAAGGTACAGAAGAGAGCGACTAAAATGATTCCTGGTCTGGGGGCACCTCCCTTATGAGGAAAGGCTAAAACATTTGGGGCTCTTTAGTCTGGAAAAAAGGTGCCTGAGGTGGGGGGGGTAGGATTGAGACATACAAAATAATGCAGGGCATGAGTCAAGTGGATAGAGGGAGGCTCTTCTCCCTCTCACAAAAAAGTACCAGAAATAGGGGACATCCACTCAAATTGAGGGTTGGGAGAGTAAGAACAGACAAAAGAAAATATTTTTTTCACCCAGCGCGTTGTTAGTCTGCCACGGGAGGTGGTGATGGCCTGGATGCCTTCAAAAGGGGATTGGACAGATTGCTGGAGGAAAAGGCCATCACAGGTGACAAGCCTTGATGGAGATGTGTATTATCTCCAGGCTTAAAACCGGGGTCCTTCAAGGGCCAGATGCAGGGGAAGAGTGGCATCAGGAGACAGAGATCGAGTCTCGTGCGCTCCTAGAGGCATCTGGTGGGGCCACTGTGAGATACAGGAAGCTGAACTAGATGGGCTGTTGGCCTGATCCAGCAGGGCTCTTCTTATGTTCTTAAGTGGGGGGAGTTCTGCAATGGCGGGTGGGCCGGATTTAGGACCCTGGTGGGCCAGATCTGCCCCACGGGCCATAGTTTGAAGACCCCTGCTCTAAGACGTATATTTTACAGCAAACAGAAGCAGTATTGACAGGAGAGCACTGAGAAAAGGAAGATGCATGAGACATTTAGTCCTCTGGGCTTCTTAGTTGCCTTTCCTTCTTTTCTCCTCTGGACTTTTACCTTTCACTTAAGTAATCTTAACCAAAGCATTAAACCCTGTTGGGTGGCATAAAACCTTCCCTGTTAGTTCCCCATCTAAACTGCTTTCTGGACCTGAATTGACCCCAAGGATCAGTAGAAAGACTCTTAATCTAGTCTTAATCTAACTCAATTGTGGCACAGAGATTAAATTGCAGTGTTGCAGTCCAGCCTCTGCTCAGGGCCTGAATTTGACCATGACGAGTTCAGGTCTTTGCCTCGGGGCTGACTCGGGCTTCTTTCCTTCCCAAAGGTTAGATCAATGAGGATTTGGCTCGCTGGGGGTGGGTAGGGGCAAAGGGTTATTTGTATAATGATTGTGGTGAACTGCCTTCCACGCCCGCCCACGATATCTATTGCGATTCTGCACATTTGGATGTTTGACTTTGATTTCTACAAAACTGCTTTGCTGCTTCTGCAAATTGTGTGTACCCACCCCACACCCCCACCTGCCTGAATCCACTGATAAATATTCCCCCCCCCTTGTAAACAGCACTTCTTGGAAACGGGAGCAGCAGAATAAACTAAATGTTTGCCAAGGGAAAGACCCTTGAAGGGGTGTTTCATGGCACACAGTGGGGCCGCCGTATCCATAGGCAGGTGACTTCCACAATTCCTCCCCTGCGGATACCGAAAACCGTGGGTACTTGGGAACATGGTGCAAACACACAGCAGGCACTCTGCTTTGGTAGTTATGTTACTGATCGGTCGCTCCCATCCATCCTTTGGGTGATCCCTGGGGCTGAGCTGTCTTTTGTGCAGTGCACACTTAAAGGAGTTTGTGCAGTTTGTGTTTTACAAGCCATGCAGTTCGTGTTTTACAAGCCATGCAGTACTTGTGCCTTCGAGTGATCCTGCCCGTTTCATGATTTTCTCCAAAAACAAATGCTTGGCGCTTCAATCTTCCCACTGGAACCCGTGTCTTTTTTTTTTTTTTAAGCACCCCAAGTCCTTGGCAGTTCGGCATTCTCTGCTTTTGCCTGGTTCTTTTTTTGGAAAAGGGGTGATTCGTCTTTTTCTCCTCTGAATTTCATGCCATTCTCTCGCCCTTTTTTCTCTCCAGAGACGTGCTGAAGCTACCAAGATGAAAGATCTTCTCCTGGCCATTCTTCTGCTTGGGGTTTGCTGCCTGGAAGGTACGATAAGATAAAGGCCTGGAACGCCCCTTCCATCGCAGGGTTATAAGCTACGTCTCTAGAAAAGAGTGGGTTGTTTTTCTCATGTTGAATGCACACACAATAAATAATAGCACAACCACACACACCCCAATCTGTGGGAAATTGGGGGGAGGGGACAGGATCTCCCGGCCAATATGGGACACTTGACAGGTATGATCCTGCATACCAGATCAGGGTTCCCAGTCCCCAGCAGGATCTTAACCCTCTGAAACCATCTTAGTGGGGAGAGCGCAGGCCCCCCATACCCAGTATCTTTGCAATAACTAACTAACTAACTGAGGGCCTTTTTACACAACCCCTAAAATCCGAGGCAAAGGGCTCCCAAATGCGGAGCTTAAAATTGTTTTCCCACCAGCTGAGAACTTTAAAAAAAATTAAGTACGACCACGCCCACCTAAGCGCGCCCCCAGCTCGTTTTAAAAGTACCTGGTCTCCAGAGGTAAAAAAAATTCTGATGCGGATGGTAAAGCAGTGAGTGCCGGGCTCTCCTCGCCTTCTGTTTGTTTTTTTTGCCCCACCCCCCGCCCCTTTAAGAGACTGGAATGCTTCCGGGGCTGCTCCGACCGGCAGAGCGGAGGTGAGCCTGCATTCTTTTCTCCCCTTTTTTTTTCTCCCTCCCCTCACGCAGACAGGACCAAGGGAGTGCGTAAGGGTGAGAACGCAGCAAGAGGAGCAAACCCCCAAGATCTCTGGTCCGAATTTAAGTGGCCAGCGGATCTTAGGGCCTTTTTACACGACCCCTAAGATCCGCTGGCCACTTAAATTTGGACCAGAGATCCTAGGGGTTACTCGCTCTTCCTCTGTCCCCATCCCCCTCCACACTTCCTGGTTGCTGGCTGCGTGAGGGAGGGAGAAAAAGAGAAAGAAAAGCATGCCGCTCACCTCTCGTTCTGCCTCTCCTCTCTGTAAGCCATCAAGTCCAACCCCCTCGTCTCTGTAAAAGTAGCTCTTAAAGGGGCGGGAGCCAAAAAGCAGCAAACAGAAGCGAGGAGAGCCCCGCACTCACTATCGTTGCACCGCATCAAAGATTTTTCACCTCCAAAGAGAAGGTACAAGAAAAGTGCGCTGGGTCTCGCTAAAGTGGGTGGGGTCGCACTTAATTGTCTGCAAACTCCGGAGCTGGTGGGGAAACATTTTTAAACTCCGGAGCTTGCAGCCATTTGCAGCGGAGCTTAGGGGTCGTGTATAAACGCCCTTAGAGCTCGTGTAAAAGCACCCCAAATAAATAAATAAATAAATAAATAAATAAATCCCCATAACCATAATCAACCATAACTAAGAAGCGGGGCTCCCCCTCCTCAACCTCTTCCCTTCCACCTTCTAGGTGCTGTTGTGGAAGCGAGGCCCCAGGGCGAAGAACAAACCAAGACCACAGACATCGGGGCGGCCTTGCAAGAGTATACCAAGACCCTCACTCAGTACTTCAACACGGAGATGGTAGACCAACTGAGGACCCACGCACAGTAAGTGCTGCTGTCGTCTTTTCTCCTGGGGCACTAGAAGGGGGTGGGAAACGATGCCATTCTCCCCCCCCCCCCCCACATCTCCTCTGCCCCACCCGTGGCCAGATTGCTATTCACAACTCTGGGAAACGTAAGGAGGAAAGGTCCACGGGGATTGTTTTGTTTCATTGCAGGACGTTTGCAGACCAGTTCCAAACGAACCTGAAACCTTTAACTGACCAGATGAGCGAGAGTTTCACCCACCTTTTCCAGACGATGAAAGAATCTGTGATGAAGAAGAGTACAACCGCCTAAAAAAAAAAAAAACTTGGTTGGAACAGGCAGATGGGTTCAGAAATCTATCAGGTGGCAATAAAGGCAAAGCAGATCTTGTCCTGCATCTTTGGGGGGAATGTTGTTTATTCCTTTTAGTTAGTGGAATATAGAGTTGAAACAAGACAGTAACGTGATCAGATCTTTCTCATCGACACCTCCCTGCTTTGTTCTGGCACACAAACCATCCCTTTGCATGACAAAAAAGTCGCTCTAGAAACATTTAAAGTAGAAAGGGGTCTTTTTACTTACAGTTACCATCCTGTAGTTACAGTCAGAAGGACAACAACAAAAATGGAATCTCTAGGATGTGGAAGAACCCTCCGTGCTTGTTGCTTGGAAATAAGTCAGGGAGGGAAGGGAGTTATCAAAAATAAAAGACAAAACAAGCAAGCAAACAAGCCGTCAGCAAGAGATGTGGGTGGGCTTGCCTCAACTCCCAGCGATGAAAAAAGAATTCCAACAATCAAGTTAGCGGCAAAGGACAAATCATGTTAGGCTGTAAAGTCCCCTCCCACTCATATGCGAGTGAGTGCATGCAAGATTGGTATTATCCCAATAGCATCCTTGTCTGCAAGCCTGTGTGTTGTCTCTTTTGGGTACAAGCAGAGCTGAAGTTGGGCTCCGTATAATCCATGTGATAAAATATCAAATCATATGTTTGCACCTCCACGTACCAACCAATACCTTTAATCTTCATCACCACCACCATCATCACCATTCTGACTTATAGTCACCCCGTTTCAAGGTTTTCCAGGTAAATAAGGCTCCTAGGTGGTGCATCATTCCCTTCTCTTGTGTGTTTGTGTGTGTGTGTAGTGGGAATGTGCAGCTTTCCCAAGGCAAACCAGGTTGGCTGATTTTCCAGGAGTGAGGAATTGAACTCCCAAATTCTAGCTCCATAGCTAAATACCTAAAATACAGAACTATCCAGCTAGCACATACTTCTGGGTTCCTCCATTCCATCCATCCTTCCTTCCTTCCTTCCTTCCTTCCTTCCTTCCTTCCTTCCTTCCTTCCTGCCACTACAAAGGCTGGGTAGGGCATTCTGTCTCAAAGATTTGGGGAATTATTTTCCTTAACCCATCCCAGATTCTCAACTGTTCAAAGATCCGAGCAGGAAATAGATGGCCATAATAGCTGGTGGGAGTCACACAGGAGGACACCCCCCCCACTGACACACACAAACACCAGACCTACAGGGCAACCCATGGGCATTTTTGAAGTCCACCCCCCTCCCGATGGCTGCATTTAGGTCCCCTGACAGCCGACTCCTGGTGTTGATTAATTGTCCGTCAGCCTGGCCCCCAGAGATGGAACGGATGCCTTCAGGGTGCAAGACAATTTAAGAGAGTTTAGGATTAGGGCTCTTCCAGATGTCACTGGATTTCAACTCCTATTTGCCCTGGCCAGCATGTGCAGTGGCTAGAGATGGTGTGTG
Source organism: Phrynocephalus guinanensis (assembly GCA_037367245.1). Taxonomy (NCBI): domain Eukaryota; kingdom Metazoa; phylum Chordata; class Lepidosauria; order Squamata; family Agamidae; genus Phrynocephalus; species Phrynocephalus guinanensis. The sequence goes on from CM074754.1 coordinate 5,151,936, forward strand.
TTTTAACCCGACAACCTCTGGGAGGAAAGGATACAATATTTATGCCGACGGTCCATTAGCAGACCTTGGAAAAACGACTTCCTAAGGCCATGATGGCTGAGCAATTCTGGAAAAGATAATTCCCAAAATTATATTTTGCCCCCTGTGCAACACCCCAAATTTCCAGGCTCTGAATGTGGGCTACCTCTGCACCATGTTCTCCAAACCCCCATGATGAAATTTGACACAGTTTTATGTTGTCATCCCGCTCTCTTAAGGGGTGACCAGCTTTGGGTGTTCTGACTTGCAGTTTTAAATTAGTTTCCAATAAAGGACACAACCCAGGGGCTTCTCAGAAAGAACAGAGGTCTTTATTTTGTGATACAAATAAAAGAACACAAGCTTGTGGGTATATTCTCAGCAGCCAAGAAAGCCAATGCAATTCTTGGTTGCACCAACAGAAGCATAGTTTCTAGACCGAGCAAGGGAAGTGAAAGTACCACTCTATTCTGTTCTGGTCAGACCCAACTTGGCGTACTGAGTCCAGTTCAGTGCACCTCAATTTAAAAAGGATCTTGACAACCTCGAACGGGTCCAGAGGAGGGCGACCAGTGAACTTTACGTGGCTCGAAAAATTAGTGGATTTTGAATAGCAGTTTGGGCACTTGGTCTCTAAAAGGTTCATCATTGCTGACTTATAGTCTCTCTCTCTCTCTCTCTCTCTCTACCAGTGATGGCGAACCTTTTAGAGACCGAGTGCCCAAACTGTGATTCAAAACCCACTAATTTTTCGCAAAGTGCCAATACAACAATTTAACCTAAATACAGGTGGCTGTGAAGGGGCGATGTCGGGTGCCCACAGAAAGGGTTCTGGGTGCCACCTTTGGCACCCATGGCATAGGTTTTCCAACACTGATCTATACTGTATATACTAACTAGAGTATGGTTGATACCTTCATAGGTTGCTAGAAGAAAAATAAAAAATAAAAAAGTTGTTGAGCTTTTGAGAGCAAGCTCTTTTTCTAAGCGAGTATATATGCTATATACCAGGCATGTCCAAAGTTCGGCCCTCCTGATGTTTTGGACCACAACTCCCAGAATTCTAAGCTTAGATGGCCAATGGCAAAGGACTGTAGGAGCTATGGTCCAAAACATCTGGAGGGCTGAAGTTTGGACATGCCTGCTATATACACATACACACTATATATATAGTATTCTGTACTGTATACCAGGCATGTCCAAACTTCGGACCTCCTGATGTTTTGGACCACAACTCCCAGAATTCTAAGCTTAGATTGCCAATGGGAAAGGACTGTGGGAGTTGTGGTCCAAAACATCTGGAGGGCCAAAGTTTGGACATGCCTGCTGTATACTATATACATATTGTCTGTCTCTCTCCTGTATATATACAGACACAGGCACAGAGAGAAAGAGAGAAAAAGAGAACACCCCAATCTCTCGGTTCTATTCAAGAATTACTAAATGATGCGACCTCCCAATTATAACAACTTCTTTAAGTTGTGTAAACTGCCCTGAGTCCCCTTTGGGGAAATAGGTGCGGTATATAAGTTTGAAAATAAATAAATAAAATATTTAAAGCCCTTTAAAGTCCACTTCCGCCTTCAACCAATATGGAAGCTTCACGTCCCGGGGACCCATTTCCGCCCTTAACACCCGCGGCCCTGCCCATTTCCGGCCCCGCTGGACGGCTTCGCGCCCTATCCAAAGATGGCGGCCGGCGCCTCCCGCTTCCTTCTCCGAAGGCGAAGCTACTTCCGGCTCCCTCCGCTTCCCCCTCCCTCCCTCCCTCCCTCCATTCCCGGAACAAAGATGGCCGACGAGGCGACCCGCCGGGTGGTGGCGGAGTTGCCGCTGCTGAAGACGGCCGCGGGGCCGCGGGACGGGGAGCGGTGGGTCCAGCGGCTGAAGGAGGAGTACCAGGCCCTCATCAAGGTCCGTCCGGCTTCCCCGCCGAGGAAGAGGCCGTGGGGAATCTCCGTGGTGAACGCGTGTCAAGAGTAGCTTTGCCTACGGCGGCTCTGGAGGGTCATTTCCCGCCAGAACGGCCTGCGCCTTCTGATTTTTTACAGCCTTTACAGTGGGCCCTCGTATAACAAACGGGTTTGTATCACATAAAATCTGTACAACATTAAAAAAATTCCCAGAAATAGGGGGAAATTTGCTTAACAGATTCGCCTATGGGGCGAATCCGTACAACATAAAATAATAGTGATTAGGGATTACTCTGTTTTCAATGCATTCCTATGGGGAATTTGTACAAAGGAAAATTTGCTTCACATAATTTCATTTGGAATGAATTAGTTCCTTTATACAAGGTACCACTGTATACACATTTCCCATAGGAATTCATTGAAAGCGGAGTCATCCCTGATCGCGAGCCTTTTTTATATTGTACGGATTCGCCCCATAGGCGAATCTGTTAAGCAGATTTCCCACTGTTTCTGGAATTTTTTAATGTTGTACAGATTTTTATGTGATACAAACCGTTTGTGCTACAAGGATCCATGGTATATCTTGCTGCTTCCAAGCTAGAGGCTCCCCAAGGGGCTCAGAAAGATAGCTTGTCTGCCCGCCCTTGCCCTCTGGTGTACAATAGCCTAAGTTTAAGTCGTGGCATACGAGAAAGGAGGGAAGAGGAGGGAGGAGGAAAAAAGAAAGAAAGACTTGGTCTGGTTCTTTTAAGGGTGGCCAGCTGGAAGACGGATTGAGGGCGAAAAAGCTTTTTTTCTTGTCAGCAGGAATGATGGCAGCCATGGTGTTCCGCCCTTATCCTTGAGTTGCCAGATCAGGGAAATGTGTGGCTTTCCAGATGTGGGACTAGAGGTCCCATCGTTCCTCATCGGTGCAGCCTGTGGTGTGGGGGCTGGGATTTGGGGGGTCTATCAGCATCTGAGAGGGCTGTCCTAGTCTTAGGAAAGTCCTGCCATTTGTATATCCTTGGAGCCCTTCCGGTGCTTTGAAGCCCCATTGAGAGTCCTTCCTTCCTTCCTTCCTTCCATCCATCCAGATGCTGTGGTCAGCTCGTTCGCATTTGATTCCTCCTCCTCTCTCTTCTTTCCCCAGTATGTCGAAAACAACAAGAACGCCGACAATGACTGGTTCAGGCTTGAGTCCAACAAAGACGGCACCAGGTGGGTGCAGAAAAGCCAGCGCCCGAAGCGTGGAGGACAGGCGGTATGGGTTGAACATGCCACCCTCGGTCCTTGGCATGTTAAGGTCAAGGGACTGTTTTTGCCTCCAGGCGGTGGCCGTGTCAACATTGTCTTCAGTTCCTACGAGGTCTTGGGTATATGAACTGAGAAGAAAGACCTGAGATCTCAGAAGGCTTCTTTGGGCCTTTTTACACGACCCCTAAGATCCGCTGGCCACTTGAATTCGGACCAGAGATCTTAGGAGTTCGTCGCTCTTCCTGTGTCCCCACCCCTCCGCACTTCCTGGCTGCTGGCTGAGTGAGGGGAGGGAGAAAAAGAGAAAGAAAAGCATGCTGCTCACCTCCGTTCTGCCTCTCGTCTCTGTAAAAGTAGCTCTTAAAGGGGCGGGAGCCAAAACAACAACAAACAGAAGTGAGGAGAGCCCCGCACTCACTATCCTTACACCGGATCAAATAATTTTCACCTCCAAAGAGCAGGGGTCGCACTTAATTTCCTGTTAACTCCGGAGCTGGTGGGTAAAGCAAAAAGCAAAGTGTTCTGCTTAGATACCACCCCATACCACTACAAGTAGTCTCTGGGCGGTTTACAATTTACACATTTTTAAGCTCCGGAGCTGGGAGCCATTTGCCCTGGAGTTTAGGGGTCGTGTATAAACGCCCTTTGAGTCCATATGGACACTAGAAGGAAGACCTTTTCACCTTCTGCATATTTTGGACTTTAATTCCCGGAACCATTAGTCAGGATGACCAGGAGGTAGAGGAGTTATGGTATATAAAAGTGGAATGCTCTAGCCCCCACCCTTCAAAAAAAACAACCTGCAAACAAACGTGGAGCGTTCCCATGGAGGTGTGACGTTTCCTTGGAGAGCAGACGCAAATATGAATTTTCTTTCCTTTTGTGTTTCCTCCCAGGTGGTTTGGCAAATGCTGGTACATCCACAACCTCCTGAAATACGAATTTGCTGTCGAGTTTGATGTGAGTCCCTGCTCTTTGCTCCCCTAACGTTTTCTGCTTGGGAGCGCATCTCTCTTGCATGTGACCTGGCACTGATCAGAACGAATGGGTGTGCTGGCGTGGAAGGCCTGTGTTCCAAAGAACCGAAATGTCCGACTTATGGGGATGCTATTTATTTCCAGATTCCAGTCACGTATCCGTCCACGGCACCAGAAATTGCCATTCCAGAACTGGATGGGAAGACAGCAAAAATGTATAGGTGAGATGTCTTCTTTCTATCTAATTTAGGTTCTTACTACATTACGGATTTAACTTGTAAAGCCATAAAAGGCTTGGGTCCAAGCGATTTCAAGGACTGTATCTCTGTTGATAAACAGGCCCAGGTGTTAAGATCATCATGGGAAGCCTTTCCTTCATTCCTGCCAACCTTGCATTTGGTGGGGATGTGAGAGAGGCCCTTCTCTGTGGTCGCTTCCAGTCTGTGGAACTCCCTCCCACTGGAGGCCTGCCTGGCCCCATCACAGTACTCCCGACAGATGGCCACCCAGCCTCTGCTTAAAAACCTCCAAAGAAGGAGACTCCGCCACCCTCCTTTGGGGCAGCATCTTCTACTGCCGGACAGCTCTAACTGTCATGAAGTTCTTATCTGGAATCTCTTTTCCTGTAGTTTGAAACCATTGCCCCGCGTCCTAGTCTCTGAAGCCATGGAAAACAAGCCAGCTCCCTCTTCGATATGACATCCTTTCAGATATTGAAACACGGCTATCATATCCCCTCTCAGCCTTCTCTTTGTAAGACTAAACATTCCCAGCTCCTTAAGCCATTGCTCGTACAACAGTTCTTCCAGACCTTTAACCTTCTGGACCCGTTCGAGGTTGTCAACATCCTTTTTAATTTGAGCTGCGCATAACTGGACTCAGTACTGCAGGTGGGGTCTGACCAGAGCAGAATAGAGTGGTACTATCACTTTCCCTTGATCTAGACACTATGGTTCTGTTGATGCAACCAAGAATCACATTGGCTTTCTTGGCCGCCGCATCACACTGCTGGTTCATGTTCAATTTGTGGTCCACCCAGACTCCCAGATCCCTTTCACAGGTACTATTCTCCAGCCAGGTATCTCCCATCCTATACTTTCTGTTTTTAATTTTAAATATTACCTTTCAGTGATATAAGCTGCGTTGGCTCATCTTTGTAGAGGAAGGCAGGGTAGAAACGTTTAAACAATAAATAAATAATGTCAGATTTCCCCTGTTTTGTTTTGTTTTCATCTTGTCTGTGTCTTTTGAAAGCTGAGGCAAACGACCTTTTTTCTTTCCACAGAGGAGGCAAAATATGCTTGACGGACCACTTCAAACCTTTATGGGCCAGGAATGTCCCCAAATTTGGACTGGCCCACCTGATGGCATTGGGGGTAATTGCCAAAATGACTTGATACGGATTTGGGATGGTGCGAAGTGAGAGGTTTTGCGTCACACATGGAATCATTTGAGCTAGATGTGAGGCAGGGGACTAAGGTATAGAGTGAAATGAAGAATTAAAGCAGATGTAACCTTATGGGTTTACATTGACACACTATGTCTTCAGTGAGGGTTTCCATCACTCATAACTTTACATGGAACTTTACTTCCCTTTAACTGCTTGCGTTCTCTCGGATCCGATGATCCACACACCTCCTCTTCTCTAGATTAAGGGTGACCCACAGGAGCCTTCTAGGTGTGTTTGGTTTGCAACTCCCATCCGCGCTGGGCCAGGGGTAGTAAGGGATCATGGGTGATGTAGTCCAAACGGTATTCAGATCCTTGCGTCGGAGCTCAAAAGAGGCCGAGAGGGAATCTCCTGAAGTTTCTGTTTTGCTTTTGCAGCTGGGGCCGTGGTTGGCGGTGGAGATCCCGGATCTGATTGCGAAAGGCATGATTGAGCACAAGGAGAAAGGAGGCGGGTGAGGGGCCGTCCGCAGAGCCTCCCGCCCTCAGCAGCCTTCTCGTCCCTCGCACGGTTGGCGTCGAGCAGCCCCCCCCCCCCGAGCCCTAGCCGATGCGTTGTGCTTCTGCCCGTCCCCTCTGGACTGCAAACAGCCTGTAAAACACGGCTCGCCAATAAAAGTAAACCGTCTGTCTGCAAATTGGCTCTTTCTTGGTGGAAGAATTGGGTGGGTGGGCAACATGCCAGGCGGCCCTCTCGGCAGCAGCTGTGCCAAGGGGGGTACAGGCCACCGTTTGATCCCGTCCTGCATAAAAATGCAAAGCACTGAATGGGGACTTTTCTGCATGTTAAAAAAATACTTTAAAATTGGGGGTGGGTGGGTTGGACTAACGCTCCCAGAGCCACCTAGCCAGCAATGGCTGGGGATACCGGAAGATGTAGTTCCCCGAAAAAGTAACCTTTTCAAGCACTAAGCCGCTGTTTTCTCTCTCTCCTCGGTACGCAATGTTTCCCGTGGACAGTGGGAGTAACTATGTTGTTTTATAGCTTTAATATGTTGTTGTATGCTGCCCAGAGACCACTTGGTAGTGGGGTGGTTAATTATTTTTAACAAACAAACAAACAGATTGCCATTCACCATAGCACTAGGGCAGCTAAGTCTGAAGCTTGTTTAGTCCAATTCCATGGGAGTGGCCTCTGAAGTTTCACAACAACCCTGCGAGGTAGGGAAGACTGAGAAAAGGAGGGATGCTGGAGACACCCGCTTGAGCCCATGGAAGATCTGGGGAAAATCTGGCGGTATATAAAGGAGCCAGCTCAATACTAAGGTTATTTGCGGACACTGAGCCTCGTGGCCCATGGAATGCCTGTCTGGGTAAAACTGTGCTCACGACCTGGGTTCAATCCCTGGTAGCAGGCTCAAGGTTCACTCAGCCTTCCAAAAAAATGAGTACCCAGCTTGCTGGGGGGGGGGGGGGGGCAATGTGTAGCCTGCACACTGTAATTAAAAAATTGTAAACCGCCCAGAGACTACTTGTAGTGGTATGGGGCGGTATATAAGCAGAACACTTTTTTTGCGTTTCTATTAAATTATAATGCCCTAAGCACCTCCGATCTCGCCTGATTTCAGAAGCTAAGCAGGGTCGGCCCTGGTTCGTACTTAGATGGGAGACCACCAGGGAAGACCAGTCGCTGTAGGCGCTTGGGAGTAGGAACAGGCTAGCCACTGCAGTATTTCTGCCAAGAAAAACTCCATGGACATGGGGTCAAGAAGAGTCGGTTACGACTTTTAACAACACAACAAACACACATAGTGGACCCCACCACCAAATGGGACAAACACTTAAGAAAAAGATGATTTATATTATATTTATTTACATGTATATTATCAATAAAATCAATATATTAATATAAACATTACTTTTTATTTTCTATATAAATATATATAATATTATATTACATGCATACACACACATATCTATATATCTATCTATCTATCTATCTATCTATCTATCTATCTATCTATCTATCTATCTATCTATCTATCTATCTATCTATTTTATTTATTTATTATTAAATTTATACCCCACCCATCTACCCAAGGGAACTCTGGGCGGCTTACAAGGCTGATCAAGTCAGCAAATTCACAACACAATATATAAAACAGACAAACAAGGCAATACATATAATTAAAATCAAGCAGCATACACCCTTTGTTTCAAAAATCTCGCTGCTGATACAACAAGACCCTATCGATATTAATAATAATAATAATAATATTATTATAATATAATATTATTATAATATTAGTAATATTAATTAATAATAATAATAATATCTAATAATAGGTATCTATCTATCTATCTATCTATCTATTTATCTATCTATCTATCTGTCTATCATCTATATATAAAATCAAGCTACCAGGATTCAACAGCCATTATTATTATTATTATTATTATTATTATTATTATTATTATTATTATTATTATTATTATTATTATTATTATTATTATTATTTGCTACCGCGCCTTTAAGAAGTCCGGGGACGCTTTTCTTCCGTTGCCACGGCAACGGGAGGGGAGCCCCTCGAGTTTGCGGAAAAGGAATAGCCGGCTATGACGTCATCCCCCCCCGCCTTGGGGCACTGTCGCGCACGCGCGAACTTGGGGGGGAAGCGTCACCAGCCTCCTGGCGCATGCGCCGTGTCCCGTCGCGAAGCCGGCCAGCTCCGGGCAACCCTCTGAGAGCGTCGGCGTCGGCGGGGAGGGACAAAGATGGCGGCCGGTGCTGCAGGAGTTATTGTTGCCATGGCGTCGTGTCGGAGGTGAGGCCCACACGCCTGAACGCCGTCGGGGTCTGTTACGGGACTTGGGTGAGGGGGGTGAGGGTGGGGGTCGGGGGGGGGCGTCGCCTGTGTGGGGCCGGGGGCTAGGATGTGGGGCTCCCCGGGGAAGCCGAAAAGAAGCCGTGGAGGTCCATCTATCTATCTATCTATCTATCTATCTATCTATCTATCTATCTATCTATCTATCTATCTATCTATCTATCTATCTATCTATCTATATATCTATCTATCCTTTGAACCGGGGGGGGTCCAATGGGGGGGGAGTCTAAGCGGTGTGTATGTGTGTGTGGGGAGGGGGCTTTCTTAGGGTCTCCCCCCCACACCCCTTCCACTTGGGGGGTGAAGGAAGGGCGCCTGTGGGGGGGGGTGAAGAGAAGGGAGTCCTGATCTTTCGGGGGGATTATTATGTAATCCTTATTAGGCATAAATGTCTGGGTGGGGGTGGGGGTGGGGGGCGAGTGAGTTAAAGGGGACAGGATCCCCCCCCCCACCCCCACATCCTTTGGGGTCCTCAATAGGGGCAGGGGGTTGGGTTTTGGGGGGGGTAGGGGGAGAAAAGAGAGGGTCCAGGTCCTTAAATCAGGGTTGACTGGAAGGGGGGTTGATCTTTGGTGACATAAGGTCCCCAGCCGCCCCCCACCCCCTTTAATGGGGTAAGGGGGTCACTTTTTTGTAGGGTGGAAGGCTAAGGAGCGATCTTTGGATCTGCATGGATAACATTTTTAATAGTTGAAGCTAGGGAAACTCTCTATCTCTCCCCCCCCCCCCCCACTACCAACCACCTTCAGCTCTAGAATCAGGGGGATTTGTGGAAATGAGTGTGTTTTTCGGTGCTTCGGTGGGAGGCTTTTAAAAACAAAAGTAACAGAAGTTACTCCTAGGGATGTTATTCTTACGTTCAGGGGTGCTTTCGAAAGGATGGGGCACTTTGAGGAAGAAAATTGGAATGGCCTTGAATTTAAGCTGCAGGGCTCCCTGCAATAGCATAGATAGATAGATAGATAGATAGATAGATAGATAGATAGATAGATAGATAGATAGATAGATAGATAGATAGATAGATAGATAGATAGATAGATAGATAGATAGATAGATAAGATAGATAGCATAGATAGATAGATAGATAGATAGATAGATAGATAGATAGATAGATAGATAGATAGATAGATAGATAGATAGATAAGAAAGAAGCAAGAGATAGATAGATAGATAGATAGATAGATAGATAGATAGATAGATAAGAAAGAAGCAACAGATAGATAGATAGGAAGGAAGGAAGGAACAGAGACAGAGCCGGACAGAGATCTTAAGAGCTTCTCGTTAAGATGGCAAAAGAAAAGGGGAGATCTAATTTAAGGGGCATTCCCTGAACACAATCAGAACTGTTAACAAGTCCTGCCGTATCTTTTTCTTTCATAGAGCAGTGGCGGAGGGGATCCCTCGTGCCGTCAGCCGCCTCCGTGAGGTGTGAGCCAGGGCCCGGCGGGGGCGCCAGTCTCTCAGCTTGTGAGAGGTACGTACCCTGGGGTCTCAAGGACAACGTTTGGGACCTTGCTGTTTGTCTCTGTGTCTTCTGTCAAGTTCCGTTATCCCTCTGACACAGTCCGTATATGTGTCTCTGTCTCTGTTCCCTATCTTGTTATCTTCTAGCTCTAGTTGGTTTCTTTGTTTTATAATAGGTTATCTCCACACATCCATTCCGTTCTGGTCAGACCCCACTTGGCGTCCTGTGTCCAGTTCTGGGCACCTCCATTTAAAAAGGATGTTAGCGACCTTGAACAGGTCCAGAGGAGGGCGACCAGTGAACTTTATGTGGCTTTATAGGCTGTCATAATTGGAAGATTGCATAATTTTGATAGATAGATAGATAGATAGATAGATAGATAGATAGATAGATAGATAGATAGATAGATAGATAGATAGATAGTGCTTGAAGAACACTTGGGGTGGTTTACAAGTTAATTACACAGGGTACACATTCTCCACCCCACCCCGGTGTGCTGAGTGCTCATTTTACTGACCTAAAAGGATGGAAGGCGGACTAAACCCTGAAGCTGGGATTCAACCCCAGGCCATGAGCACAGTTTGGCGGCAGGACCACAGTTGAACTGTGGCTCCGTAAGGCTCCTTTATCTGTCAGGCGTCTTGTGATTGGGGGGGGGGGTTCCTGCATGGCAGGGGGTGGGACTGGATGGCCCTTGAGGTCTCTCCCAACTCTTATGATTTATAAATATATACCGTAACATCATCCATGCAACCAAGAAATCCAGTGGTCAATCCCTGGAAATGAAAAACAGACCGCAAGTACGGTCCGTTGTTCGAGGTCTATAGACATGCGTGCCTCTTGTGAATGAGGGAAGGAGGGCCTCGCGTGAGAGATCGGCCGCTCCGTCCCCCATCCCTTGCTTTTGAACACGTCCGTGACGGTCTCCGCCTTTTCCCTCCACCTTTCTCCTTAGGGCCTTCCTCTCCCTGCTCTCCACCATGCCCCAAGCTTCCGAGCATCGCATGAGCCGGGCCCGAGATCCATCGGTCATCACCTCTCAGCCGAAAGCCGTCCACAAGCTCCCGAACGGACACCGGACCCCGAGCCAAGAGCACCGCCCGTGCTGTTCAGCTGCCGCCGCCACCGCCATCTCCAACGGGCTTTCCATCGCCTCCAAGCTCCGTCCCTTGCCGCCCCGGCCGGTCCCTCTAGACGACAGGGGCAAGAAGCTCGACCCGGACCGCGGCCGGCCTTCCAAGCGCGGCGAAGCCCCACGCGGCACTTCCTCCCGCCGAGGCCCCGTCAAGGCCGACCACGCGCTGAAAGTCTCCGGCTGCCCCCAGGCCGCCGGGACCATCACCGGCAGCACCTCGTTCACCATGCCTCCCGGGGCCTTGCTAGGCGGGCCGGAGCCTGACCGCCGGCGAAGCAACCTGCTCCGCTCCAAGTCCATCAGCATCGGGGACTTGAGCCAGGCCGGCGTCCCCGGGGAGGAGCCGCTGAGCGCTGCCTTCAGCCGCCTGGCCCTCCGAGACCACAGCCCGGCGTGCGGCCACGGCAAGCTGGCCCTGGGGGCGCTGGCCCTGAAGAGGAGCTCCTCCCTCCGCCGGGTCAACATGGGCACCGGGCCGGACGGGAGGCCATCCGGCGCCGCCCTCCTGTCCGTCCGTGCCGAAGGCTGCCCGAGGACTCGCCCCTTGGACTCGCAGGCGTTGGACTACACCCGCACGCAGGATCTCCCGCTGTCGACCAGCCCTCCTCAGAGCAAAAGCCCTGCTCCGGGCAGGCCCGAAGAGAAGGCGACCACCGTAAGAGACTGGCCCTGGGCGGGGTGGGGAAGGGTGGGGCAGGGGCGGGGTGGGGGGGGGCTCCACGGAACCTGTTTAGGGCTGCCGCTCCCCAGATGTTCTTGGACCACAACTCCCAGCCATCCCGGGCAGCACGGCGAAGGCTTCTGGGAGTTGTAGTCTACGAACATTTGGGGAGCAGAGCTTTGGAACTGCTATAGGGCGTGTAGGCAGAGGGTTTACACAGTTGGACCCCCAGCCGTGATCCCCAAAGGCCTGCTAGGCCAAAGGTCGTCCCCTCCCCTCTCCTGGCACAAGGCTCGTCTACTACACTTCCCGTGATCCCCTGCACGAAGGACACCGTAGCAGCGGAGCCAGGTTTAAGTGGCTTGGCCTGGATGAGACGTGTTTAAATGGGTTTACCGGTCATGGATCTAGAGAGAGGTGAGGCAGTGGAGCTGCATTTCTGGCCATACCGGCTTCTATCCTGCACCTGATTTCTGTTGGATTCCTTGATTCGGAGTCGTTCTTTGCCTGTTGGAGAGTGTGCCCTGTGTCTTAAGGCAGACGCCAGCAGTGTCCAAACTTCAGCCCTCCAGATGTTTTGGCCCAACCCCAGAGTTCTTTGTCATTGGCCGCACAGGCTCAGAATTCTGGGAGTGGTGGTCCGAAACATTTGGAGGGCCACCAAAGCTTGGACACCCCTGGCATAAACCGAGGAGGTTCCCCTTGCTGTCTCTGCGGCTGGTTTGGGCCTCACTCTTTGCTCCTAGTTTTCCTAGATTGGGGGGGGAGGGTGTCCTGGGCATCTGTACCTGTGGCTTAGCGGTTGCTCTGGGGGGGTGGGGGTCAGGTGCCCTCGTGCCTGAGTGACAAGAACCTGTTCTGTTGAGGGCTCCCAGATATCTCAGTCCTTTTTTTAAACGCAGAGGGATCGCAGGTCTGGAGTGTTTTCAACCCTGCACACGGCTCTTAAGTCGGGGTACCTATCTAAATTTTTTTAAAAAAAAACAAGTTAAAAAAATCCAAAAAAGAGGGGGGGATTGTAAGTCGAGTAGACCATATCTAACATTTGTAAGGCGGCAGTAAAAATGCGAACAGTTTTCCACTCTTAAGTCGAATTGCTTTTAAGTCGAGCTGCTCTTAAGTCGGGGTACCACTCTGTGTGTGTGTGTGTGTGTGTGTGTGTAGATAGATAGATAGATAGATAGATAGATAGATAGATAGATAGATAGATAGATAGATAGATAGATAGATAGATAGATAGATAGATAGATAGATAGATAGATAGATAGAGAAAGTATATATTGCTGGTTGAGCTTCTTGTGATGTATTCGGCAGGATTTGTTCACGTACGTTTCCGGGGAGGTCTCTCATGAGGTTCTGTCATTCCTTTTGGTATTTGGTGAAAACCTGCCTTAAATGCAAGTGGAGAGGAAACCTGGCATGCCTTCCAGTGTCTCCTTCCCTCTGAGGAGAGATTTGCCTGACGGTTCACGGACAGCAGGGAGAACACCAGGGCTTCCTCTCTTGACAGGACCTTCTTCCTTCTTGGAGCAGCTGCTGGAAAGAACTTGTTTTGTGCTCTCTCTCGGTTCTGCCTTGGAGCGCTGTCGGCCCCTTTCCCTATGATCTTTGAGACCAGGCGAGCGTGGATGAGAGAATATCGGCTCTCAGAAAATCTGGGCCATGCTTGGTTTGGAGATGGGCCCCCCCGTAACACTCTTTATTTATCTCCACTTACTTGTACGGCCTTGTGTTTTCCTGGCTCCCCGGCGGTGCTGTGAACGGCCCCTGTTCCCTAAAGCAACTCGGCCTGCTAATTAATCCCGCCGAGATGAGCTGCCAGGAATAGCCGTTGGAAATCGGATCATCTCAAGAGCCGGTGGCATGTAGGGACAGCGGGGAGGGCCTTTCCCCCCCCTCCACCCCACTCGCCAACGGTCGAGGTGGGGGAAAGCACACCTCTTCCCGCCACCTTCTTTCTCGGTTTGGACGGCCGAGCCATGCCGGGGCTCCCGGGGGCCACGCTGGTGGAGCTCCCTCGGAAGCTCCACCGCACATTGGCCACCAAGCGCGAGCTGCACGGCCGGGAGGCCGACATCTCCGAGTCGGTGGTCCACACGGCCGTGATGGGGCTGCTGCTGATGACCGGCGAGGTAACGAACCAAGGGGCCGTTTGGGTCGCTCTTCCCGACAGTAGGGCGGGCCCGGTTTGCCAGGGGGTGGCACGGGCATTGAGGGGCCCCTCAGATCTGTTTGGACGAGGCTCCGCATGAGTTCTTGATTTCACGGTGGATTTAGGACATGCTGGTCTAGGGAGGGAGGCAGCGGCGGCAGCAGGCTGATCGCCCGGGACCTTCTGGTTGCCTTCCCGTGCTCTGCGTTGCCCCGTTGCTGGCGTTGAAGGAAGGTTCACCTGCCAATACAGGGACATTCCGTTTGCCAGCCTAGATGCGCTGGTTTGGCCTGGTCGCCTTGGGACCTTGGGAGCTTTTTAAATCCACTCGCCGGCAACTCCTTTTCCATGGCATCCTCTTGTCCCTGCCCTTCTGCTGTTGCTCTGTGCTGAGACACATAGGCGGGGGTTTGAGACGCTGCCTTTTCACCCAGCGCGTTGTTAGTCTGTGGAACTCCCTGCCACAGGAGGTGGTGATGCCTCTGGCCTGGATGCCTTCCAAAGGGGATTGGACCGATTCCCTGGAGGAAAAGTCCATCCCAGGTTACAAGCCATGATGGGGGTTTTGTCATCTCCAGGTTTAAAACCAGGGTCCTTCAAGGACCAGATGCAGGGGAGTGGCAATCAGGAGACAGAGATCTAGTCTCGTGGGCTCTCAGAGGCATCTGGTGGGGCCACTGTGAGATACAGGAAGCTGGACCAGGTGGGCCGTTGGCCTGATCCAGCAGGGCTCTTCTGATGTTCTGATGTTCTTATTTTTTGGTGCCTCAGAGATGGTCATCATGTCAGAGGCACCTGCCTTGAAGCAGGAGTCGGAACGCCTTCTCTTCCACGGGAGAGGAGTTGAAAAGCAAAGACACTTCTTATTTATTTATTTATTTATTTATTTATTTATTTATTTATTTTGCATTTGGCCTTCTTGGGTGCCTTTCTTTTCTCACCCTGAAAAAAACCCAGCATGCAGGGCTCAAGTCGGGAGCTGGCGGCCTTCTCTCTTTTATCGGACTCCAGTTCCCATCGCCCTTGGTGGTGGGTTGCGCCGGTCCTGGCCTACACCATCTGGAAGGTTCGCCCCGTCTCACTCTCACACTAAAGGCAGGGTGGGGTGAAAAACTGGCTTGGGGCCTCTTTGCTGGTTGTGGGATTCCCCCCCCCCGCAACACACACGCGCACGTTAGCTCTGTGCCTGCCTCGGCCAAATTCCAACGTGATTTACCCGGACGTCCACCGCCGTGGCTTCTGGTGGCCCAGCCGACCTCCTTTGTGGCTACGGCCGTTTCTTCAGCGCTTCCGGTTTGGAAATTGGAAGTCCCTCACCCCCTCCTCCGTTAGATGGGGAAATTTATCCCTGCCAATGTGCCAGCCAAGAAGAGCATGTGTTACGAGACCGTATCATTGGCCACTTTTCGGCAGAAAGGAGGGCAGAGGTGCCGCCCGGCCAGTGAGACCTCCATCCTTCTGGGGCAGGAGAGAGGCGTGTGAGAACAGGAGGGGGGTTTTTTAAAGGGAGGGAGGCGCTATATCTTGATAGCTGGGTTCTTCCTTTCCCTGTTGAGGGCTCCAGGTTTGATCCGTGTGCCCCTAGGAGGGAGGTAGAGGATGTCTCTTGGGTTTTGTGGCCAGATGCTGTCTGGGATGTTTCTTCCGTCTGTGTGTCCGTGTGTGTCCGTGTGTGTGTGTCCGTGTGTGTGTGTGTCCATGTCCGCAGGTGTCTTCGAATGTGACTCCGTCCTGTTGTGACACAGGACAAGCTAAACCTCTTACGGGTGCTGTTACAACCCAGCGCCTCATCCCTGAACTCACCCCCCCCCCCCCCTTTCTCTTGCGTTCTCTTTTAGACACATCACACCCTCCTGCTTGGTTCAGGGCACATCGGTCTCCGCAACCTCGGAAACACGGTATGTTGTGAGCGATGGGCTTCCCTCCCTCCCTCCCTCGTGGACGATGATGGGCTTCCTTGTTTCGTGGCCGGTCGCTTCCTTCCCTGCCTCCTGGGCAATGGCAGTTCTTCTGCGCCTGAGGAGAAGGGAACTTTCCCCCCCCCAGCATGGGACTTTCCAGAAATGTCCCTTAAAAGCTACACAACACGACAGTGTGTGTGTGTGTGTTGTGTTTTTTTTTTTCCCCCTTTGCGGCTTTTAACGTAGCTTTAAACCAGCTCAAAGGCTGAACTCGCTGCCTCTTGGGTTGGCTTACTGCAGGCCTGCCCAAAGTCCGGCCCGGGGGCCAAATCCAGCCCGTCAGGCCATTCTGAGTGGCCCGCGGCTGGCTGGCCCGCCCCTCCCTCCCCCTCCTTCACCCACACATTCCCCTGTGGTGGCCACAGCTCCCTGTGCTTCCTTTGGTCCCCACCTTCCTTCTTTCCTCCCTCCCTTGGTCCCCACATTCCTTCCTTCCTCCCTCCCTTCCTTGTTCCCCACATTCCTTCCTCTCTTTGTTTCCACTTTCCTCCCTCCCTCCCTTGGTCCATGCCTTCCTTCCTGCGGGTGGGGTTGCAAGGGGTCAGTGGGTGGGGCTTGTGGGTCAGTGGGTGGGGCTTGCGGTGGGGTGGCAGGGTCGGGGAGCAACCGGCCCCTGACACATTCTCAGCCACCAAATCTGGCCCTCCTTACAAAAAGTTTGGGCACCCCTGGCTTACTGTCATTTGCCCAGGGTGAGAACAACCAGGACCGGGTGGGTTAGTTTGCCCAGCATGTTGCAAGATCTCCAGGGCTCATGTGCCTTCCAGGAGCCAGGAGCATGTCCAAAGGGTGCAGGATCCGGCCTCTTCTCCCTTTGGAAGGCAGTTCTCCCGAGGCCTTGGCCGTGGCCACCTGTCCTCTGCCTCCTCCTCTCCTGGAGGCGTCCACTGCTTGGCCAGACTGTGGCCAGCCTTTGCCACTGGAGTCACAACATTCACCGCTTTTGGTCACTGTGTTGAAGAAGGATGCTATTTTTTGTGTTCTTAAATGGTCTGGATTCAGTACGGGGGTGGCGGGGGGGGAGGAGACTAAGCCGTTCCCTTCAAGTAGCTTAGTCAATGTTTATCCTCGGTTGACGCTTATTTCCCCGTGTTCCATCGATAAACAGTTTCGCTCAGCTAGCGAATTCATTTTGCTAAGCTCGCGGTGATCAGAAATACAAGAGCTCTTGGTCAGTAGGACGCCGGTATCCGCTGGGGTTTGGTCCAGGCCTTCCCATGGATAGTGAAAACTGTTGATAAGAGAGAACGCCTGCCCACCCACCCCCCAAACTGCTGTTTCCTGACAGTAGCTTGCTTTATGACTGCTGTTTTGAGACAATAGCTTGTTTTATGGCCACTGTTTTGTGACAGTAGCTTGCTTTTTACAGCTGCTGTTTGTGACAATAGCTTGCTTTGTGGATGCTGAATTATTTAATTGTTTTCCTCTGCCAACCATGGATAACTGAATCAGTGGCTAACGAATCAGTGGATACGGGGATCCTACTGTATTTCTGATCCCTGTGCAAAGGACGCGAGAGCCAGACTGTGAAGAAAGCTGACAGGGGAAAAGAAAAGTCGTGCTGGAGGACAGCTTTGCACATCCCCTGGATGGCCAGAAAGCCGAACCCGTGGATGCTAGATCAAATCAATCCCACATTCTTTCTGGAGGCCAAGATGTGGGAAATGGAGGCTGTCCAGCTTTGGGCACCCCATGAGAAATCAGGATTCTCGGGGGGGGGGGGGGGGGGGGAAGAGAGAGAATTGGGTGGAGAAAAGGTGAAAGATGTCAGGAAAAGAGGAGGACCAAAGACGAGATGGCATAACTCCTTCAATGAAGCCACAGGATTGAGTTGGCAAGGGCTGAGCCACTGCTATTGAGGGCAGGGTGTTTAGGAGGTTCGCCATAAGTCATGGGTGTCTTTGATGGCTCAGAACCAACAACAGCGAGCAGATCATGGGTCCTGTTTTGCGAAAAAAGACCACCTCGGTTTCCTCTCCTTTGCCTTCTGACGGCGCTCCTGGATCGGGAGGCGTTCAGGCGCCGGCCGCCCTCAGTGGTCACCTCCGAGTCGCTTCCTGGGATAACGCGCTCCCCCTTTTCTGCTTCCCAGTGTTTCATGAATGCCGTCCTGCAGTGTTTGAGTAGCACCAAACCCCTGCGGGACTATTGTCTCCATCGCGAATTCCGGCAGGAGCCGCCGGGCGCGCTGCGGACCCAGCAGGAGCTGACGGAAGGTGAGAGGGAGGCGGGGCGGGGTGTGTATCTCAGTGTCGGGGCTGCAACGGAGAAGGTTCTTTTGTGTGTTCTTATGAGACACACCCGCGATCCTTAGAATGGGGATATGGTGCGTATCCAGAAGACGGCCAAACAGCCCGAAAAACTCACAACAGCTATCAGATCTCCTGGCTTTGAAAGCCTTCGAGAAGACATGGCCTGTACATGGCTTCATCCTTGCCCTCGGCCCCGGGAAAAACGAGACCGAACCATTGTGCATATATGCTTTCAAGCATCCCTCGAGCCTGCAGGCATGTCCCCACTTTGGCCCTCCTGATGTTTTGGACAGCCCGAATCTTTGCACGAAATGGGGGGGGGACGAAAGATGCGGACTGCACCCCGCCCTAAATACGCACTCAATCTAAAGCCGTTATCTTAATTGCTTCCAAATGGTCGGGTCTTGCCCGAGGCAAGAGAGGTAGCCTAGATCCGAATCCCCCACAACTCACAACTATAACATACACAACCCAATACACAACACCTGCTATAGACTTCTGGCCCTGCTAGTGGGGGGGGAGGCAGGCAGGCCACGGGGGTACCAGGTTCTGTGTCCGCTGTTGGTGCCGCTGTCCATGAAAACCACCCAAGCCCTCATTCATTTCCCCCGTGTCATGCGAGGAAGGTTTGGGAATTCCTTTTGCCACCGTCCGTCTCGTGCCTCCTGGGGCGCATCGCTGACTCCGCAGCCCCTTCCGGAAAGCCGGAGGAAGCAGCAGTGGGGCTGCCTTGCTTCCGAGCGGTTGTATCGGAACGGGAAGCTAGCCGGATGCTTGTTTTTTTGGGGGGGGGGGGGAGATCGCAAGTTGTTGAAAGAAAAAAAGGCTGACCTCTGTGCCGTTTTCCCCTCCCGCAGCCTTCGCCGACGTCATTGCCACGCTGTGGCACCCCGATGCCACAGAGGCCGCCAACCCCAGCCGCTTCAAAGCCGTCTTTCAGAAATATGTGCCGTCCTTCACAGGATACAGGTGAGACCAACTCAGCTGCCTTCCTCATCCCCCTCTCGTTTCGGGCCTCCGTTCACGCGGAAAATAAATGCTAGGCCAGGTCTTCCTTCCCTGCACCAATCTGACAGGTGGTTGTCCCATTTTCTCTGGAATGGGTTCCAGTGTGGGTACATTGGCCACTGGTTGAAGTAATAGGTTCCGTTGTCATACTACTCTAACAGTTAGAAAGTTTTTCCTCCTAATATTCAGCCGAAATCTAGTTGAATATCGGATTGCATGTCAAAAAAGCAAAGCAAAAATGTTCTGCTTATATACCACCCCCATAGGGCTTAGAGGACTCTCTGGGCGGTTTATAGTTTCATTCTGCAAGCTACCGTTTCCCTGTTTCCCACCACCACCACCACCACCACCAGCAGCAAGCTGGGTACTCATTTTACCGACCTCGGAAGGATGGAAGGCTGAGTGAACCTTGAGCCGGCTATCTGGGATTGAACCCCCAGGTCCGGAAGCATAGTTACAGCTCCAGCACAGGAGTTGAGCCACTGTGCCCCAAGGCCTCAGAGACTGGGCCTTCTGCAGCCCCCAAGCTTTTCCGGAACCCTCTGAACGGAAGAGATCCGACATCTGGCTGGGTCTCTCTTCCGTCCGGCATCTTGAGCAAAAACCAGCCCCTCGCCTGGCTCACCTCCCCTTCCTTTCTAGCCAGCAGGATGCGCAAGAGTTCCTGAAGTTCCTCATGGACCGCTTGCACGTCGAGATCAACCGGAAAGGGCGCAAGACGCCCAGCATCCTCTCGGATTCCAAGCGGCCGTCGGTCCTAGAAGACTGCGATTCTCTCAGGTGAGGCTCCCTTGCCGGGGGTGGAGGGGGGCTTTTTTTTTTTATGTACAGGATCGGGCAGCTCTGTTCTGTGAGGGAGCAAGACCTCCCAAGGGTTTAAACCAGGGGTGTCCAAACGTTGGCCCTCCAGATGTTTTGGACCACCACTCCCACGGTCCTTTGTCATTCGCAATCTAGGCTTGGAATTCTGGGAGTTGTGGTCCAAAACATCTGGAGGGCCAAAGTTTGGACACTCCGGGTTTAAACACTACCGTTCCCCCCCCCCCCCCGGAGTTTGGGCCAAGTAACCCATTCCTGAGGAAACGTAGGAGCCGGTCTCTGCAGTGTAAGGCCACTAGGCGGCCTGTCTCGGTAGGGTAACCCGCTGCGATCCACAGCAAGTGTATAGGATCCTTGGTTTCTTCCAAGCCTATCTGAAATGCTTTCGATTCATTCCATGACATTGATGATGATGATGATGATGATGATGATGATGATGATGATGATGGAATGGTTCTGCTCTTTTTAAAAACCAAGCCTGCCGCCCGTGGGTTGACATCTCGGCACAGCTCCACAGACCTGAACCAACTCAGGGGTCCCTAAACGGAGCGGGAACTCCTTTAGGGGCGCGTGAAAACATTCTCACGATGGGGGAGGCTCCAGACCATGAGGTCTCTCCCTCCCCCACCCCCCCCCCCCACCCCGGAGATTTGTAGCGGGGGGGGGGGAGGCATAAAGTCCCACTAGCCCCAAAGGCCGCCTGAACGTAGCCACATAGAGGGCTTTGGAATGACGGAGTTGTGTCCCTCTGTTTTTAACAGGAGGCACGGGGGGATTCCCTCTGTGCACGCGCTCCGTTCCGTTCCTGAAACCTCGTCTCTGAATTGGGCTTATCTTTCCCAAGGCATTGGTCCCCTTCGGTTGATCGCGCAGCCCTGTTGTAGGGAGTTCTTTTCCACCTCCGCCGAGTCTGTGCTTGGGACTTGCCTCCCGTCGCCGCTGGCTTGATCCCACCTTCAGAGCCTCCCTGGGCGACGAGATGGCTCGTGGCCCGGGTGTGCTGCGTCCCTCGTGGTCCTTCCGTCCTGTCGGTGGCTCCCTGCCACGTTTGGAGGCGTGCGAGCCGCCTCCCTTGAAAAAAAAGCCCTCGCTCTCTCCCAAGGAGCGGGTCGGGGCCACCCCTCCTTCCCTTTGCCAGCTGGCCGTTGCATCAAATCACGATAGTCACGGGGGGACGATCTAGCATCCCCAGGGCATTCTGGGCCTCGGAGTGCTGTCTCGACATCCCGGAACAAATCTTGATGGCAGACCTCAAGGCGAGGATGATAGGTTTGCCCCGTCGGACCCGCAGATCAGGGAGCTAAGGCTGAGGAAGGTTTCCTCAAGGTTGTCCAAGGTCAACTGAATCAGCGAATGATGGAGCTGGAAGGGGTTCATCAGGGCCAAGTCTCGACGGAATCCCAATCAAAGCAGATTTATGGGGGAATTGCAACCAGGAAATCTGCTTGGGAGACGCCTTACCCCCCCATTTCCTCTCCTCTCTCTTAATGCCCCCCTTCTTCCCCTTGCCCGATGTCACTTAATTTTCTTTCCTGTCGTCCCCCCCCCACCCTTGTTCCCGCAGCGATGACGAACAGGCCAACTTGATGTGGAAGCGCTATCTGGAAAGAGAAGACAGCAAAATCGTAGGTGAGCGGGCATCCTTTTGTGTGGCGTTAAAAGGGGAAAAATCCCTCTCTTTCTTTGCCTGGCTAACGTTTAAAGATCTAACAAATTGGCACCTCAAGCTGGTTTCCATGTTCCCTTTTTCATTTTTTCCTATCCAATCATTCAGTGAATTAGATGTTCCATAAACGAAGAGCAAACTTCTAGGTTAAACCGGCCTGTCTCGTTAACAATAGTTAACAATGGTCTTAACTGGTCTTCGCAGTGAATCGGCTGGCCACTTAAAATAGTTTTCTAGTTAATTTTGTAAATAAACGATATTGAAGGCTATTTTCGCATTTAACAATGAACGGCAACATGGAGCAACATTGAACAAGACCATCAAATCTTAACAGAGTATTCAAACCTGATAATACATTTTCAGTTAGCTAATCTACTTTATTTAATTAAACTATTATATAACGGACACCTCAACCAGTTATATTTGTGTTTGCTACGCATCATGGGAGGATGCTGAGGATGGCTGTAGGGCCGACTCCCGAATACCCCCGTGCCCTTTTAAGGCGATTAGGCAGCGGGAACCTTTGTATAAAGGCTGGCTGTTGAACGGTGGGAATTAAAGTCCAATCCATTGGCCGGGGTGGGGGAAGCGGATTTGAGAGAAGCTGCCCTCTATGATGGTCTGCGCCAGGGGTTCCCGATCTTGAGTCTCCTGGGATCTCAGAGGACAACTCCAAGAAAGCCTGACCAGCATAGCTAGTGGCAAAGGCTTCTGGGAGTTGCAGTCCAGGAACATCTGGGGGACCTAAGGTGACGAACCACTGTTTTTAGGCTGGTTTTATTTTTCTCCCCTTGGAACTAGGCCACAATTTGGCTTCTTGCCAAGCCCTCCTTCTCTTCCACAAGCCTGGAGGTTAAGAACCTAAGAAGCGCCCTGGTGGATCAGGCCAAAGGCCCATCAAGTCCAGCTTCCTGCATCTCACAGTGGCCCCACCAGATGCCTCTGGGAGTGCATGAGACTAGATCTCTGTCTCCTGATCCCACTCCCCTGCATCTGGCCCTTGAAGGACCTTGGTTTTAAGCCTGGAGATTACACACATCTCCATCATGGTTTGCAACCCGGGATGGACTTCTCCTCCAGGAATCTGTCCAATCCCCTTTGGAAGGCATCCAGGCCAGATGCCAGCACCACCTCCTGTGGCAGGGAGTTCCACAGACTAACCACACGCTGAGTAAAGAAGTATTTTCTCTTGTCTGTTCGCACTCTCCCAGCCCTCAGTTTGAGTGGATGTCCCCCTAGTTCTGGTATTTTGTAAGAGGGAGAAGAGCATCCCTCTATCCACTTTACTCATGCCCGGCATGATTTTGTACATCTCAATCATATCCCCCCCCCTTCAGGTGCCTTTTTTCCAGACTAAAGAGCCCCAAATGGAGATGATTTATGCCTTTCACTGACATTGACGCCAAAGGTCCCTTTGAACCGGTGATGGTTGAGTTTACGGCTGTGGGTTCAAGTCTCGGTAGAAAAGCCAACTGGCCTCGGAGTCTCAGGGTAAAAGCTCGTCCCTTCCCCCTCCCCCTCTGCTTTTGGTTTTCTCTCCGCCAGACCTCTTTGTGGGCCAGCTGAAGAGTTGTCTCAAGTGTCAGGCGTGTGGCTACCGATCGACCACATTCGAAGTGTTCTGCGATCTCTCGCTGCCCATCCCAAAGGTAAACTCCTCTCAGCGATGCCGGGACAGGCTCGGAGGGTGACAGTGTGGTGGGTGACCTTACTTCTTCCTCCCTAAGATAAATCCCAAGACTTTCTAGACCCCGGGACTGAAATCTCTGATGGGCAGTGCGTCTCAGCGGGTTTGCAGTTCTAATGGGCCTTCTAATTAAGCTAAAGATAATTACGTTTTTAGAATGTGCCTTTTTTCCTCTGATGTTTCAGGTTTGCCGCTTTCTGAAAAGTCGCAGAAAGCCATGGAAATGGGAATTGTTCAGGGAAGGTCAGGGAAATTGGTCTGGAGTCCGGGAAAGTGTTTCAGTGCAATGGCAAAACAGCTGCCACTGCCGTTCATGTTGAAAGAAGCTGGTATTAAATCTCTTTAATCTGGCAAATATTTTGGCCATTGAGACTTGATGTAGAGTGGAGCATGTCAATTAAGCCTTGCATTGAAGCCACAGGGCCTGTTCGTTTTTAAATTTGCGGTTATATTTGAATGGTGGTCAGGGGGGAAACAGACACATGTCAGTCAGGGAAAGTGGGGGGAAAGGAAAAATAAAATCTTAGTGGCACTCTGAATTCAGACCATACACAACGGAATCAGCAGATTCCGGTTCCGCAGGTAAGGCGGACCTACCGTCTCTCTAGGCTTTCGCCAGCTCACGAGAACCCCTGTGTTTTCAGACTGTTGTAGCTTTTTGGAAATGCTGCCTTCGAGGAGGGGGGAAAATGTGTTTGGGATGGATTTGAGTGGTGGGATTTGGAAACGCAGAGCGCCAGAGCCGCCTTTGGAGTCAAACCCTGCCCTCTGCTTCACAGAAAGGTTTCGCGGGTGGGAAGGTCTCTCTCCTGGACTGCTTCGGCCTCTTCACCAAGGAAGAAGAGCTGGACTCAGAGAACGCTCCGGTGAGTTGTCATCAGGTTGAAGGCCAATAGCAGTAAACCCTCATCCCGGCCGCTGCCTCTCCCCACGCCTCTTGAGCATCCCAAATGACCCAACACACACACACACACACACACACACACACACACACACACACACACACACACACACACACAGCTGTCCGCAACAGCGGGAAGAAGTTTCCTCCCTTCTCTACCTGCTGCCTTTTATTACCTTTTTGGTTACAGGTTACAAATGCCGGAATAACAAGGAAATGGTTAACTTGCTGACTCTTAGAGATTCAGAAATGCTTTACAGGTCAGGAATGTTGAGGGCTCAGGGATTTTTGCCAGCGTGGCAGAAGAGGTCAGGTGCCCGGTTCTAGAGACATGCTGTTGCGGGCTCCTCACTCAAGCTTGTGGCTTGACATACACAGCACCATCTTTGACCTAGCTTTACCTGGCGTATCGCCCCCCACACAAGTCAAAATTCGGAAGAAATCACACGAGGCAGACCTGGGCTCGTTCTGGTGATGGGGCTGCGGCGCTGGCCTTGTGGAGGTTTGTAAAAAAAGAGGGGTGTCCGTGCAGGCAGAGACACGATCCTGAAGTCATGAGTGAGCCAATTGAGCAAAATAAAATCAGGGCTGTTTTTTTTCTCTCCTACGGGGTCCTCGGTTATTCTCATCCAGTTGACGGAGTCGTTCTCTCTCTCTCTCTCTCTCTTCTCACACCAGGTGTGCGACAAATGCCGGCAGAGGACTCGGAGCACTAAGAAGCTGACCGTTCAGCGCTTCCCTCGCATCCTGGTGTTACGTATCCTTTTACACCCTTTCTGTCGGCGCCTGGGTGGAGACGGACAGATGGACAGACAGACGAGGAGGTAGCTGCTCCCGGCCAACCCGGGCGAACAAACTGCGGGGAATCTCCAGTCAAGTCTCAGAGAAGAGAGACCCCTGGCCGTTCGAATGCGAGCCAGCTAGGCAGGGGTGTTCAGAAAAATCGTCTCAAGCAAAATCATTTGTAACAAAATGGGTATACTAGTTTACTGCAAAATGCTCACCGCGAGTTAAAGGTGACCAGGTTTTATTGGGCAGCAGAAGCTTCTCTGCAGTCCACAAAAGCTTATACCAAATAAAACTGGTTGCCTTTAAGGTGCATGAAGACTCTGCTATTTTTGCTGCAAGCAGTTAACATATCGATCCCTTACATGTATGATTTGGGGGGGGGGATTGCTTTGTTGACATGTTGTTCGGATTCTGACACAGATTCAGTCTCTGTGACTTATAATAGTACTATTGGTATTCCGTCCACCCCTGGTGATTTATTTCTTCCTCATCCTTTCAGAGCAGCTTTCATTTCACTTTCTAAAGCTGCAGGTGCTTCCCCACAGGATTTCTCTTCAAATGAGTCTATCGTCTTTTTTTTTATCTCTTCTATATTGGGCCGTTTTGCCTCTTTGCGGAACCGCCCTTGCGACTGGCTTTGTTGCCACAATTCTGGTGAGCTTTCCTTTAACTCCTCCTACCCCAGACCTGAACCGCTTCTCCACCACCCGTTACTCCATCAAGAAATGTTCCGTGTTTGTAGATTTCCCCCTCCAGCAGCTCAACCTGAAGGAGTTTGCCAGCGAAAAGGCCGGTGAGTAGCAAGAGGGGGTTGGTCCAATACCTGCCACGTCTGTCTCTCTTGGAGTGCTGTGAGGTATGCCTTTAATTCCACGCCACACACCCTAAAATTTAAAAACTCTTATCTCACCTTGCTTCCCCAAAAGGGGACCTCAAGGTGGACGAGGACCTGGATGCCAGTCTAGGGCTCTAACCACTGCCCTACACTGTTTCTCTCTTACAGGAACTCCTGTCTACAACCTTTATGCCCTCTGCAATCACTCTGGCAGTGTCCATTACGGCCACTACACAGCCTTCTGCAAGGACCAGTCCGGCTGGCGGGTTTACAATGATTCTCGGTAAACAAGGTTTCCTTTCTTCATTCTGTCCATCATCGGCTCCTTCCTTCCTTCCTTCCATCCATCCATCCATCCATCCATCCATCCATCCATCCATCCATCCATCCATTCCTTCCTTCCTTCCTTCCTTCCATCCATCCATCCATCACCAGCTCCTTCCTTCCTTCCTTCCTTCCTTCCTTCCTTCCTTCCTTCCATCCATCCATCCATCCATCCATCCATCCATCCATCTCCTCCATCCATCCTTCTTTCCTTCCTTCCTTCCTTCCTTCCTTCCATCCATCCATCCATCCATCCATCCATCCATCCATCCATCCATCCATCACCAGCTCCTTCCTTCCTTCCTTCCTTCCTTCCTTCCTTCCTTCCTTCCTTTCTCTCCACCTACCCGCCTTCCTATTTGTATGGCCTTTCAGGGCAGAGGAGATACCTTTGCCTTACGATGACCCTAGGAATGGTTGAGCTCACAAAGGTTGTGTAGAGGTAACTGCCTTGCTCCGGTCTTGTGAACGCCAGGCCGTGGCCATCTCATGTTCCATCGCTCTCTCCTTAAGGTGGTCTGCGCCCTTCCTGAGCCCCGCCCCATCACCACCCAAGCATGAACACGAGAGCAAATCGGGGCATATAGGATGGCTAATTCCCTTTTGCGGTGTGACACTACGTGTGCTTTAAAAAAAAAAGAGTTACTTTTATTGTGATGGGAGCGTGGGAGTTCTATTTATTTATTTATTTATTTTTTTTTGCATTTGTATACCACTCCCATTTCCCAAAGGAACTCTGGGCGGTTCACATAATAGGCTTAAAAAACAGACAACAATAAAACAATATAAAATAGTAAAATAGTGCTGGGCGAGAGTTCTCAATTTAGGCACGATCTTCTCTGTGCTACACCCGCAGCTGAGCTCTTGCGAGGAACAGAACTTACAACCAGCCTCGAACCTTCAAGCCACTCCGCCATACCCTCCAAATTTCCTTTCTCAGTCCAGAGATATTAATATCATTTTTCCAGGTCCATGCCCTGGCTAAGGAGCTTAAAGAGGCCTTGCCCTCCTTGGCACCAGCCTGCTCACGGACCCGTTTGAATCGGCCCTCCCGGCAAACGGCAGACCTCGCGGCCTGCCAAGCCTTCGCCTCTTTGAAGCACCAGAGGTGACCTCCTCCTTCTGGGTTACATGCAAGCCGCGTGCAGGCTGAGGGACCTAGGCACCCGGGCCTATAGAGTCTTGTATCCAGAGGGGATGGCAGTGGATCAAAATACAGTGGCCCCTTGTATCAAGGAATCGATTCGTTCCAAATGAAATTATGTTAAGCAAAATTTTCCTTTAAACAAATTTCCCAGAGGAATGCATTGAAAACGGAGTAATCCCATTTTTATGTTGTACGGATTTGGCCCATAGGCGATTCTGTTAAGCACATTTCCCCTATAGGCGGAATATTTTATGTTGTACAAATTTTATGTTATACAAACTGTTTGTTACACAAGGCTCCATTGTAAATAAAAACACATGTCTGTTTGCGGCCGAGGGAGCAACTGCAAGGCAGAAACCCCGTGTTCCTGCATATATACACTAAATACCCTGTTACCCCGAAAATAAGACAGTGTCTTATATTAATTTTGGCTCCCAAAAGTCTGCTAGGTCTTATTTTCAGGCAATGTCTTATTTTTCCATGAACATTTTACATATATCCATGTACGTCAAGCGAGGCAACAACCACGGAAGGGCCTCATGTTCGAAAACTAAACCCCCCCCCACCATGTTTTTGCCCTGACTGGCAAGTGAGTGAGGATCCCAGCTGCTTTATTCTGATGTGTCTTTTTCCCCACCTCTCTCTGCCAGCGTCTCCCCCATCAGTGAAAACCAGGTCCCCTCCAGCGAGGGCTACGTCCTTTTTTACGAACTGGACGACACGCACTGGAAGAAGCCATGATGAGAAGCATCCTGACCCAGCACTTGGGGGTCCCGTCGCTCTGTTATCTCAGAGACTGGTGCTTGGGTCTTTTTAAGATAAAAAGAAGAAGAAAAAAGACGACGACAAAAAAAAAAATAACAATAAAACCAACAAACGACACTGTGTGGGGGTTTGTTTCTCAGAGCGGCCCAGGTCATCAGGATCTCTCCTCCCCCATCCTGTTTGTTTGTTTTAATTCATCAGGTCTTAATTAAGGCAAGACCAGGGAGAAACGGTTGCCCCCCCCCCCATAGAAAGATCAGGATTGTGTGGGACGAGGCCTAAGGAAAGGGGTGTGTGGGGTTTTTTTTGGGGGGGGGCTTTGTCCGTCCATCCTTCTGTCTGTCCTTCCTCTCCTCCCCTCCCCTCCCCTCCCCTCCCCAACCCCTCTGGTGACCCCTCGCGTGCGTTTACCCGCTACTGATTTTAACGACTCTGTGACTTTGTACATAATGATGGGTTTGTACATAGATGACGACAGAAAAAAAATATGAAGAGGTTGAAACTTTTTTTGTGAATAAATTTATTAAAAAATGTGTTTTGTTTCTCGACTTGCTTTCTTTGAGAGAGAGAGAGTCTCGTTTGTCAGATAAATATATGTTGGTAAGGAACTCTGTGTTGTGGAAGCAAATGCTTAGAAAATTGTGCATTCTGCACCTAAGCATGTGCAGAATGCTTTTCCTTACAGGGGCAAGAAGGCCCTGTGATTAAAAACTGGAAGTCTGTGACCTTGTAAAGGGGAAGGCTGCAGCAGACCCAATAAATTCGTGTCATCCTCGACACCACGCAAGCCAGCCGGAGTGAAAACAACCTGTTGAATGTCTGCCTGGCACGATGAAACTGCTTCCAAAGGTGTAAGCCCCTCCCCCCATATAATGCTTGTTGAGTTTTTTTTAAATATTTGTCTACTCTCTGTGTTTACTAGCTTTTGAATATTGTCCCATTTAGAAAGTCTGGGTTAAAAATAAATATATTAAATAAATTACACAAATAAATACTCTTCTCCTTTACCACCCATTTGATCATTGTAGTCCAGTGGTGGCCAAACTTTGGCCTTCCAGATGTTTTGGACCACTACTCCCACAGTCCCTTGTCATTGGCAACACAGGCTTGGAATTCTGGGAGTTATAGTCCAAAACATCTAGGAATTGATAATTTAAAATCTATGGGTAGTTTTTTATTCTGGATCAACAGCCTCTGCAGATGTTTTGGACCACAACTCCCAGACTTCCAAGCCTGTGTTGCCAATGACAAGGGATTGTGGCAGTTGTGGTTCAAAACATCTGGAGGGCTGTTGATCCAGAATAAAAACTACCCATAGATTTTAAATTATCGATTTCTAAGCCTCCCAGAGCGGCCCGGGCTAAATAGGCGCCATACAAATAGAAGAATTAAATCAAATGAAATAAATATCCACTGTAATGGAAGAAAGTGGCGACCCAGGTATCGAACTCTCAAACCACCGAACGTTCCAATGCCCCGCCTTCCCTGTCCTTTGAGCCACGCTCCTTTCTGGGTTACATCGGCCAGCCCCTCCCTCCCTCCTACGTCACCGCCCCCAGAAGCCAATCGCGGGAGGGGAGGGGCGGGGCTCCTCGTTCAGCTGCCGGGAGGGGAGGCGGCGGAGGGAGAGCGGCGCCTGCGCGCGGAGAGCCAAGTAAGGAGCCCCGGGGAGGCTTTGCACGGGAGGGTGGTCGTGTGAATGCAGGGGCCGGAGCGACACGGGTGTCGGAAGAAGGCGCCCTTGCAATGCCAGGGCCGCGAAGAGGGACACTTACAGGCTTAAAGAGGGAGAGAGAGCGTGCATAAGCATGGATGTGTCTGCCTGTGTGTGAGTGCAGAGCAAAACACGCAGGATGGTTCCAGGCAGAAACAGCTGATAAGACACGTGTTGATTATTCCGACGATATGCCATCCAACACGTGGTGGCTGGATTCCCAAGGACCGTCCTAGGATCCTTCCTTGGCATTCCTTCGTTAAAACCTCTGTGTCTCCCAAGCCGAACATAAACCATGTTTCATTTTTCTCCTCCTCATCGTTTGATCTTAATTAATTAATAAATATTTTTATTTAATAATTTTTTTGCTGATGTGCCTGGCCCCCCTTTCCCCCCCACCCCGAAGTCCTTCTCTCCCGACTTCAGCAAACCCCAATATGGCCCCTTCTGTCACCCAGGCGTGCTTGCTGTCGATTGCTATCGGATGGGGCATGTTTGTTTATATTTATTTATTTATTTGGTTTATATAACTCTATGAAGATATTCAGTCATCCAGGTGAGTTTATCTGGAAGTTGAGTCATGGCAACTGGACTTCTTTTTCTTGCTGCTCATCCAAGGAGCTTTGCAAAAGGTTTGTCTCTCAAGAAATGAAGTCCAGTTGCCGTAACCTCAACGTTCCCTCTGGGAAAATCGGGCGGTTTAGAAGTCCAAGAATAAATAAATAAATAAATAAATAAACTTCCAGATTGGTTTATATAGACTGCCCAGTGGGTGTAATCCACTCTTCTGGGCATTTTGCAAATATAAATTTATTGATTATTTATTTATGTATTCAATTTATAAGCCACCCACTACCACAGGGGTCTCTGGGCAGCTTACAATTCAAAATTAAAAGAAACAGTCAAAACAATTAAAATACCAACGAACAATTCAAAAGCAGTGAAAACCTTTAAATACAATACACTAACCTTGCCGTAAGGACCCACAATATCTCTTTGAAAAGCTCTGGAACAGAAAGGTTTTTACCTGGCACTGAAACGTCAAATAAAATATATACCAGTGAATGTTGCGGGAGAGGTGATTTATCGGTCTAAATCCAAAGTCCCTTTGGACTTACCTATTTTCAACCGCTTCTGCAGATGTGTGGTCCAGGCGTTTTTAAAATTATTATTATTGGTTATTTATATTATTATCTGTTTCATTTCTAGGCTGCCTATGTGCCCCTTCAGGGACTCAATGTCTATCCCATATATGCCAGCATCGGGCTAACAAAGGCTTAAAATCCCCACCCCATTCATTCCCCCACAAAGTCGGATACGGAAGAGAAATAATCATCAGAGCCAGAGACCTAAGCCACTGTGCTACTTTGCCGGCTTATTTGTATTCATTTTATTCAGTTTGAATATTTTTACCCTGCCTTTCTCCTTGGGAAAGGACCCGAGGCGGCTCATTTTAATTTGGTTTTTTAAAAAATCTTGCCTATATTCACCCCATAGGTATGATTTCATACAGGTTAAGCTTAAGAGCAACTTAAATTGTCACGATAATGAAGGCTCTTTAGGGCCAGAAGTAGGCCACTTCAGTTGTCTTTCCTTGGCGGATTACATTGGGATCATTTTTGGTCACCGCATCTCAAGAAAGACATAGTGGAACTGGAAAAGGTGCAGAAGAGAGCGACTAAAATGATTCCTGGTCTGGGGGCACCTCCCTTATGAAGAAAGGCTAAAACATTTGGTCCTCTTTAGTCTGGAAAAAAGGCGCTTGAGGGGGGATATGATTGAGACGTACAAAATAATGCAGGGTATGAGTAAAGTGGATAGAGGGAAGCTCTTCTCTCTCTCCCAAAATACCAGAACTAGGGGACATACACTCAAATTGAAGGCTGGGAGAGTAAGAACAGACAAAAGAAAATATTTTTTCACCCAGCGCGTTGTAAGTCTATGGAACTCCCTGCCACAGGATGTGGTGATGGCATCTGGCCTGGATGCCTTCAAAAGGGGATTGGACAGATTCCTGGAGGAAAAGTCCATCACAGGTTACAAACCATGATGGAGAAACCAGGGTACTTCAAGGGCCAGATCAGGGGAGTGGTATCAGGAGACAGATATCTAGTCTCATGCACTCCCAAACGCATCTGGTGGGGCCGCTGTGAGATACAGGAAGCTGGACTAGATGGGCCTTTGGCCTGATCCAGCAGGGCTCTTCTTATGTTCTTATTTGCATGTCGGAAGTGCTGCGTGGATTGAGTTTCTCCACAGTCCCAGATGATTTGTCCCGGGCCCATTTGTCACCGTGTTAGGATGATGAAAACGGCGAGGCGTGCGGGGTCATGGGTGATCTTAAGTGTGCCGTCAAAGGATTTGACCCCCCCCCCGACCCTCCTTAGGTGTCCCCGATGCAGCGGACGGTGGCTGTTCTCGGTGGCGGGGTCAGCGGCCTTGCAGCATCCTATTACCTTGCCCGAAGCCCCCAGGCACCCAAGGTAAGAAGACCTCAAACTCGTGGGACGATGCTCTTGCATGAGACCGAAACGCCCCCCTCCCCACGAAATTCGAAATGCAAGCAACCACAAGTCCGTGAGAGCAATGGAACCCAGTCCCTCTGGGGGTGGTGGGCACCTCAACGCTGGAGGCGTTTAAAAGAAAAATGAGACACCCCCCCCCCATCTTTTCAGATCTCCTTTGATTTGGCTTGCGGGGTGGGGTGGGGTCAGACTTGATGGCCTTAGACGCCCCTTTCCATCTCCCATCATTCGATGATTCTACGATTCTCTCGTTGGTCCCATCCCAATGGAACAGGGTCCACGGTGCAGCCTTTGACCGGGTTGGGGTGGGGACACTCAGAAGGGGGTGATCTTTTCCGGCTTGAGCCGTTCGTCCGACTTTTAAAGTAATGTGCGTTAAAAATCCCACGAACATGATATGGACGGAAAAACATTAGAATAACATTAATGGTAAATATGGAAATATGAAAATCATGTTTAAGATGAAAAGAGCATCATGGAATAACTCAGTTGATCTCTTGGGAAAAACTTCAGGTGTATGTAACATGGCAGGAGATAAGCAATGTCTCTGTTTTTACTTTGTTTGTTTTAGAAAAATATTCTAAATAAAATAAATAAAATAAATCTCCAGTGGTGGGAATCGAACTCTCAACTTTGGGCTATCCAGTGCGCTATCCAGCAGTCCTCAGGTTCTCTTACATCTTTCTCCACCAGGTCATCCTTTTGGAAAGCAGCAGCCGCTTGGGCGGCTGGATCGACTCCACGCAGACGGAGGACGGGGCGGTGTTCGAACATGGACCCAGAGGGATCCGCCCGGCCGGGGCGGTGGGGAAGAACACCCTTCTTATGGTAGGCGGAGAAGCTGGAAGAGGGATGGAGAGGCAGAAGGAACCCTGTATCTGCAGGATCGGTATCTGCTGATTCACTTAATCCATGGTCGAGAAATATTAACACCCCAAATCCTAGAAATAGATATTTTTAAAGAGGACATTAACAGAATTGGCCACTAGGGGGAAGCAGAGACCGTGCTATGTATAGTGTTCATTATTATCCACTTTTTTCAGTATTTTTCAGTAAGGAGAGACCATATATACAGTCCGTTAGTCCGTTACACTTAAGGCACATTGAGTTTGAGAAACAGGGAATTGAGGGGGTATCTTACTAGAGCATTAGAAGGCAACATTAAAACTAACCACTGATAACATAGTGTCAGTGCAATCACATAATCACACACATTCAGTTTGAGAAACAGGGACCCGAGGCATTAGAAGGCAACATTAAAACTAACAATTGAATAACATAGTGTCCACGGGGAAGAGATATAAACAGAAGGAGAGATAGAAACACAAAGTTACAAGTAGTTGTAAACACCAAGTCTGTGTAGCCATGTGTGTGTAGATGCAAATAAAAGACACATAATAGGTAGTCCATCATTCAGGGAAAGCTGGCTGGACAAGAATTTATTGATTTATTGGATTTATTTGATTTATATACCGCAACCATCTAGCCAGCAGATTTGCGGTTGTGTTTTCAAGGTCTCCGAACTCGGACTCGAAGGAGAGGTGCTTCCAGTCCCCGGTGATCACCCCGCTTCCAAAAACCGTTATCTCTACGTTAACGGGACCCTACATAAGTTGCCGTCAAACATCAGGTATGCTCCTTTCCCCATGAACGTTGAGGGTGGTATTCAAATGGAATCGTATCTTTTCTCTAGCCTGGCTGACGAGATTCCTAAATATGCCGCCAATTTCAATCTGGAATGTACAAAAGGGAATTTAACGTCTTAGGCCAAGTTAAACCTTTAGAGGGACAAAATGTAAATAAAAATATAACAACTCAACGTCCAACTAATTTCAAAGTGGACCGTTCAACACGGAAGGTAGCTCACCCATTAGGTCTTGACGTGTTTACCATCTATGTTGATCTTTTGACTTTAATTTTAACTTTCTCCCCCCCCCCCACTTTTTCTTTCTTTCTTTCTTTCTTTGGGTTTGGTAGCGGCCTCGTTCGAACTGTGCCTCCTTTCTCGCGCCCTCTGATCTGGTCTGGTCTGAAAGAGCTGATGACGCCTCGCGGCAAGGAAGTGGATGAGAACATTCACGCGTTCGTGAGGCGTCGTTTTGGACAGGAGGTAATCTAACCTGTGTAGGCCTTTCAGCCCCGCTGTTTCCAAGGGCCATTAATAATAACCTTTTTTTTTAAAAAAAAAAACTTGCTTCCTCTTATCTTAAGGGAAAGGTTGCCACCTTTTTCTTCTCCTCGGTGCTCCTCTGCCTTTTTACGGTGGAAACGGCTTGTAGAGGTCAAGCACCTTGGAACTTTTGTGGTCTCCCTGCCCGTAAATATGCTGACCGGTCCTGTTTCTACGGGCCAAGCTTATGTGGTAACCCCTTCCACCAAGAAGCAGAAGACCACAAGGAAAGATAATTTTTTAAAAGCCTTTGTCTGCTTTGAGGTTGCCAACTTCTACTCCCATTCTTGCTCTTGTGCATCTAAGAACAACCCGGAATGTGTAATTTATGAAAGGTAGTTTTTCCTTGCAAGATCAGAAGTATCTTGACCGGCAGGAAGGAGCAACCGTGACAGCGCACATACGGACTGAGGAGTGATGTTTGGTTGGCATTGTTTTGAAGGACGGACGAGCAGCGCAAGGGTGGGGCTTGGGTTTTCGTGCCCTTATCAGGGGTGCACAGAAAGCCTTCTTAGAGAAAAGAAGGCACACCTCCTTATGCCTTCTGCAGTTACCACATTTCTGTCCCACCCTGTACGGCTCAGGATGAGGCACTTCAGGGGTGTGTGTGCGCACGCGTGCTTGTCTCAGATCCTTGAAAGGTACAGGGGAGGGCCTGGGTCTATTCTCTGTCATCCCAGAGGGCAGGAAACGTAAGAATGGGTTCAAGCTGCAGGGAGCCAGGCTTATATTGATTGTCAGGAAAAGCTTCTTAACTGTTAGAGCTGTACGGCAACGGAACCAGCCTCCGATGGTATGACAATGGAACCAAGCTCTGATGGTTAAGTCAGTATGAGAACAGAACCAGTCTCTGATGGTTAGGGCAGTATGACAATGGAACCAGCCTCCATTGGCTAGAGTAGTATGACAACGGAACCAGCCTCCATTGGCTAGAGTAGCATGACAACGGAACCAGCCTCCATTGGCTAGAGTAGCATGACAACGGAACCAGCCTCCAATAGTTAGAGTAGTATGACAACGGAACCAGCCTCCATTGGTTAGAGTAGTATGACAGCGGAACCAGCCTCCATTGGCTATAGTAGTATGACAACGGAACCAGCCTCCAATGGTTAGAGCAGTATGACAACGGAACCAGCCTCCAATGGTTAGAGCAGTATGACAACGGAACCAGCCTCCATTGGCTAGAGTAGTATGACAACGGAACCAGCCTCCATTGGCTATAGTAGTATGACAACGGAACCAGCCTCCAATGGTTAGAGCAGTATGACAACGGAACCAGTCCCTGATGATTGGGACAATATGTTGACGGAATCAACCCCTGATGTTTACACCAGTATGAAAAGGGAACCAACCTCCAATGGTTAAGTCAATATGAGAATGGAACCAGTGTCTGATGGTTAGACCAATATGACAACGGAACCAGGTTCCGATGGTTAGAGTAATATGACAACAGAACCAACCTCAAATATTTAAGGCAGTACAAGGACAGAACCAGTCTTCAATGGTTAGAACGGTAGAACAATGGAACCAGCTTCTGATGGTTAGAGCAGTATGATGACGGAACCAAACTCTGATGGTTAGAGCAGTATGAAAACGGGACCAACTTCCAGTGGTTAGGGTAGTCTGACAATGGAACCATCCTCCAGGGGTTAGTATGACAATGGAACCCATGACCTGGCATTCACAAGACAATCGGAGAACACTCTCTCAGATCTGCTTTAATTTGGGTGTGTGTGTGAAGGAACACTGGGAGTTGGGTTTGTGCGTAGTTATGGGTTTTCGAAGCAAGCTCTGTCCGACATACCGCGTCCTGGTCTCTCTAGCTGGCTGACATTGCGATTGACAGCCTGTGCCGCGGGGTGTTCGCCGGAGACTGCCGGGCGCTCAGCATGCGCTCCTGCTTCCCAGCCCTCTTCCAGGCTGAGCGGACCCACCGCTCCGTCATCGTGGGCATGGCCTTTGGCAGAGGTAAGTTTCGGATCAAAAACCGGAATGCAAACTGGAATCGGGCGTGGGTCTGTGTTGAACCTCATTCCCTGTGGAGGGAGTCCATCTCGCTTTGGACTGTACCACTTCAGGTAAAAGGTGGACGCTCACCGCTGTTGGGTCGTACCACCCGACTGTCCTGAATACATGTCTTGGTTTGGGAAGCTAAGCAGGGTTTGGCCTGGTTATCCCCTGGATGGGAGACCGTGATGGACTAACCATAGTTAGTCTTATGTCCTGCCTGGAAATCTGGAAACCGTGGCCCTGGGTTAAAATGCACCAAGGGCCTAAATCAGCAGAACACTGTTTCATGGGTTCTTAAGTACCAGCCCACTGCTTTTTGTTTATTTATTGTTAACTAGAGAAAAGCGTCCCGGTGGACTCGCCACTCATCCGTCAGGCCAAGGAGGAGCGCTGGAGCCAGTGGTCCCTGCGTGGGGGCATGCGGTCCCTCCCCGAAGCGTTGGAGCAATACTTGAAGCAGCGGGGAGTGGCGATCCATTACGGCGCCCCTGTGCGGCGGCTGGAGAGGACAGCGGCCGGATCATGGCGGGTGAGAACGGCAAAGATGGAGGGGGGAACCCTTCCCTCTAAATTTTGACATTTCAGAAGGGGGGAGCAGCACTGTTGAATATTGTCGTTCAACAAAAGGAAAACCCCGCAGCGGGAAATCTAGCTCTTCAGGGAGAAAGCCCGGGGCTTCTGGGGTGCTAGATTTCTAGGTGCAGGGAGTGTTTTGTAGGGACAAGGTGCAGTCGCAGCCGCCGAATCAGGTTGATCCAATCTCATTCTTTAGTTGGCTAAACAGCCTCAGGAGAGGTGTTGACATGTCCCTGGGAAGACCCGAATCCTGATGGGTGTTTTTCTGCTTCAGATAGCAGTGGATGATGGCAGCGTGGAGGCGGATCATGTCATCAGTGCTTTGCCGGCCAGAGGTAGGCCATGGAATTGTGTTGTAATTGGCAATTGTCACGTCATTGCGTCGTGTGGGTTTACAGCCTAGGAAACAGTAAACAGGATAGATTGTTTATATTTCTGTTGCTTCTACATTGGTTTTCACTCATGTTTTTACCTCACCATTTAAAAACGTAATTTTGCTGCTTTTTAAAAAAATGCTTGGACCTTTTTGCTGCCATTTATTTATTTATTTATTTATTTATTTATTTATTTAAGAGTAATTTTTTTTACCCCGCCTTTCAGCTTTAAATATTGGGTTTCAATGAGGTAAGCCACCTTGGGGTCTTTTATTTTTATTTTTTTTTAAGGGGGAAAGGCAAGGTAAAAATATTATAAATAAATAAATTCAGCAGGGGTTTTTGACTGCATTATATGCCCCTTGCAACCCAATTATTGGACTGGATTATATGCCCCATTCCACTTCAATTATTCTATGAAATTGATGTGTGTGGATCGAAAACCAGAGTGTCACACACACACACACACACACACACACACACACACAAAAGAACATCACGGGAAGAGTTGGAAAAGCAAAATTTCCACATTTTACAGGGTTCTTTCAGCTCCCGCGTGTGGTCCTTTTCCGAATGAGTCCAAGGGACTTAATATTTCGCTCCTCCGCTTCCTGCCTCACCTCCGCGCTCTTTTTCCTGCTTCCTAGTCCTTGCCGAAGCACTCCCCACCTGGGCCGAACCGCTCGCTCGCGAGCTGCTGGCCATCCGAGCCGTTTCCGTTGCGGTGGTGAACTTGCACTACAAGGACGTGGGACTCCCCGTCACGGTAAGCGGGCCGGCCTCCGTCCGGCCTCGAAACCGCCCCCACGGACCGCTTCCGTTTGGGCAGCTGCAAAACCCGTTTGCCCGTTCCCCGAGGCCAAAGTGGGGGAAAGGCAGGCTTTTCCTGTCGACTTTCTGCCTAGTGTCGTAAATTGGGTGTGTGTGGGGGGGGGGAGAAGCGTGGCGCTTTTGCAAGAAGGGAGACGGTGCGGGTTTGGGTCCTCATCTTAGCATTTCTGAGCGGGAAAGGTTGCTAGGGATCACCGTGTCCCAGCCCTCTGTGGGAGGCACAGGGCAGAATCCGTCCCAAGCTGACCCACAGATGATGGACAAACGTGGATTATAGCAAACAATGTTTTAGTACGGTCTCTGGCCCCCTCTTGGGGGCGGTTCTGCTATCTTCGTCTTTAAAAATATCTACAGTAGGACCCCGGTATCCACTGGGGATTGGTTCCAGGCCTTCCTGTGGATAATGAAAACTGTGGATAAGAGAGAACACCCAAAAGCCCCAAAACTTCTGTTTTGTGACAGTAGCTTGCTTTATGGCTGCTGTTTGTGACAGTAGCTTGCTTTGTGGCGGCTGAAGTATTTAATGTTTTCCTTTGCCAACCGCGGATAACTGATTCAGTGGATAATGAATCAGTGGATACTGGGGTCCTACTGTATTCCTAGGATTTTTCTTTTGATATTTTTTAATATTTTCTCGCTGTGGATAAAGGGATCAGCAGATGATGGTCCCGTGGACACAGGGGTCCTGTTGTACTTGCAACGGGTTGTTTTTAACGTTCTGTCTTTGGGGCACCGGGATTAAATGACCATCCCAAGGTCGCTAGCTGGTGTAATGTGTAATTTTGTTGTTGTTGCTGTTGTTGTTGTTGTTGTTGTTCCAGGGCTTTGGGCACTTGGTGCCTTCCTTTCAGGACAGCTCCTTGCTGGGTATCGTTTACGACTCCGTCGCGTTTCCCGAACAGGATGGGTCTGGCGGGCCTGGCGTGCGCTTAACGGTAAAAGCTAGTGGGGTAGTGGGGAGAAGGGAATGTCCTAGACTAGTGGTGGCAAACCTTCGGCCCTCCAGATGTTTTGGACCACAACTCCCAGAATTCCAAGCCTAGATTGCCAATGGCAAAGGTCTGTGGGAGTTGTGGTCCAAAACATCTGGAGGGCCGAAGTTTGGCCATGCCTGGGCTAAATCATTCTGCAGCTCTTTCTGGTGTCCCTTGCTTTTTTTTAGGTGATGCTGGGAGGCGCATGGTTCACGCCAGGTCTCGGTGACCCCGACCACGTCTCCCACGTGGCTTTGCTGCAGCGTGCCCAGGCTGCCGTCAAAGAACACCTTGGGATATCGACCGAGCCTTTCCGTGCTATTGTCAAGGTCCAAAAAGTATGTATTCAGGAAGCGGTGTGAGGATGGGCTGTAATCCTGGGAGCCTTGGTAGCCATGGGACACGAGAAGGAAGTCTTTCATGAGCCAACCTCCCTGCTGTTGGATTATGTCACCAGTAGGGGGAGATGTTGAGTCAGGATAGAGTTCCTTCCTCTGGCCCGTGGCTCCCAAGGCTTCTGTCAACCAATGGAATTATTCCAGTGGTTCTCCACCGGTGGGTCCCCAGATGTTCCTGGACTGCAACTCCCAGAAACCCCTTCCAGCACAGCGAGTGGTGGAGGCTTCTGGGAGTTGCAGTCCAGGAACATCTGGGGACCCACCGGTTGAGAACCACTGGATTATTCGAACGCCAAACAGGGTGTGAGAAAGGCAGAGCACTGTATACCTCAAATGAGGAGCAGGGAAAAGGATTGACACCAGGGCTTTAACCTGAGGGACAAACTCTGGATTACTGTCATGTGCTCAGTGTGGGGCTGCCCTTGAAGGCTGTTTGGAAGTTTTTTAGCCCGGTTCTAAAAACAGCTTAGCAAAAAAAGAAAAAAAGAAAAAGAAACTGTGTTCCTACATGTTTGGCCGGCCACCAGTCTGCCTCCAAGGAGAGTGGGCCTGCTGGCTGGGGATTCTGGGAACTGGAGTCCAAAACGGGAGAAATTGCCCAACCCACCGCCAACTGGGAGAGGGTCGCGTAAGTGAAATGACGCCATTGTTAAATGCTGCTTTTCCTCCCCCCCCCACTTTCCAGGACTGCATCCCACAGTACACGCTTGGCCACTGGAAACACACAGGTAGGCTCTTAAAAGCTCCCCCGCTTTCCCCTATTTGCAAAAAAAAGTATTTAAGGGAGAGCTGGATGGGGGAGATTCGGGGACACGTATTCCCCTCCCCCCCAAAAAAAAATTTGTTTCTCCTCAAACTTTGCCTGAAAGCTCACCCGCTCATGACAGAAGGGGTGCCTCAGAATCAGCCCCGAGCTTCCAAACCATGAGGCCCACAGAGAGATAATCTCTGCCTCACCCCCCCCTTTTCCCCCCCCCCCCAGAGAGCGCCAAATCTTTCCTGGAGCAGAGGAAACTGCCCCTGAGCCTGGTAGGGGCTTCCTACGAAGGTGTGTCTGTCAACGACTGCATCGCCAGCGCCCGGACGGCCGTGGTAAAGCTTCTTGGTCAAGTCTCTTGAGCCTCCAGTTCCCAAGTGAGAAAGAATTTTTTGAAAAATATAGGGTTCCCTCAGGTGATGGCAGCTCATTTCCCATCGGGCCCAAGGGGGACGTTCTTCTGGAGAGGTTTTTAAGAGGTGGAGAGGCGGCTGTGGAGCAGAAAAATCCCTTTGAATTTCCTTGTATTTTCTTGCTCGCCACGGACGTTTTAAGGGGTGTTGGGACGTCGTAAAACGGAAAAAAAAAGTAGAAAAAAATGATTTTCACACGCACCACCAGAACTTGCCACTAGTGTGCGCCAGAAGCAATGCTATGTATTCTTCACCAGCCAGAATTCATAGCTTGGTCTCTAGCTCTCTCTCTAGTGGCTAGTTTTGGTAATACATGTGAAAATAATTTTTTTCCCCTGTACTTTTTTTTCTTCATATTTTCAGACTGTGGATAAGTGAAACTGCAGATATTGTTCCCGGGGAATGACGGCGTGTTTCCTGCTGTAACCGTTGGCTGCCCACTGCATGCAGGTGGAGCTCTCCACCCATTCTGGATTTTAATTTGCAGACACCCAAGCCCAGATAGCTGGGCGTCTCTAAAAATGTCCTTGCCTGTTCTCCTGGAACAAGAGTTACACAACTTGACTTTTTTTGTTCCTGGTTGTCTTTGGAGGCGGAAACCTGGGGTCTGGGAAGGCACAAGATGGAGGAGGCAATATTTAATCGACATACAATCTTTTTATTATTATTATTATTATTGTTTCTTTTTTTTTTAAAAAAAAACACCATTATCAAAAACAGAACTGGGAGCAGCAGCATCTACTGGCAGAGAGAACTCCATAAATAGAATAAATCACTACACACCATTGGCATAACAGCTCAAGATTGTGACACGCACAGGAGGGTTGGGGGTTGGGGAGGGCCTCTTCCCAGGACAGAGGGGGAACACCAGTGTACTGGATCGGTGGTTGTCGTGTTTTTTGTGTGTGTGTTTGTGTGTGTCACAGCATACAGCTACAACTTCTGTGCACACAGAGCAGGGCTGCGGTCGTGGCTCCCTCCTCGGATGTTATGGTGTCCTTGCGGCTCGCATGATTCCCCGACCCCTGGCCAGGTGGGTGGTAGTCGGAGGCCACAAATTAAATATGGGGGGACCAGCGGGGAACCACAGCTTCTTTTTTTTGGGGGGGGGGGTGAGCCAGCAATGGCGATTTAT
Organism: Phrynocephalus guinanensis; assembly: GCA_037367245.1. Lineage (NCBI taxonomy): Eukaryota > Metazoa > Chordata > Lepidosauria > Squamata > Agamidae > Phrynocephalus > Phrynocephalus guinanensis. The sequence goes on from CM074754.1 coordinate 5,193,798, forward strand.
GTGGAAAAACCAAACCGGGCAGCCGCTTAAGGAAAAGAGCAGTGATGATGTTCGTTAACGCCGCCGAAGGCAGCTCCCAGCTCTCTGCGTTGGGTCCAGGGCTCCCTTTTCCGAGGCAGGATCGGGGCTTCGGAGTGCTTTTGGTGGCAGGGAGAAGCCTGATCCCCCCCCCCCCAGACTCAGGGGACCGTCTTTTGGAAGGGGGAGGGGGAGGTTATTGCAAGAGAGGGCTCCTCTCTGCTCCACATATGGGTCTTTTAATCCTTGACGATTAAATTAACGTCTCCGGGGCTCGGAAGAGATCAAGGTGTCCAGACCTCAGTGTTGTTGCCGGAGGGGTGCTGCCCGCCCGCCTGCCCGCTTGGATTGCAAACTTGACGGGAGGCGAACGCTCCCAGAGGGTCTCTCTCCCGTTTTGAGTCCGGCACGATCTGACGCGGGCAGAGCGGAGTAGGGTGTGTGTGAAAACGAACCGGGCTTGTTGCCGACAAAAACCCGGAATGGATTTCGACAAACGAACGGAGAAAGGCCGGTTTTAATGGAATAAAGGCGTCCCAAGCGGACTGGGCAGGCTGCTGGTTACATCCAGGGACCCCGGGGGTCCTCCTTTCACAAACAGGACCGTGGGGCGGCGGGGCACGGATTCTGGTGTGGGGCAACACACAGTAGGAGACCACGGTCCCGGCAGTGAGGGACGGCTGGCTGGCTGGTTCCGGCTTACGCAAGGCCCCTGCCACTGGGATGGGAAACCAGGACACTTGGTGGGCGAGAACCGTCAATCTCCCCCCCCCTCTCTCTCTCTGGATCTTCGGATTTCGAATCGACGCCATCATCCTTTAAGACGGTGCCTAGACAAGTATCCGGTAGTAGGATCAGATCCCGGCACCTCAAGGGGCCTCAGAAGTTTCCGGCCTTCCAGAGGTTGGGCTTGCTGGGACCTCCGAAACCCGGAACCCTTCCCGTAAGACGGAGCTCCTTCTCAACGCAACCTCTCGGCCGTGTCAGCTTCGGCTGTTTCCGGGCCTCCCCGCTGTCCCCATCGGAGTGAGGCCTGGCTTGGAAACTCGGACGGCTGCCTGCCAGAGTCTCCTCCAACCCCTGGAGCCCTGGCGGTGCAGCTCCGACGCATGGTTCTAAAACGCCAAGGCCCGGGTGGTGAACCCTCTGTCCACCTGGATGCGCCGTTGTTGTTGTTTTAGTCCGTGCTTTCCGGACCGGTGTGATTGCTCCTTGGCTTCGGGACGGCGGCGCCAGATGGGGCGCCTTCCGGCGGCAGGCAGGGGGCGCCCGGGCTCGGCCCCTCTGCCCTGGGCGCTGGTTTTTGAGAGTCTTCTGCTCCATGGGGCAAGGTTTCCAAGGTGGGGTCGGGATGGAGGGAGGCAGGGAGCCCCGTCGCTCCAGGGGACCCGTCCCCTTCCTTTCGCTCTCCGGGCTGCGTCGGGGGTCTCTCCGTCTTGGCAGGTAGCGGCCGGCTCCTCCCGGCCTCCAGCAGGGCCTGGACGGTGGCCAAGGACACCTCGCCCCACCCCATGGCCTGGGAGAGCTTGGCCAGCGGCGTTTTGCGCAGCATCTCCTGCCGGAAGTCGTGGTTGCTGCCGGTGGGGTAGTTCCTCCCGCCCAGGCTGGGCAGAGAGACCTTGCCCCCTTTAGCCGCCCGGGGGTTGGTGCCGATGTCGGCTGTGAGGTTGGTGTAAAGCGGGAGGAGTTCCTTTGACAGGAGGGTGTAGGACAGAGAGTTCATGCCGTCCTGCGTCCACGCCCGGTGGGTCCGGATCAGGAGGTCGAACCTGCAAGAGAAGAATGCCAAAGGTCAGTCTCTCTGTTGTTCTGCATCATCTGCCACCTCCTCATCATCACCACTGAAAAATACCAGGCACAATCACAGAGTCCTTGAGTTGGAAGAGACCTCAAGGGGCCCAGTCCAACCCCCTGCCATGCAGGAACCCCCATCACAGGACTCCCAAGAGATGGCCACCCAGCCTCTCCTTAATAACCTCCCAAGAAGGAGATTCCACCACCCTCCTTTGCAGCAGCATCTTCCACTGCCGGATGGCTCTAACCGTCACGAAGTTCTTCCAAATGTTCCAGTGGAATCTCTTTTCCTACAGTTTGAAACCATTGCCCCGAGTCCTAGTCTCTGAAGCCAGGGAAAACAAGCCAGCCCCCTCTTCAATACGACATCCTTTCAGATATTTAAACATGGCTATCATATCCCCTCTCAGCCTTCTTTTTGAAAGGCTAAACATTCCCATTTCCCTAAGTCGTTCCTCGTAAGATATTTCTTCCAGACCCTCAGTCATCTTGGTCGCTCTCCTCTGGACCCGCTCGAGGTTGTCAACATCCATTTTAAATTGAGGCGCGCAGAACTGGACACAGGACTCCAGGTGGGGTCTGACTAAAGCAGAATAGAGTGGTACTATCGCTTCCCTTGATCTAGACACTATGCTTCTGTTGATTCAACCAAGAATCGCATTGGCTTTCCTGGCTGCCGCATCACACTGCTGGCTCGTGTTCAATTTGCGGTCCACCCAGACTCCCAGATCCCTTTCACAGATACTATTCTCCAGCCAGGCGTCTCCCATCCTATGCTTACTGTTTTTAGCTTTAAATATTGCCTTTCAGTGATATAAGCTACCTGTGTGGGTTCTCCTCGTTGCCTTTGTCACCCTTGTGTTTCACCATCTTATAGTGTCCGACGGATACCGGGGGGCGTGCAATCTTCAAACCAGGCCAAGCGAATCCTAGGAAGGGGGGGGAGGGGGAGAGAGAGAGAGAAATGCGGAAGCGAATCCCAGAATCAGGAGGGGCTTAAGAGGGGGGTTTGGTAAATAAAAAAAAATCACAACACCCGAACCATCCCAGACTTGAGGAAGGGCACGATTCCGTTTTAGACTTCCACCCATCCTCACCTGGCTGGGCTGGGGAGGATGGGAGCCGTAGTCCAAGGCACGGGAAGGGGGACGTTGGGGAGAGGGCACCCTGTGCCGTGGCAGATGGGATTACAGGTGCAGGGACACTGCAGGCGGCACACACACACACACACACACACACACACACACACACACACACACACACACACACACACACACACACACACACACACACACACACACACACACACACACACACACACACACACACACACACACACACACACACACACACACACACACACACACACCCTGCCGCACTTACCTGGTGGCTGCGTCCTCACCGCCACCCTGTTTGGAGATAAAGCATGCAAAGATCCCCGAGAGCAGAAGATGGGGTGGAGAAAGAGAGACAAAAAAAAAGAAAAGAAAAGAAAAGAAAAGAGATGATGATGATGGTGGTGGTGAAGAAGCGTTGCGCTGAGAGCCGTGGGTGGGAAATGTAGGGTCTAAGGGAGCTTTGCTGAAGGGGAACAACACCAGCAATGGAAAAAGCAACAGCCTCCAAAACAAACAGCCCAAAGTCCTCCCTTAAGAGGGCTCCTTTGGTCTGGAAAATGAATGAAACTCAGGCGTGATTCTCCCGATAATGCAACAGAGAGGAAAGGAGGAGGAGGAGGCTGTTTCTGCAAAAGACTGCCACTCAAAAAACCTCTGAACTTCTGCTGTGTTTTAGAAAGCGTGTTTCTAGTCCTTAGGTTTCAAGGCCTGTAACTGCCGTTGCTTTTTAGAAAGCACGTTTCTAGTCCACAGGGTCCAAGCCGGTAATTGCCATTGCTTTTTAGAGAGCACATTTCTAGTCCTCAGGTTTCAAGCCTGTAACTGATGTTGCTTTTTAGAAAGCATGTTTCTAGTAGTCCTCACGGTTCAAGCTTGTAAATTCCGTTGCTTTTTAGAAAGCACATTTCTAGTCTTCAGCATCCAAGCCAGTAACTGCCGTTGCTTTTTACAAAACAGGTTTCTAGTCCTCAGGGTTCAAGGAAGGCCTGTCAAGGTTCGCAGAGCAGAGGCATGGCTGAGGGGAGGTTTCCAGCAGAGAGGCGGCAAGCGGCCGGGTTGGCAACCCGCTACCCCGAGCAGAGCGAGCCGTCCACACGAAGTCGAGCGGACTTTGAGGCCGGTTGGAAGCGGCAAGAGGGAAGGAGGACGAGGCCAAAGTTTCAGCCAGAGGCAGGGAAGCAGGACGGAGGAGTAGGGGAGACACACCGAGCGGGAGACAGGGACCGGAATAAGCATCACGCAGGGGACACGGGGACACGGGGGGGGTGTCCCTCACCTGGTGGCAATGTCATCATCTTCGCCCCCCCAGCCCCAGTACTCGTTCGGAAAGCCGTTGATCTTCAGGTAGTGCTCCGGAGTGAGGGCCGACACGCCGCCAAAGTACTGCGAGTAGGGAAGGCTGGAGGCGGGGGGAAAAGTCAAAAGTGAGTTATCAGACTCCATTTTTTTGTGTCTAAAATTGTTTAGACTAAAAATGGAGGGTCGTCATATACCCGGGAGTCAGCCGAGGAGAGAACCGTGTGGTTGCAAAATTATAATTTTGGGTTAGAAAAGTGTGTGGTGGGGGGGGTCGTCTTATACACGGGGACCTCTTTTAGATGGGGGAAAATACGGTATATTTCTAGGGATTTTCTTTGTATACTTTTCAGAGCGTAGGTAAGTGAATCCGCAGATAATAGGGGCCCAACTCTATTTACGAGAAGTTGGATTTAATCGGACAAGACAGAGAGCTCAGATTATCTCCAGTTATTTAAAACCACCTGGTGGGTTCATGGTTCTTTCGTTCGCCCAAGGTCTCTCCCTCTTGGATTGACACCAGGCCTGTCCCAACTGCTAGTCGCACTACAACTGCCATCGGCCCAGCCAGGGACGATGGATACTGTAATCCGGCTGAGTCTTGTGCCCAAGGACTGGGTGCCGGTGAGGCACCATTTGGGCATGGGGGAAAATGGGAAGGGGGATTGCTGAGGCGTCCCCAGGAAAGCTGAGTTCAGACATGTCCAAAATTTTCCCCATCCAGATGTTTTGGACCTCAACTCCCACCGTCCTTTGCCATTGGAAACACAGGCTAGGAATTCTGGGAGTTGTGGTCCAAAACATCTGGGGGGGGCAAAGGTTCACTATTACTGCAGGAACCTTAACACTCCAGATGTTTTAGACCACTATTCCCACAGTCCTTTGCCACTGGAAATACAGGCTAGGACTTCTGGATTACTGCAGGAACCTTGACACTCCAGATGTTTTGGGCCACAACTGCCACCGTCCTTTGCCATTGGAAACACAGGCTAGGAATTCTGGGAGTTGCAGTCCAAACATCTGGAGGGCCAGAGTCAGGACATGTCTGACAGGAACGCGGACTCAAAAGCGCCCCCCCTCCCTCAGTCCCGACCCCAAAAATCAGCACCACCCAGGAAGCCTCTTTCCCCCGCCACCGCCCCCACCCCCTCGCGCCGCCGCTCCGTACTTGTAGCCGAACTTGTTCATGGCGACGGAGACGTGCTTGGGGCTCCAGGGGTCGCAGACGTAGAGGTTGTGGTCATTCTCGGGGATGAGGTCCACGTCGTGGAGGAAAAGGCAGCTCCACTCCTCGTCTTTCAGGGCCTCCTTCACGCCCACGTTCAGCAGCTTGGCCCGGTTAAACGTGGCGTTCCCGGCCTACGAGGGAAAGCGTGGCGCGCGCGCGTGTGTGTGTCCACGAATGGGGCAGGAGTCCCCCAAAGAAGAGACACCGAGCCTCTGCGGGAGAGCTGCCTCGGGCAGCGCTAAAGCAGGGGTGGGCCCGTGCCTCACCCCATCCCCTCCATCCCCGCAATCCTGTACCTGACCCCCAAGGCCTCCCTAAAAAGCTGCCTCAAACATCCACAGAGGGGCAGTCCCGCCTCCGCCCCTCCTCAGCTCGTTTTAGGGGATTCCCATGGCTGGACTACAAAGCCCATCTGCCTCGAGAGGGTCAGCTCCAGACGGAGCCGCTGACCCAAAACACGTGGCGGAAAGAGTTCCTAAAAGGTGCAAGGGGGGTCCCTCTTCAGAACATGATGTGCGTCTGTGGTTTAAGCCTCCAGATGGAGAGTTGGGGGGTTCGAGTCCCCCCTGTGCCTCCTTGAGAGGGGATGGAGTGGATGACCTCTAGGGACCCCTTCCAGCTAGGGATGACGACGAAATGGCAATTCCTGTGAGGAAGTTTTGCTATCGGCACCCAGATGGAGACGCCTGGAAATGTGAGGAGGAGGACGGGGAAGAGGAGGGAGCAGAGCAGGCATGTCCAAACTTCAACCCTCCAGATGTTTTGGACCACAACTCCCAGAATTCTGAGCCTGTATTTCCAGTGGCAAAGGACCAAAACTTCTGGAGGGCCGAAGTTTGGACATACCTGGAGTAGAGGCTGGCCCAGTATTGGACCAACATCTGCCAGATTTCACGGAAGAATATCTGCACGTCCGTGCAAGTCTCCTGCTTCACACAGCCTGCCTGGGAAAGATGAACAGACTTGTGTTTTACGCATGACTGGTGAGATATCTGTGTCTTCTACTCCACTGCTGAGTTTCCCTAGCACCCATTTTCTGCACCCCTTGTTCTCGGGGAAGGCGGTAAAATCGGAATTATTGGCTCCAAGGACGAGGACAGCGACCCCCCAACGCACGCCGACCCTACCTGGTGGACCACATAAATGCCATACTGCAGCTGCTGGCGTTGAAGAAAGGGGTGCAGGTAGTAGAGCAAGTGCCGGAGATGGGTCTCCCGGTTGCGGTGGGGGATGATGATGGCTGTCCGGGAGCGCGGCTCGCAGACGGCGGGATGGTACCGGCCCCCGAGGCTCACCGCCGGGTTCTTCTCTCGGATCTGCTCCAGCGTCGGCACCTGGCTGAAGCTCACCGTCAAGGGACCGACTGAGACCCGGCCGGGAGAGCAGGGAGACGAAAAAGAAGCCGGGATCAGAAAGAGCACCCTCGCGAGGCCCAGCGACTTAAGTTTCTGGTCCTCAAGAAAGATATTTATTGATTTTTAAGTGCCGCAAAGCTTTTCGGCCCAGACGCGAGGCGCTAAGCCGAGTTCACCTTTGTCTCGTTGCGCTAAGGTGACTTTGTGCGTGTCAGGCGGCTGGAGTGAAATTTAATCTTTAAAGCAGGATTTGGGGTCGAGGCGGGGGGGGGGCGATAATGCGGCCACAAAGATAAGAAGAACAGGAGGAAATAGGAGATTGTTCCCATGCCAGAGTCACCTGGCCCGCCTGTAATTCCACAGCAACAAAGACACACTGTACCAACAACAAAGTGTGTGTGTGTGTGTGTGTGTGTGTGTGTGTGTGTGTGTGTATTCCTCCACTTGCCACCATCCAGATATTTTTTTCCAATGACACCAGCCACGTCTCTTGCGACCCTGTGCCAATATGTCTGCCCCACCCCCCCTCCCCAAGACTCTTGTGAACCCAGAACCCTTGCAGAAAAATAATCATTGTTGTTGATCCCTTGGCAAGCCTAGAGCCCCCACCCCCACCCCAGCTTGGACTCCAAACCCTGGCCACCTTTCCCCTCCCTTGCTTATAGGTCCGCACCCGTGGCCCGCAGGTTTTGACTCACTGAGATAAGGTGACCGCTCGGGACAATAGGGCAGTGATTTGCCGGTGCTGCCGTGTTGCTGCTGCGGCATGAAGGTGAGGTTGGTGTAGACGTCGTGGGTCCGGGAGTAGTCGAAGGAAGGGGCGGCCTCGTGGCCGAAAAGGGAAGCCAGGTTCCGGAAGCCGCCAAAGGAGAAATAAGCCATGAAGGCGAACTGGAAGCCGATCAGGAGCGCCAGCGTACAGGGCCGGTCCAGGAGACGGCGAAGCATGGCGCTGGGGTGGCGCCGGGCGTCCTTCCTGGGCGTGGGAAGGACAGCGATGGCCCCTGCAAGGCAGAAAAAGGGTGTCTCTTGAATACCAGGTGGGGAGCCGGGGGATGATGGGATCTGCAGTCCCGGGAAGGCTGTGCATCTCCAAGCTCAGATTTAAGAACCTTCTGTATTCCCATTCGTGGAGCGTTCTTTTTTTAAAATTATTTTTAAAATTTTTATTCAATATTATAAAACTACAATACAAAAAAACGCATAAAACAACAAAATATCATAAAGGAAAGGAAAATATTCATTGTGGCGGGTTCAACATGCCCAATCTATGCTTTCTAAGGCTACTGGCTGGGGCTGCTGAGATACGGAGTCCCGACAATCTCTATATGGCTGAAAAAACTATCATTATTATTATCAAATCATCACACAGCAGGCACGATAAGTACGCTGGATTTTGTATTACCAATCACGAGTCGAACGCTTCCCAAGCGTTTAGGACTATGTGATGTATTGGCGAATTATGCGAGCAGATCCCAGTAAGGTGGCTTTCTGCAGCTGACTGATGGTGACTTTTGTTGTTGTTGTTGTTGTTGTTGTTACAGTTGGACCCCTGTATCCACTGATTCATTATCCACTGATTCAGTTATCCACGGTTGGCAGAGGAAAAAAATTAAAATTCAGCAACCACAAAGCAAGCTATTGTCACAAACAGCAGCTGTAAGGCAAGCTACTGTCAGGAAACAGCAGTTTGGAGGTGGATGGGCAGGTGTTCTGTCTTATCCACAGTTTTCATTATCCACGGGAAGGCCTGGAACCAATCCCCAGTGGATACCGGGGTCCTACTGTATTATTAATTTGTGGGGGAAGGAGCAGGCTTTTCATAATTTACTACTAAAATTTCTCTCCTTCCAAGTCTGTCCTCTCAGCAAGTAGACTCCTAAAAATTATGATCTGGCCCACCAGTGGAATCGTCGTTTTCGCTCGTTTCTCTTGGAAACCTGACGATCGTGCCCTTTTTAATGCCCTTAAAACGGACACCCTAAATTGTGGGTTTCGTTTTCGTGGTAACGCCTCGGCCTTTTGGCAGAGGCGCTGGTGAGACCCCCCCAAAATGTTGACATTTCGGCACCGCTGGGATCCTCACAGCTGGCAGAGAGGTGGTGCTTCTTGCATCCTTACCCCTCGTTACTCGTGCCACCATATTCCCTCCAAGGACGCCTCTTAAAGGACAACCCACAACGCAGAATGTGAGGTGTGCTTGTTTTTCAACCGACGTTCCATGTCAGAAGGACAGTTAACTGCCTCCTTCCCCACAGAGAAACCCCAGACACCAGTCCAGGCCAGAGAAGAACTGGTTGCGCATCTGTACCCAGAAGATGATTCTAAATGATTTCATTGGGTCCGGAACATGAGCCAGCAGAGAGGCGGCACAGCTAAAAAGGCAAATGCAATCCTTAAACCAACTTAATCGACCCATGCTTGCTAACAGTCCTACTCTGTTCTGGGTTACTGTCTCTCGGTGCTGCGTTGCCTAGACCAGTGATGGCGAACCTTTTAGAGACTGAGTGCCCAAACCGCAATTCAAAACCCGCTAATTTTTTTTTTTTGCAAAGTGCCAATACAGTAATTTAACCTGCATACAGGTGGCTATGAAGGGGCGATGTCGGGTGCCCACAGAAAGGGCTCCTTTGAGTGCCACCTTTGGCACCTGTGCCATAGGTTCGCCATCACTGGCCTAGAGTAACTGGGCAGACAAATTTATGAATTTTTAAACCCCGGAATCAGGAAGCCCGGGTTTGCTGGCAGCGCCAAGGTCAGAGGATGATGAATCATCTTCCTTAAGCCTTTCACAGTGTTCCGAAGGCCAATTACCCGAATTATAAATGACTGCGATTATGAACCACAACCAGGCACTAAGTTATTCTTTCTGCCTGCTGAGAAAGCGGGTGGCCGGTTTCGGAGGCAGACAACAGAGCTGGCAAAAACACCCACGCAGAACGCTGACAACCTCAAATGCTCATTTACGGGGCCAAGCGCCCCCATCACCACCCCAATGACTTCTGCATCCAGAAAACTAAACCTTGACTGCTTCGGAGGTCTTGGTTGTTGCTGGAGAATGAGTCGTGCATGTAATAAATTTATATTATCCACCAGTCTTTGCTTTTTTCCATCCCGGTTTAAAACAGAAACCGGCCCAATATAATCCAATAATCCTCTGTAAGGGGACAGCACACCTCTGTTGGCAGTCACCTGGGATCGATCCAAGAGCAACTGCTATCATTAATTATTTGTTGCATTACTACAGTACTTCAGTTTTTAAATCTAAGAAGTACCCTTGATTAAACCCATCTCTCAAACAAATATAATGTTCCAGAACAATCCATGGCACCTAGGCTCTTTGCTTACTAAAAACTGTCAACTATATTAATTCTCTCTCTCTCTCTCTCTCACTCTCAAAAAAAAAATGAAGTTTTGGGTGCATCCAATTTCCCAGGGGTGGGGGAAGTGAGTGTTTGCTAGATTTCATAGTTCCGCGGATATTCATTAAAAAAGCATACAGGCAAACTTCAGAAGCCGGAAGAGAGGCTGAACGAGGCTTCCCGCATAAAGTCCCAGGAATTACCAGAGAGCAAGAATAACAAGGCATATAAATGATCATGAAATTTCATCATCAAGCAGGCAAGGAACATATGACTGGGATCTGCCTTGCCCCTCAGTCCCTGCCTGGGGAATTGCCCACCCCCATCTGATCCTCAATCCCCAACTGCATCAAGTGAGCGTCAGGGAGAGCCTCGGTGGTGGTCTGTGTCACCCTGAAGCCTGCACATTTTCGCCTGGCTCCCAGGCTCAGCAAATCTGCAGCCCGGCTAACTGGATGGGTGCATCGTAGGTAAAAAAAACAACCTTCCAGCCTTATGGAAGGTGACCCCAAGTCAAGCCAACCTGGGCAAAGACAGTGGGGGGGGGGAGCAAGAGGGCCTGATCCTGCTTCCTAGGAGGGCCTGATCCTGCTTCCTAAAGAGAGCCTGCTCCTGCTCCCTATGAGAGCCTGCTCCTGCTCCCTATGAGAGCCTGCTCCTGCTCCCTATGAGAGCCTGCTCCTGCTCCCTATGAGGGCCTGCTCCTACTCCCTAAGAGGGCCTGATCCTGCTTTCCCACGAAGGCCAGGTAATTGCAACCCCCAAGCCCTTCCGGCCAAGAGGAACTGCTAAGCTGGCACCTTGCAGCCTCGATCCAGGTCTCTGCTCCAGTTCTAGGAAAGCAGGGTGGTGGGATCGCGGGTGGGGGCAATCCCTACCACCTTCTTCTTTGCAAGAATTGCACCCCATGCCCTCCCTCCTGGGGTCAACCCCAGGTACCTGAATGCTGGCAAGTCAACCCCACCCCGGGATCGGAGCTGCTGCCGCCGCCATCTTCAAGAAGGTTTTTAAAAAATCCAATGCATGGGCGGGGATGCAGTGAAGGTGGGGAGGGGGGGGGGTAGGAAGGAAGGAGAAGGATTTCTGTGACGCAAGAAAACGGGGCGGGGCTTGAAACCCCACCCCCCCTTTTAAAGGGATCCCTAACGCTACTGTATATGTATGAGAACTGCGGGGCTGCAAGGAATCCTCTCTCTAGTCCAGTGGTTTCTCATCCTGTGGGGTTCCCCAGATGTTCCTGGACTGCAACTCCCAGAAGTCTTCACCAGGGCTGCAAGGAATCCTCTCTCTAGTCCAGTGGTTTCTCATCCTGTGGGGTTCCCCAGATGTTCCTGGACTGCAACTCCCAGAAGTCTTCACCACAAACTGAGCTGGCCAGGATTTCTGGGAGTTGCAGTCCAGGAACACCTGGGGAACCCACAGGTTGGCAACCACTGCAATGTAGTAGATTAGGAGGCACAGGGTGGGAATCGAACTCCAGGCCTCAGATACCTGCAGAAATGAACCCCAGCATTCGTTTTGTTCTGAATGCAGCGTCCTGAGCCTTTCCAGAATTGCACGAGGCCCTCTGAGCATGCACAGAGCTGGGATGCAGTGATATAAAGTGGCGCACTTACTCTGCTCCTGTTACGAGCCTCCTTGTATTTTAATTTGTTGGAAGGAAAATGAGGCATCCTGTGTCCCCCGTGAAGACCTTGTCCAGTTTGTGGTGGCAGAACCAGCTTCGAATGGAGTCGGTCGCTTATTAGGCACATGAAGAATTATTCTCGCATGCCATGGGCAGATTATCTGCTTTTTCTGTATCTTCCCTGAGGATGATGTACAGAAATATACAATCTCTCTGATCTACCTTAAAAGGACCCAAGGCTAAGAGGTTGTTCACTTTTAGGGGGGGGGGTCACAGAAAATCTGATGAGATATAGGACTCCCTCTATTAAAAAATGCACGTAAACACATAACTAGGAGGATTTTTTAAAAAGAAAATTATATCAATGCATAAAGAGGAAGAGTTTAGAAAAAAATCATGTTTTCAAATGCACATATTCCCCCCAAATCCCATCCATGGATCTGGGTTAAAAATTCCTCTTGAGAAATGCCTGTGGACAGCTAATGACAAACAAATTAATTATAGCATGAACTTTGGTGTATGGGTGGCTATTTGAGTTCTAGTCAAAAGCTTAAACTGTAATCTATTTTGTCATTTTCAAGGCACCACAGAATTATTTGTTGCTTTTCTGACAATGGACTTGAAACAGTTACTTCTTGTGAAACTATTTTTCAGAGTTTCAAAGTTTCAACAGAGTAGCAGAAATAACTTTCCCCTCTTCCTCATGAAATGAAGTGGATGATATAAAATGTGAGGAGAAAGTTCCTTGCAAATTGTAGAACCAGTTTATCACTGATAAGAAAGAACCAACAGCCCATATCTTGCCCTTATGGAAAAAATGCAGGCATATGAGATCTTACTGACACTTTAAAAGCTCCTTTATTGCAATCTTTCAAAAAAAAAAAACAACCACTCTTGAAAATTAGCAACATATATTTGTTGGAGGACAGGTTTTCGGTTATTAAATCCTTGGGACAGATGCCCGACCTTTTTTCTTAAACTGTGGTGCAAACATTTAACACACGATGGAGTCGATAATAAATGGCGATTTTTAATTTTGTGTCATTTGCATCTTTGTTTTTGTCTTTTTAGTTGTTATATTACTGTTATTTTTATGAATTAAAAGAGAATCCGATCAAATGAATCACTAAGCAGGAACAGATCTTAAACATCTTGAGATAGGTGGTTAATTTGATTTTAACCCATCCATCCATCCATCCATCCATCCAACAAAAAAGCAAACAAAAGGGAAAATGTGTTTATATTGGCCATTATGTGGCAGGAAAATGGGACAATTTATTTTACTTCTTTATTTGCATCTATCTATCTATCTATCTATCTATCTATCTATCTATCTATCTATCTATCTATCTATCTATCTATCTATCTATCTATCTATCATCTTCCTGTTCCACAAGTTTTTTAATTGATACAATATAGACTGTGGGTCCTCTGATGGCAATTTTAGTGTAATGATTTTAGTGTAAGGTTTCTATTATTGTTTTAATTATTTATTGATATTTGATGTTTTAACTGTTTTAATTCTTTGATTGTAAGCCGCCCAGAGAGCTTTGGGTAGTGGGCGGCATATAAGTTGTAAAAATAAAATAAAATAAAATAAAATAAAATAAAATAAAATAAACAAATAAAGTTTATTAAAATCAAATCCGAGTTCAAAAACGCCATTGTGAAATCCATTGTAATGAATTATTTGCTTAATGTTGACCCTAAGTCCAGGTTTTTGCTCCCAACTGCCAACGAAGGCCTGAGGAGGGAGAGGCAGGCCTCGTTGCCATGGCAACAGGGCGAGCGAGCCGCTCGCTGGAGGCGGAGGCGCCCGCCGCTTCCGGCGCTTCCGGCGCTTCCGCCTCCCTCCTTCCTCCCGCCCCCTGTCTGCTCTCCTGGCGCCGCGATTGGCTGGGGGGCGTGGTGGCTGGGGGGCGGGACCGGAAGCGGCCGCTGCAGGTTGCCATGGGGGCGGCGGCGGCAGGGGCCGGTGGGGGTCGTTGCCGGGCCGACCCGTGCGGGCTGTTGTGCCTGCTGCTCACCTACCTCAGCGTGGGCTACGCCGACTATGTCATCCTGGAGCACGTCCTGCTCCAGCCGGGCTTCCGGGGCAGGTATAAAGGAGGGAGGGGGTGCCAGAGGAGAGGCCCTCTGCACACGCTCAGGAGCCCCTTTCGCCTTGGGTGGCTGGGCAGGCTTGGCCCCTGAGAGGGAGAGGGGGAAATGCACTCTGCACATGCCCAGGAGCACCATCTCCTTGGCTTGGCGAGCCTTCCTTTGGTCCCTGAGAGGGAGGGGGGAAATGCACTCTGCACATGCCCAGTAGCACCGTCCCTTTGGGTGGCTGGGCAGGGTTGGCTCCTGAGAGGGAGAGGGGGAAATGCACTCTGCACATGCCCAGGAGCACCGTCCCTTTGGGTGGCTGGGCAGGGTTGGCTCCTGAGAGGGAGAGGGGGAAATGCACTCTGCACATGCCCAGGAGCATCGTCCCTTTGGGTGGCTGGGCAGGGTTGGCTCCTGAGAGGGAGGGGGAATGAACTCTGCACATGCCCCGGAGCACCGCCCCCTTGCCTTGCAGGCTTGGCCCCTGAGAAGGAGGGAGGGAATGCACTCTGCACACGCTCAGGAGCCCCATTTGCCTTGGCTGGCTGGGCAGGCTTGGCCCCTGAGAGAGAGGCGGGGAATGCACTCTGCACACACTCAGGAGCACTGTCCCCTTGGCTTGGCGAGTCTTCTGTGTGCACTTGCTTCTTATCGTCACCTGCTGCCGGACCCCCCAAAAAACGTGCAGAAGCCGGCAGTATTTTGACAGACGGTCATAACCGTTTGAGGCAAGCCGCTTTGTGAGAGAAAGAGAATAATCCTATAAATATTCTGTACATCTCCTAGAGCAGTGATGGCAAACCTTTTAGAGTTTTAGAGTTGATCCCTGCTTGGCTGTCAGGATGTGCCATTTGCAACCGGATCACTTAGAGTTTTAAGATGCTCGCGATGACACCGGGGGCAGAATGACTCTCCAGTTTCACTGACTTTGCCTCCTGGAAACGTGAAGTTGCTGACCCTCTTGCCGCTTCCCTTTGTCGCAGCCTCTGGTGCCCGTTCCACGCGGTGGCGTTCAACTTGGTCGTGGCGATGCTCCTGGCGTGTCACCTGCGTGCCGTCTTTGCCGACCCAGGTGAGACCGCCGCGGCTGTGCCGGTGCCGTGGAACGCTCTTCCAGTCCAATGCTCTTAAGTCTCGATCCGTTGTTCAGCAGGAGAATTGCATGCACTTCATAGCATTGGCACCTCATTTAGCAAGGTGTAAGTGCAAGGTGTATAACGCTAGGCCCTGGTTTGCAGCTGTACAGAGATCTAGGCAGCTGGCGGTAAGGCCAGGTCCCGTCTCCGCTGAGCTTGTGAAGTCCCCGAAGGGACCTTTTTTCCGTCGCTCTTTCCCGCCTAGCGTTACCTTGCAAGGCTGTTGCCGCGATCCAGTGCTGGAGGTTTGTGTATTTCTTGAGAATCAGTGCTGGAATGAGGCCTTGCCTCCTTGTGCCACTGACTGATCTTCTGCAGATATCTCATCCACCTCCGAACCCTGAACCAGACGCCCCCCCCCCCCGTGTGGTCGTGAAAGCCTGTGCTTTAAATTTCTTTTAAACGTTCTGTTCCGGTGCCCTACCCGTTTGCCATTTCAGCACTCGTCCCTGAAAACAAAGAGAACGTTCTGTACTTTTTTTTTGCAAACGGGAAAGAGTCCCGGGTGCCTTGTTTTTCTCCCAAGGAAAGGAGTAGGTTTCAGGCCTCCGGTCTTGAGGACATGTTAGGAGCAAAGTTACACTCTGCGCTGGCTGCGGAGCCCTGTGGCAGACGCGGGCGAAAGGCCATCTCCTAGTTCCCTCTGCAAGGGTCCCTTGGCTAAGCTGGTTTTGCAGAGGACGTGGACGCAGAGCAGCTGCGGGAAGCCGAGATGATCTGTTTATTTCTCCAGAATCTGGTCTCCAGCTGCTGGCCATCAGGCCATCATCTTGGCGCTTTCGGAGGTATCGGTATCGTCTTACCCTGGAAAATGGGAAAACAGCCCCTCCCGGGGCATGTGGATTTTTGGCAGCGTTTGTTTCCGGAGCAAGGGAGGCCGTCCATCATCCTTACCAGTGGCGTTTGGGACAGGAGACGAAGGGTCAGCTTTATTTAAACGCGCCGGCCAACGTGGTTTGTGTCGTCCCTCCGGCTCTGCCCGTCCCCTCCAAACGCAAAACGCCGTCCCTTTCTCGCATGTTGGCTGCGTCACACCCCCGGGAAGGAACATCGCAGTTGACTCATGTGCCGGCCTCGTTGTTAGGAGTTCATTCCGTTCCTGCCGTTGGGGTTGTGTTTAGTTCATGATCTACTTTGGGAAACTGGGAGGAGGGCTTTGGGGAGGAGAGTGCAGCAGCATCTTGGCTGTTCCTGGCTGCCGAGCCACAGTTGAATTTCCAACGTCGCCACCAACACCAACTTATTTGCTTTAAAAATAAAAGAATGGCGTTTTCTGGGCCAGAGCAGAGGGCCTTCCAACATTGCTGTCCCGCAGGGAAACTGGTGAACAAGGCAGCCTCGTTCTCCTGCTGTTTGTCCCAGGAAGTCTGATGCGGAGAGGTACCGTGCCCCTGCCCCTGGAGGCTCTTATCCAGAAAAAGAAAAGAGAGTGAACAAACAGCCAGGGACCTACATCCATCCGTACCCTTCATATGTACTCTCTCTCTCTCTCTCTCTCTCTCTCTCTCTCTGTGTGTGTGTGTGTGTGTGTGTGTGCAGATTCACAAAGAAGCCGTCTTTGCGAACCAAAAACTGCCTTGCTTTTTTAAAATCAACTTCCACCAACTTTGAAACAAGATGTTAATTTTTATTCCCCCCCCCAAAAAAAAGTAGAAGTTGGTGCCAAATCTAAGCTGCACATTAACAGGGATCGGGGGGGGGATGGGGAGGCAGTCAAGGCAGGGCCCTGGAGTTGGTTGCTGTCCAGCATCATGGGCTCCCCAGCTTCCAGCCACTGCGGCCACCATAGCAAGGGTGTGTGGAGGTTTGGGCCTAGCAGAGGATGGACAGTGGCCAGGTCCTCACCCTTGGATCTGAGGCTGATTGGACAGGGAGCGTGATCACCCCAGAAAGAGATACGTCTGCAGGTGACGTCCTCGGTGCTCCAAGGCGCTCGCTTTTCATAACGGCAGGCCTGGTCGGTCGCAGTTTTGGAACACAAAATTTATTTATTTATTTATTTTTGTATTTATTAACCGCCTGAATTTCCCATTGGGAACTCTGGGCGGTGTGCAACAAATTATCCCATAAACAATTTGCCCTAAAACAAACACAAAAACCCCACAATAAATCAAACAATATAACAATTTAAAAAAAAGGGGGGGGGAGATAAAAGTAGCAACAGCCAACAACAACATAGGACAAATCTCAAAAAAGCATCTGGCCGGCCCAGGGGAAAATGCCAGACTGTGTGTGTGTGTGTGTGTGTGTGTGTGTGTGTGTGTGTGAGTCTCCAGTTTCTGCTCCCAACCACTTTGGCCAAGAAGTGAAGGGGCCTCCATTGTCAAAAGTGACAGGCCGCGGCTAGTCCTCAACCCGGTTGAAAAGAGGCGGGTGCGCTAATACTCCACCTTTGCCTCTGACCCTCATTCCAGGCATGGTCCCACTCCCTGAGACGGCCCTCGACTTTTCTGACCTGCGGAGCAACACCGGCACCAGCAGCAACACGTCCCATAAGAGCAACCGGGTAAGTTATGACACACACCACGGCACACACATAAGTAATACTGTACAGCCTTGCCCTAACGCCGGCCCTGGACTACCATCCTCCCAGGCTACCCTGCTGGGCCCATTACAGACACGGCGGAAGGCGTACTCCAAGCCGCCTTGAATGGCGGAAGCTTTTATTTTATTTACAGCAGACCCTCATATCACAAGCGGTTTCTTTAACAGAAAATCCGCTTAGTAGGGGGGAAATCGCTTAACAGAATTGGGTATGGGGTGAATCCGTACAACAGAAAAACGTTCGCGATTCGGGATGAATTCGTTTTTAATGCATTCCTAGGGGGAATTCGTACCAAGGAAAATTTGCTTAACAGAATTTCATTTGGAACGAACTAATTTCTTTATACAAGCTACCACTTCATTATTTATTTATTTATTTATTTATTTATTTATTTATTTATTTATTTATTTATTTATGCATACATGCATGCATGCATGCATAGATACACACATACATACATGCATACATACATACGTACATACGCCGTCCACTACCCAAAGGTCTCTAGGGCAGCCTGCAGCAATTAAAATGAGCAATTAAAACCATTGAAAACAATGAAAACCTTAAGAACAACCCACTAAATTGCCATCAGGATCCACAGTCGTATAAAAGGCTGCGCCCCAAGCAGCACATTTGCGTGAGGCAACGCCGCGTAAAAAGTGGGATGTTTAGAACTCGGGGCCTTTTCTGCCCAAGGAGAATGAAATGGGGAGCCAGAGGTCGGGAGTTCACCACCACCACCCCCGGGTGCCTCCTTAATTGGGACTGGATTGGATGACCTCCAAGGGTCCCCTTCCGTCTCCGGGCGTTCCAAGGTTATTATCTTAAAAGGGCCATGCCCTGGCAGTTTTTAGCATTTTGCTCTTGCCTCTCCCGCTGCCCCCCCCCCGCCCAGAGCAACGAGGACTGGACCGTCTGCCACCGCTGCGAGACCTACCGCCCGCCCCGGGCCCACCACTGCCAGGTCTGCCACCGCTGCGTGCGCCGCATGGACCACCACTGCCCTTGGTAAGGAGGAGGAGGAGCCCCTTTGGCGCCGCAGGGCGGGGTGGAGGGTCCTTTATTTGGTCCTGGGCTCGTCCATTTCCTTCGGCGGGCTCCAGGTTTTTTTGGGGGGGGGGTTAGGTGACTCTCTGCCTGCCCTGATTAAGCGCACAACAGCCTTCCGAGGCGGGGCAGAATGGAGGCAGAGGGGGGGTGGACTCCCAAGTCGAACGCTCCACCGACATAGGGGCAGGGCTCTCCCTAGTCTCCGTCCGCGCTGTGTGTGTCTTATGTTTTGCACGGGCTGAGTTAATGAGTCCTGTTAGGGGGAGAAAGGCAGTGGCGTAGCTCAGGGGTTTAGGCATTCTGGCCAGAGTTTGGGGGTTCGATTCCCCCGCGGGGAGAAGAGCCAGCCTGGGGCTCCTTGGGCAAGCTGCACCGTCCCAGGGCGCCCCTGGAAGACAGGAATAACAAAACCAATTCTGCAGGATCATCCTAAGTCAGAGTTGACTTCAAGGGACACGATGTGGAGGATTAATGTCCGGCAGGGGGAGCAGGCTTCCCGGCTTGCTTCACAAAGCACCTAATTCAATGCGCTCGTTCCTCGCTCCCTTCTGAGGCTTGCAGGAAACTGCTGGTTTTATTGGTTTAGGATGGCCTTGTTGTGTTTTTAATGCACTCCTCCCTACCTCTTGTCTTTGCTGGCAGGATCAACAACTGCGTCGGGGAACTCAACCAGAAGTACTTCATCCAGTTTCTCTTTTATACAGGTAGGAGAACTTTGAAGGCCGGAGGGGTGCTGTCACCGTACCTCAAAAAAGGCAGAGTGGAACTGGGAAAGGTGCAAAAGAGAGCAACTAAAATTATTGCTGGCCTGGGGGACCTCCCTTATGAGGAAAGGCTGAAACATTCGGGGCTCTTTAGTCTGGAAAAAAGGTGCCTGAGGGGGGATATGTTTGAGACGTACAAAATAATGCAGGCTATGAGTAAAGTGGATAGACGGACACTCTTCTCCCTCTCACAAAATACCAGAACTAGGGGACATCCACTCAAATTGAGGGCTGGGAGAGTAAGAACAGACAAAAGAAAATATTTTTTCACCCAGCGCGTTGTTAGTCTGTAGAACTCCCTGCCACAGGATGTGGTGATGGCATCTGGCCTGGATGCCTTCCAAAGGGGATTGGACAGATTCCTGGAGGAAAAGTCCATCGCAGGTGACAAACCATGATGGAGATGTGTCATCTCCAGGCATAAAACTGGGGTGCTTCAAGGACTAGATGCAAGGGAGTGGTATCAGGAGGCAGAGATCTAGTCTTGTGCGCTCCCAGAGGCATTTGGTGGGGCCACAGCCCATCCGGTCCAGCGTCCTGTCTCACACAGTGGCTCACCATTTGCTTCAGGGTATTCCCAAGCAGGTGTGTTCGCCTGCTTACGATTCCCTGCAAATGCCATTGAGAGATCTCCTGCCTATCTCTCCAACTTGGAGGCTGTCCTTCGGCATCCATCATGATAGCCATGGAGACCCTTGTTCTCCATGAACTTGTCCAATCCTTTCTTAAAGCTGTCAAGGTGGACAGCTGTCAGGTGAAGGCATCTGCTTGGGAATACCCTGAAGCCAACGATGAGCCGCTGGGTGAGACAGAAGGCTAGACTGGATGGGCGGTGGCCTGTTCCGGCAAGGCTGCTCTTAGGTTCTTATGATGATGATGATGATGATGATGCTTTCCTTCACGGGGAATTTGTCACAAACCGCCCTGTTTCCTCTGCCTCCTTCCCTCCTTTTCTGACCTTTGTGGCCCCTGTTTCCTCCCTCCTGTGCCTCTCCCCCACCCCACCCCCACCCCGGCCAGGTTTAGCTAGCCTTTATGCCATGGGGCTGGTCTTGGCGACCTGGCTGTGGCCAGCGGACAAGAGCCCGGCAGGGAAGGTGGACGGTGCTGCCACCGAAGGAGGCACGTCTGCCAGCCGCATACACATGTGAGTGTCGTTCCCCCCCCCCTCCTCCAAACCCGCCCAGTCGCTGCTAGCTGTCCTCTTTCTCCTACCGCCTCCCCTCCCAGGCTCGGCCTTGGCAGGGCTAAAACGAAAGAACGGAGCGACACAGCCTTGCCGACTAGGGCTTGCCCCGAAAGCCGCTGATTGACGTCCAGGGATGTGTTTCTCCCTCCGCCCCATGCTCTCGGTGCCTGCCTTTCAGGCATGTCCAGACTTCGGCCCTCCTGATGTTTTTGGACCACAACTCCCCGAATTCCAAGCCTGTCTCACCAGGTTCCACTCCCAAGCCCAACCGGTGGCACTGGCCTTGTGGTCTCCCCGGGTTGTGTCTGCCCGCCTGTGTGGAGAGACACTTTGGATCTGCCACGTGGACCTTCTGTGGGGCGCCACGGCCGTAGGTTGGATGCTAGAAACCGACCCGTTGTTTTTGTTTTCCTCCTCCCAGCGCTCACCGCATCATCCTGCTGGTGGAATCCATTCTCTTCGGGCTCTTTGTCACCGTCATCTTTTACGATCAGGTCGGTTCCGAGGCATACCCATGGCTTGGGCCCTTTGCCCACCTGCGGCCTCCAGGGTGGCCCTTTCCACTCGCTGAGCTTCGAGTGGTGGCGGCGGCGAACCTTCGGCCCTCCAGATGCTTTGCACACACACACACCCCAACTCCCAGAATCCCAAGCCAAGGGCTGTGGGAGTTGTGGCCCAAAACATCTGGAGGGCCGAAGGTTCACCACCACGGGCTTAGAGGCTGCCTAGCGGTGGGGAAATAATCTCCAGGTGGGTTGGGGGCAAGATGAGAGAAGGGTGCTTGCCTGCCCCCTCTCAACGGGGCTCCCTGTCTCCATCATCAGCTGGTCTCCATCATCACGGACAAGACACCCATCGAGCAGCTGCGCCATCGGCTCCTGAAGGAAGCCCGCCAGGAAGTGTCGCACACGCGGAAGCCCAAGATCGCCCTTTTGCGGGAGGTGTTTGGCCGAGGTACCTCGCCTGGGGCGCCAGGGGTTAAGCCCAGTGTACAGTAGGACCCCCGTATCCACTGATTCAGTTATCCACGGTTGGCAGAGGGAAAAATTAAATAATTCAGCAGCCACAAAGCAAGCTGTTGTTACAAATAGCATCTGTAAAGCTAGCCAGTGTCACAAACAACGGCCATAAAGCAAGCTACTCTCAGGAAACAGCAGTTTGGAGGGTGGATGGGCAAGCGTTCTCTCTTATCCACGGTTTTCATTATCCACGGGAGGGCCTGGAACCAATCCCCAGCGGATTCCGGGGTCCTACTGTGTATGTGTGTGTGTGTGGGGTGGTGGTGGTGGGGATGTTATCTCCCCCACTGATGGGCCGCCACCATAAAACATCTCCGCTTTCCTGACGTCCACTTTCGGGCTCCCGCGTCTCTTCCCAGGTTTCGTCATCTGCTGGTTTTTCCCCTGCAATTGCAGCTCCCCGTCCCCCGGCGGCCGGCCGGCCTACAGCTACCTGCCCAACTACGACGTGTGACGTGGCGGCGTGTCGAACCCCTCCCTCCCCGGGGAGGGAAAAACACACAAAGCACACACAACGCACGCACCGTTCCGCTCTGCCCGTGCATGGCGCTCCCGTTGACTTTTCTCAAGGTGGGGGGCCGAGGTCTCCTTTCTGCCGTGGCCTGAAGAGGTGTTGGCGGCGGCAGCGCAGCACCTGTCGGGATTGTAACCCTTCCGTCACACCCTGGAGGGGTGCCGTTGCCGTCGTCCGAAATATCCGAACTCTGCCTCAGCTCTCACCTTTCCTGGGGAATGAAGGCCAGCTGGAACCTGCCTGGTTCTTTTTTTATGCTCCCGTCTTGTCTGTGCATTTTGGGGAAAGACCCGATTTTTACGCTGTGGTCCCTCGACCTCCTCAACCATCGCCTGCTTGAACTCACAGAAAGGGCCTGGAATGGGACCGGACCCTTCCTTAAGCTCCTCTTTCTCTGTCTCTCTGGATCATGCCTGCTGGACCTCGTGAAGGCCTTTTTGGGGCCTCACCCAGCTCCTCGTCCGGCAAATGAGGTAGACCTTCTTCGCTGACTTGTCCCCGTGTCGTTGGCCGGTTGCCATCTTCTGCTCGAGTCCGGTGGCTTCCGCCCGATGCTGCCTGAGTCCGCAAGGTGGGAGGTGGCGAGCGAGCGGGCGGGCGGGCAATCCCGTGATGGGCACCCTTCTGTCCGCAACATCCCGTGCGTATGCTTCCGGCTCTCTGGGCCTCTTATCCGTCGTCCCCCCCGCCTCTGCTCCCCTCCTGCTTTCTCAGCCGCGACAGTGTCTTGAGTGATCCCAAAACAGGCCTAGAATATCTGGGGTTGGCCTAAAAGCCGGGACGGATTGCTGCATTTTTAGCGTCTAACTCTCCCCCCCTTCCCGGCTTTTAGTGGCTATTGAATTTAGACAGAAGGGACTATGCGGTTTCATGTTACCTCTGTGCTGCTCGAAACCGCTGTTTCCCTTCTGGTAGTTTTCCTAGCTAAGCAAAGAAAAGACCAGAGACCTAACAGGACCCCCTGACTTTCCTTGCCCTTGGCCAGGCTGCTTAGACCTGACTAGACTCCCAGCCTAGCCAGGAATAACCGAAGAACCAGGGAAATCTTTCATTTAAGTCACTGCCTCGGCGCTTCGAAGTCTTCCCGTTGGGTTGCACGGGAGAAGATCCTGACACCTGCAATATCCTTTTTTTTTTCAATCCTCTATCCGGCATCTTCCCCCTCTCCCGAATCTCATGCGTGGCCTTGTGTCTTATTTATTTAATTTATTTAATGGAACTCGGCAGCAGAAAGGGTCAACCTAACACGATTAAACGCTCAAGCGTCATTGATCAGCAAGGGCGTTAAAACCAAAGTGCACCCTCGGAAACCGGCGGAAGAATGCTGTTATGACTCTCCCCCCCTCCTCCCCCCCCCCTGGCGCTTGGCAAATGAATAATTAGGAAGGCACAGCAGAAACCGGGGGCCACAGCCAAAAAAGTTCATGCACACCCAACCTCACCTCCATGGACACAACGCAGTTAAGAACGTAAAAGACCATCTTATTGGACTAACGGAGTACACAAGATTCATCGGACAGGGCATAATGCGGTTCTGAAAGGCACTAATGAAAACAACAGAAGGGGAGCATTTGACCCTTCCGAAAATTTATCTTTTTTTTTTTTTAATGCCACCATGTTTTTGTCCCAGAAGGTCCCCATGGGCCTCTAGCTGTTATGCGGGCCATTATGTGCTGTTCTGGTGAGCCTCTCCGCTCCAGGCAAATTTTATTATTGTTTTTTTTTTAAACATATATTTTTGACCACTAGAGGGTGCAGAGGAGCAGTTTCGGTTTTAAAAATGTGTTTTTGTATCAATAGCGCTTGGGTGTAGGGCATCATCGAAGCAGACGCAACCCTCCAAGGCCCAAGGATTTAACACAGCTTCCTGTGGGACTTCTAGAAGGTTCTCTGGATTGCAAGTTTCTAAAGCTACAAGAATTTTCTTGGCTTGAAACCCGGTGTTCTTTTCTGCTGTGGGTTTGTTTTCCTCCGGTTTTGCGCATGAGGACTTCTCTCTCCCCATACCCGCAGCTGTTTCCCTACAAATGCATTTTGTTTGTTTGTTTGTTTGTTTTTTTTAAGTGGTTGGTTTGGCTCAAACTTGAGAGGCAATTCACGAACTGCGAACTTTACTGCAAAATAAACGGCGCGAGGAGACTGTCGGTGGTGTTTAATTGTGATAGTTTTCTCCCATCCATTTTTTTTTTAAAAAAGGTCCAGACGTGTCCCCAGATGCAAGCGTGGCAGGGACCACGGGAGGGGGAAAGAAGATGGTAGCCTCCTCCCCCAATGCCCTGCAAATTGTGTTATTGCTATGAAGCAGCGTTGCATGTGTGATGTGTGTAATAAGTCTGATGTGTCCCTCCATTGTTCTGCTGTTTGCTTCGGTTTCATCGAATGGCTTTGTTCCAGAGGCTGCGTTTGTAAGAAACCAGCAGCTGATCCCAAATCAGGGCTGCGGGTGACAGGGCAACACACACACACACACACACACACACACACACACACACACACACACACACACACACACACACACACACACACACACACACACACACACACACACACACACACACACACACCTTGTGTTGTCGGATGACACCCACGAGCTTTGCAAGAATTGGGAGTTGATTCTGGACTTTCGCCGCTCACTTTGTTTTCCTTTTATGAAAAAGCCAAGCTCTTGTTCTATTTATTTATTTATATTTATTTATCTGACGCATTCATATACCGCTGCCATTTTCCGAACCGGAAGTCAGGGCGGTTCAAAGAAGCATAGCTAAAATAGCTAAAAGGCTAAAAAAAGCACAGCAAACAATTAAAACAACAAGCGCAGTAGAAAAGGCAAGATAAGAATAAAAATGTTTAGCAATGAGGGAGACCCTCAGTGGGGGGGGGGGAGCAAGTGAAGAAAAGGGGAGGAAGAAAGAAAAAGAAAAAAAATTAAACAGAAATTGTTTTCAGTGCCTTTTTGAAGGCGGGCAGGGACTCTGCAAGGCGCAGCTCACTCGGGAGTTGATTCCATAGAGAGGGGCCTACAACCGAGAAGGCACGGTTACGAGTTGCCGACTTCGGTGCCTCTCTCGGAGTGGCCACCCCTTGTTGCAAAGGACAGTCAGTCCACATTTTGTGTGTTGTTTTTAGAAATTTAATAATACTTAGGGGTGTGGGGGGGGAACCCTCATCACGTGAGCCAAGGGCCCCAAAGGCTATTTTTCTGCCTTCCAGAAGAGCTTAACCGATGGCTCCCTCGGGTGACACACACACACGCACATCCTGGCATGGCTGTTTCCCCCCCCCCCACATCTCCTGTCGGCGTCTCCTTTCTCGTGGGCACCAGCCCAGAAATGTCAGATGACTCCTCCGAAACCAACCAACAAAGCCGACCCAAGAGATTCAGTTCCGGAAACGGGATCTAAATGGATTGGGGGGGGGGTTCGTTTTGAAAATATCAAGCCACCACACCCTAAGGCTTAAGGGCCTAAGCTCTTGGGTCTGGTTTCTGCACCTTTCTTCTTCTTCTTCTTCTTTTGTTTGTTTTATTGTATTGGCAAAGGTGAAATCAACTCCTGGATCCAACCCACCACCACCACCCTACTCCAGAATCTGCTCCCTGGCGCTTCCGTGTTTTTTTTTTCCGCCCTCAAACCCCACTGCTTTATCCCAGGGGGGAAAAAAACACTGCTCATCAAAGAACAACACGGTACCAAAAGCGAGTTTATAAATAGCCTTAAATAACGTGGTGGATTTTATTATTATTATTATTATTATTATTAAAAACTGACATAGTAATGACGCGCGATCCCAAAACAATAATTATTAATATTAACACACTGCTGATACCAAAAACAAAACAAAACCCAAGAACACATATAAAAAAACACTTCCTCAGGACCCGGGGAACTTGCCTCCGGTCCGATGCGGTGGTGGGGGGGGGCATACTTTTTAAATTTTGGCTGATATTCTTTAAATTTAAATTAAATTCTCAGTTTTCAGCGCCTGGCTGGTGGAGGTGTTCAGGAAAGACCATCCCCACCCCAAACGGAGGCATCTCTGAAGGCGGTCCCTCTGGCTCTACAGAGGCTTTGTGTAATTTTGCCCCTTCCAGGGGGAAATTTTTTGGTGACTTGGCAGCCACACCACCGGGGGGGGGGGGGGGAATCGAGCCAGGCACAGCGCTTTTCTGAGAGGAGATACCCAGCTGGCTTTTTTCCACACACACACCCAATTTTCCCTGCTCTGCCCTGAGCCCTTAAAAACCAGAGGGAGGGTTCCTGACCGGTATCGATCCAGATTCCAGAGTCTGGCATAAACATGGCTCCAGAGCCCCGTCATCCCTCGGTCTTATAAAAAGCAATTTTGCACTGGGACCCAGCACTTGCTTTCCATGGTCTGTCCCCAGGGGTCTGCCACTCTCCGCTCTGAACCGATGCTAGCTAGGATCTCCCCGTCGTTTCTGTGGCTCCAACCACTGCTCCCCACTCTCTTTATAGAGTGGAGAAAGGTACCTGCACACCTGGCGCTCTGCCTCGCCTTCCCAAGCCAGGAAGGAGACGGAGCCACTTTTAAGGCTCGATGCTCAGTTACTGGATTTTCCTCCCATTCTGATCCCAGCGTTCACGCCTGCCTTACCCCCATCAGGATCTGAAATCTCCCCAGCCTGGGCCAGCGGGAACCCGCCCGGATAAGCCCTGATCTACCTGTGACCATGAGGTGCCTTTTTTTTGGGGGGGGGGGAGATCTTGGCTGCCCTGGGTGTGAAGGCCTGCCCGGATCTGGCTCTCTTCTCTGACACCGGTTTTCAGCAGATGGAGGAACAGGGAGGTCAGGATGTCAAGTTGAGGAGCCCTCACCCATGACCGCTCCCGGGATGGATTACCCTGTCAACCAACCCCAGGCCTGTCATTATGCTGGTGCCTCACCCCGGCCGCAAGGAGAGGTCCTCCGTGCCAGAAATCTGGAGCGGCTTGGCCTTTTATTTTTTTTATTTTATTTTATTTTATTTTATTTTATTTTATTTTGCCAGGAGGGCGGAGGGAAGACTTACTTGTGTGCAGGAAAGAGGCGCTGAGAGGGTGAGGTAGACAGCGCTGATTCAAGCACATTTTTCTTTCCGTGACCTCAAAGCAAAGAACCATCCAAAGGGGTTGCTCCCTATGTGCTATTGTTCTGCTTTTTTTTTTTTTTTAAAAAAGAGGGTTGGGTGGAGGAATTACTTCTAGAAGATAAAACCTTGCCCGACGGCTAAGCCCTTGCGTGTACCCGGAGCGGCAAAAATAAATAAATAAAACCCCGCAATAATAAATACAGTGTAGGAGCGGACCCAAACCGAGGACGCCACAGGAAAAAAGCCACCGAGGAGGATCGGGTGGCTGGTTGAAGGCTTCGGCTGACCCAGATGTAATTCGGCCAGAATGATAGTTCATTTTTTTTCATGACCGGTGTCCGGTTACTTGACCCGGGAGCTGGCACCCCCAAAACCTGGAACCAGAGGCTTTCCCCTCTCTTCAAAGAGTCTGGTTTCTCACTCGTGGTTTTCCAGAGAGGAAGGGGAAAGGCCAGCCAGAGGGAGGGTCAGCCCGTTCAGGTTTGGTTTCCAACCCACCCGTCCCCTTGGTTTGGTGTCCTGCACGGCTGAGGAGGCTCAGAATAGCTTTTGCCAAGGGGACCCGGTGGGAAGGGAGTGGGGGAACCGATAACAACAAGTCCTGGACAGATCCGACGGCAGCATCGCTTCTCCTGCAGCGGCCGGCGTGGCGCCGGTTCTGAGTGGTCCTTGCCAGCGTTTTGGGTGCCGTGCCGGTCCTCTCCGTGACCCGAAACGAGCCTCCCTCCCTGGCCCGGTTTTTATTTGCGGCCTCGCCGGCTCTTTAAGACTTCTAAGATGCGGGCCTTTTGCTTCATCCACTGGTGGGACAGTCTTTTGGGAGCCTTGGGCACGAAGAACGTATACTTGAGGCGAGGGGTCTTCCGATCGGTCACCACCAAGGCTTGCAACGTGAGCGGTTCCTTCAGCGGCCCGCGGCCCGTGACCATCTCCATGGCCTTGGTGGCCCCGCTGTAGCGCAGGGTGACGCCGCCCTGCACGTGGACGTCCTGCTCCGAGGGGACCAGGACGTAGTTGCCGTTGAGAGCGTACGAGCCGTCCTGCCGGCGAAGGGCCAAGTAGATGCCATCGCTGGCGGACGGCGCGCCACTGCTCTGCCGGACGAGGATGTGCGTGGCTCCGGCCGGGATGGTGACCACATCGTTGTACCCGTACCTGGCCGTCAGAGACACAATGTATGTATTTAGTTATTTATTTGGAGCCTTTATCTACCGCTAAACCTTTTTCCATTCAGGAACTCAGGACGGTTTCCAATAAAATGGCTAAAAACCGCAAACAGGCACAATAAAACAGCAAGGCGCATCAGGGGGGAGTGGCGGCCGAGAAGTGCCTCGCCCTAGCCATTAGAGCAGTGATGGCGAAACTTTTAGAAACCCGAGTGCCCAAACTGCGATTCAAAACCCACTAATTTCCCACAAAGTGCCAATACAGCCATTTAAGCTGAATCCAGGCGGCTGTGAAGAGGCAATGTTGGGTCGGGTGCCTACAGAAAGGGCTCCAAGGGCCACCTTGGGCACCCGTGCCATCGGTTCGCCAACACTGCCTTAGAGGATGGAGTTGCAAAGCCCATCATCCAGGGATACAGAATCGGATTGGGGAATTTAGTCCTAATTGAAGAGTGGCTTCCTGTCCTCGGGTGCCTGGACGCCACCTTCCAGAAATCCCAGCGAAGGTTTGTGGGCGTTTTAGTCCAACAGCAGCCAAAGTTGGGAACTGCTGCGGAATGGCAAAACTGAACCTTGGGGGAGAATGCGTTCGGTTGATTCGGAAGCGACCGCGTGGTTGTTCTATTTTCCCTCCCAGAGACGTCACTCCTTCCAAGCTTCGCGCAGGAGCACTCGGCTTGCCAAGGAGGCCCGTGCTGACCTCCCGTCTACCAATCACAGAGCAAGAAACAAGCTGTTTTGTAGACTTGTGTTAGGGTAAACAGGCAGCTTTTGTCTCTCAATCATGGGCCTTTTCTAAGGACCAGGGATGGAGACTCACTGTTGGACTTAAGTCGCATTGGTGACTCGACTCAGCTCGGTCATGCACATACACACACACACACCTTGATTTTGGACCTATCCACTCCTCCCTTTTTTTTCTGGGGAGAAAAAGCATGCTTTTAATCGAGAATCAAACTTGGCCATTAGTCCCAAAGGTTTGGGCTAGGACTTGCACTCAAAGACTAGCCAAAATCCCTGCAACGGTTGTGCTTTGATGCCTGGTCCATGCATGCAAGCAAATGGCATGCGTGCAAGTGCTTATTTTATATGGGCCTATCAATAATTCTGGTTAAAATCATTTTTTGGGGGGGAAAAACCTGCCTTGGTCAAGGCACGTTACAGACGGTTTTGGGGGAACCGGCGGTGTTTCCCCCTCGTATATTTTTTTTTAAAATGCCGTAAGCCAAAGATGTCACTCACTGAGGCTTGGTGAAAGAGCCGTAGATCTTGGTGCAGGCAGAATTGTCTCCCCCGCAGACCATGCATTTATCGAACTTCTTCTTGGATCCGATTATGCGGTCGCAGCCGGCGTGGACGCACCGCCCCTGGACGCAGACCGACGTGGATTCGGGGGAGCAGGGTGTTCCGTCGGTCACCTAAGGGCAAAGCGGGAGTCAGTTTCCGTCTTCCAAAGGCAGTGCTTTTCGAAGTCACACCTCTCCCAAGCTTCTGTAGGGTCTCGCCCGCCCCGTGAGCCACAAGAAATGGGCACTGATTTCTTTTAAGCAAAACCTCTCCCACAACCTCACCTTCGGAGGCTTCGGGGGGCCATAAGGCCTCGTTCCCATGGCCACACACTCACCCGTGGTTCCAGGACGTAGTAATAGCCCAGCACATGAGACTGGCATGTCAGTTTGCACTGATCCCGTTCAGCCACGCCGCTGTAGCGAGGGACCCAGTCCATAGGGGCAGGGTAGTCCTTAAACATGTCCGTCCGGTGGTTGTAGGCGGCGCACTGCTGCTCCCGGTAGGTCAAAGCTGAAAGAAAAAAACACACACACCCCTGGGTCAAATGCTATCGCTAAGGTAGGATGATGATGATGAGATCAGTGTATCCCAGGAGAGAACAGGGACTCAAGAGAGATCCGTATTTCTGCAATGGTCGTTTATGCAAATGTCTCTCCACCGAAATTGAAACATTTTTGTGAGAACGAGTGAAGAACGTACAGTAGGACCCCCTTATCCATTGATTCATTATCCACAGATTCAATTATCCACGGTTGCCAGAGGAAAAAAATTAAATAATTCAGCAGCCACAAAGCAAGCTGTTGTCACAAACAGCGGCCCTAAAGCAAGCTGCTGTCTCAAAATAGCCCTCATAAAGCAAGCTACTGTCAGAAAACAGCCGTTTGGGGGTGGTTAGGCAGGCGTTCTCTCTTATCCATGGTTTTCATTATCCACTCTTCCCCCTCTTTTGGCGTGACACCCAGATGGCTCCAGAAGAGAAAAGAGAAAAACGACGTTTACCGTTTCCATCCGGGCAGGCTTTGATGCTGCAGGACCGGTACTGGGTGCGCTTCCCTTCGCAATACTTGCCCCCGTTGCGTGGCACGGGTTTGTCGCATTCCCGGGTGGAGTACTGGACCCCGCCTCCGCAGGTGCGCGAGCATTCCCCCCACGGCCCCCAGCGACCCCAGCCGCCATGGAGAGGAACCTGTGGATGAGGACAGAGACGGAGGGGGGGGGATAAATGAGAGCCGTTTTGCTCAGAGCACTTAGGAAATAGTAGAATAATAATGGCAGAATGGCAGAGACTACCCTAAAGATCATCAGGTCTAACCCCCCCCCCTGTCAAGAAGGCACTGGGGGGAATTGAACCGCCAATCTCAGGCTCCAGGCATGTCACTGATCTACTAAATCTCACAGTTGTGATGTGCAGCCTGTGTCCCTCCAGAGGTTACTGGATCTCGGGTCCCATCGTCCCCAACCATGGCTGACTGAGGCTGATGGGAACAAGAGTCCTGCATTTCTGGAGCACCACCTTTCCATGGTGTATATCTAGTAACCCCTGTATTAGTGTGTAATCAGTATTATTACTGTCCCCTGTCCCCAGTGCGGTAGAGACTGCCATTCCCGAATTGGTCTATTTAGTCACACTAGGTGTTGTTTTTAGGATCTCTACTCCAGGCATGATACCATAGTCTTTCGAGACTGAAGGATGCCAATGATGAGTATTATTACTCTGTTTCCCCGCCCCCTTCATTGCCAACTTCTTGTTGAGGGCGAGCGGAATGGCGGGTCTCGGGCAAAGGTTATACAAGTTGGGGGTTCCCAGATGTATTGACCGATAAATCCATAAATCACAAGAATCTTTAGCACTGCAGAAGTGGGAGGGACCTCGGGCTCCCCAGCCAGGTGCGCTAACCACTGGGCTATCCAGCCGTTCTCTGCTTTGTGCACCTTCGGGAAGTTATACTCCCAAGAAATCAGGCGGGCAGATTTAGGAACTCTGGACCGGTTGGATCCAAAACAGTTCACAGCAGAACATAGATCTTTGGATGAAAACTGGGAAATAAATATAATCGGAAGTTGGAACTATGTGGATGAGGTCTGGGGTGTGAGCTAACTGTTGGAGTCATTGGAACTCCGCATGCAGCCTGTAGTAGGTTTGGCTGGGAGGGGCCTTTCAGTGCCGGGGTGGCTGTCAATCATCCCAGTAACAACCCATTGTTCTCTTCCTGCCTCTGACTTCAAAGACAGTCACACTCTTCTGCTTATATATCTTTTCCCTTCTCTTTTAACCTTCGACCA
Organism: Phrynocephalus guinanensis; assembly: GCA_037367245.1. NCBI lineage: Eukaryota > Metazoa > Chordata > Lepidosauria > Squamata > Agamidae > Phrynocephalus > Phrynocephalus guinanensis. The sequence goes on from CM074754.1 coordinate 5,225,729, forward strand.
CTAAGCGCTGATAGAATATAGTCCCCAGGAGTCTGCTGAAAGCGGCTGTTTAGTCTGTTGCTGGAAGCATGCTTTCTTTTTTCTTTTTAATAGTCTGCTGTTTTCGATCTGCTCAACTGCGAGTCGTTGAAACCTTTTTATTCCTCCTCTTACCAAAGTGAGTTGTTGAGACCGGAAGCGCCGATTGATGAGACAACTAGGGGGATCGTCTCCTCTGGGGAAAACAGAAGCTAATTCTTCTCTTTAGATCCCTGCCTTTCTGTTACATCGCTAGAGGTCTTTGACCAAAAACTCGGCAACTTACGCCGTACGCTTTCAGCTCCACTTTGCTGATGCACTGGCCGCTCATACAGCTCTTCCCTTCCCCGCACGGCGTCCCGTCGGCCCAGGGGAAATATTTTGTCTGGCACATGAACTGTCCGTTGATCCGGCCCGTGCACCACAGCGAAGAACACGGAGGGTGCATGTTGGGGCAGTGGCGGGAGTCCGGCCCAAAACTCAGCTGGCACTGCTGGTCTACATCGTAACTGCTGCCTGGGAAGACCGCCGGCAGGCTCAGGGGTTTGTGAGGCTTGTCTAAGAGGCAGAAACCTGGGGAAGAGAAGGAAACGTAGGTATAATCTCTATATAAGTCGTCTTAGAACAGCCGGGGTGGAAGGGACCCTAGAAATAATCTTTTCCAGTCAAGGGCAGTTCCTTCACGTCCGTTTTGTCTCTGTAATTGTTGCGCTTCGTACCGGTACAAAAAAAAAATCTTACTTCACGTCCATCACACAACAGCTGAAATTTGTCTCAACCACGCTGCGGAGCAGGATCAGAGTGTGACAATACTGTACCTGGCACTGGGTTGGGGTATTCTCTTGTCACGGTTTGTTTCTCTTCCGAGACAAGGGACCGTGCAGTAACAACTGTCACACAACAACCACTGCCACCTAGTGGTCAGCGGCTGAAGCGGCATGGGACATTAGTTTCCCTACGGGAAACACCATGCAGCGCCAATGTTTATTAAAGAAAGTACTGAACGTTCTGTCGCATTGACATGTAAATCCCGGAAGACCAGTAAGTCGAAATATCAAAAAAGTATTATTTACTATATGTTTTACAAAAAGGTTAAGAAGCAAGACAAATTCAGAATTTGTCACGGAACAAGGCCGTGACGTAACGGCTGTCACGAGACAAGTTATCACGACGGTGAAAAAACGGAAACGGGGACAAAACCACGCGATCGTGACCAACGCTGTCACGCTAGAAAACTAGTCGCGGAACGAGGAAGGACGTGAAGTAACCGTCACTGGGGGGGGGGGGGAATCAAACACTGCATATCTGACCCCACATGTTATTGAATCCTTACATATCTACGTGAACTCCACAGTTCTAAAGTTAAATCTGAGATTAAGATTTTTTTTAAAACCCTCCCTTTCCCCTTAAGAAGGACCCAAGGTGGCTGGCTCACTGCATTCAAAGACAACAGTGGATGCTAAAAACAAGCAAATACACATATAAAACAATGAAAGACTGGAATAAAAGACAGCAAACAAAAGCAACACCAGAAGCGCGTTCAAAAGCCGTAAGGCACCCCGATCCGTTAAAAGGAAAAGTCTGCCGTTACTTATGCAGAATTATCCTTTTTAATGCATGCCACTCTTCCGGAGTGCCAAAACTGACGCAGAGTTCTGTGTTATCCTCAAGACTAATAAAACGTTGGGTCCTACTTTCTCCGAGAGAGAGATTTGGTTCCTTCTTCCAAGGAGGAAGGCTGGGTACATGAAAGATTTCCCAAAGAAGCCTTTTCACAAACTCTCGGCCTGCCTTTCCTTTCACGCCCGGAGATTTTGAAAGGCCAAGATCCAGATTAAAGCTTCCTCCTTGTTTGCTGCAGGGAGGACCCGGCGGCAAGCCACGGGTCGCGGGGACCTTGATTCCTGGAGCGAGACACGCCCGTGCAAACTCACCGTGGCCGCTGTCCAGGAAGTCGGTGATGAAGCGGCCGCTGCAGGGGGACCACATCTCCTCCGGGTCGACGGGGGACATAATGGAGGCCATCATGTGGCGGGTGGTGCTGTGTCGGTTCAGCTCCCGGCAGTGTTTGTCATCATCATGCAACATGTTAAAGACGTGGCCTGTCAATGGGAATGAAAGAGAGAGGTGGGGGTGAGTGGCACAGCTTTCTGGGGGCCTCTTCATGCTACAGAGCTTTGCTGCTAGATCCGATCACACCCGGATTACCTCTGGAGGCACACATGTCGATACTGAGGTGTATGCCTCCAGAAGTCTTCATCACGAGCTGAGCTGGCCAGGATTTCTGGGCGTCGCAGTCCAGGAACATCTGGGGACCCCTCACAGGCGAGGAACCCCTGCTTTAGATGCTGACCAAGCTTTCCCCCCTCCAGATACGTATTCCTTCCAAGTTGCTGGGCTTCAGCAGCTGTGCATGCCCACGAAACCTCCCGCTTACGTCCCGCTGGCCAGTCACGATCCTGAAGGAGTCTATTTCGCGATTTAGGGAACCCCGTAACGGGATAAGCAAACGTTTTTTATTTCTGAGCTCGGCTTCTGGTGAAAAGCTACCGGTGGCGTCTCTCTCGACCGCCAGCCTCATCAGGTTTAGTAGACGAACGGAGGGAATCTCGCGCTTACCAAGCTCGTGCGCCGCGGTGAAGGCCGACTGCAGCCCGTCGTCCTCCACGATGGAGCAGCTGCGTGCCAGATCGCACACAGTGCCAACATCTGCCATGCCTAGGGTGCCGCAGCTGGAACGCCCGCAGAGATCCTGGCGGGGAAGAGGGAACACGGTCATGCGGAAGCTGCCAGCTATTCAAGGGGGGTATTGTTTTGCCGACAGAGTAACCGATGACACGCATTATGGGCCCCTTGCTATAGAAATAAGCGGGATGTTCAGACACCCTGCTTTTCGCAATGTTCATCCCTTCTTTCTTTTCATCCTGCCCTTCTTTCTTTCTTTCTTTCTTTCTTTCTTTCTTTCTTTCTTTCTTTCTTTATTTATTTTATTTATATAGCTTGCATGCCGCCCACTACCCAAAGGTCTCTGGGCGGCTCACAATCAAAGTAAACAATTCAGATAAATAAAACATCAAATGGCAATAAAATTAAAACAACAAAACATTTAAATACAATAAATACAATATATTAAAATACAACACTAAAACTGCCATCAGGACCCACAATAATCAGTTAAAGAAAGACTTCAAGGAACAGGAATGTTTTTATCTGGTGCCGGAATATCATCAACGTTGGCGCCAGGCGGGTCTCGCTTGGGAGGCCATTCCACAATCTGGGGGCAGCTGCCGAAAAGGCCCTGTTCCTACAAGCCGTCCCTTTCACCTCCTTGAGGGATGGCTCTTTCAGGAGTGCCCCTTGGCTAGATCTTAATTGATGGGTAGGTTCATATGGAAGGAGACGGTCCTTCAGGGGAGAGCGGTCAGGGGCCCCAAGGGAGATCCCACCCATATAGTTTTCGTGGCCGGATTGTGGGGTCGGGGACGGCTTCTCTAACCACTACACCACGCTGTCTTTCCAGCAGCGGCTCCCAAGGGTCTTGGGCAGCACTCAAAGGAAACGTAGGGCCTCCAGCATCTGGGGTGCCTAGACTGCTTGGCCAAAGCAACAGGAGCGCAAACGTTAAATGCCCAAGGAGCGCAACGGATGCAATCGGTGGCGTTGTGACCCGCTCGGTGACGCGCGCGAGTGCCGAACGGAGCCATACCTTCCTGGTGAACAGGATGGCTGTGTCAAAATGCTCAGGGTCCTGGTCGCCCGGTTTGTTCAGGCCCTTCTGCCACGCGCAGAAGTTCCTCAGCGTCTCGGCGGCGTTGGACGACACCTGCAGGCCGTCCTCGCCTTCCCCGACGATGACTAGCCGGGTCACGACCACGTTGACCGGGTTCTTGAGGCTAGGGTGCCGGAAGAACTTGGCAGCGGCCGCCATGATGGTGAGCAGGTACGGCTTGAGGCCTGCCCCATGGAAATGGGCCATCGCCTCGTCGGCCACCACCAGGGTCTCCACGTAGCGCAGGATAGATGCAAACCGCTGCGAAGGGAAGAGAAAAGGGGACGGGGTTAAGAAGAGATGAGCTTCGGAAGTCAGAGTTGAACCTCACACCTGTAAAAATACCACTTTAATAAAATGGAGAGAAAAAAACTGCATGCATTTGTTGTTTTGGGGGGGGGCGATCCAGGGATAGTGCCGGAAGTTGAGACCTACAGAACCCCCTAAAAGCAGAGTTCCATGAATGGAAGCCGCTCAGCTGCTGCAGAGAAACCGGGCAAGTCTGTCTTTTATTCTAGTTAGAAGGAGCAAGGAGTAGATCTCAGGAAGGAAATCTACCAATCTGCTTGCAGATCTAGAAAAGAGGTGAGAATGCACCTATAGGCTATCACCCTATAAAAGGGGAAATCTACCTGATCTCCCTGAATGCTTACATTCCATCCTGTCCCTGGTTTGATATTTGCTTCATTATCCATGCTCTGATCCAGAGTGGATAAAGCATTGCTGAAAACTAGTTTTTTGAGTCTCCAGCAGAAGACTGCGGGTGGGGAATGATGGAAGTTGTGATCCAGAAGGAGAAGAACATGTAGAGGAAGGCTGATATGAATCCATCAGATTGTGCGTGTGATTTTTCAAGACATGCAGCCCGTGACATTTCTGGCATAAGTGAACAGCCCAACCAGGGAGAAAGTCGATTTGTGTTTTCGGGATGTGTTGAGCCCTGGCACAGTTCTGCCCACAATTGTTCCCATGCCCGGTGGATGCCAGTGCAAAAGAACAGCATCCACAAGAGGGCAGGATTATGGGTTAGGGTTGAGACAGAGGTGCCGGGCTGCCCCCAGAGTTCAGCTTTCCCAGGCTCCATCTGTGCCGTTCTGATCTTTCCCTGAGGGGGAATAGAAGAAAACAGGCAGAGCATCTAAGATGTGGGAGAGATGCCTTTAGAGCAGTGGTTCTCAGCCTGTGGGTCCCCAGATGTTCCTGGACTACAAGTCCCAGAAGTCTTCATCACTAGCTGAGCTGGCCAGGATTTCTGGGAGTTGCAGTCCGGGAGCATCTGGGGACCTACAGGTTGAGAACCACTGCTTTAGAGCATATTGTGTAAATTCAGAAGTTTAAATTCCCCACGGGCTGGCAGTGCGTGCTTATACAGGAATAAACTGGCAACGTACAGAATGAACAACCCAGACCCTCAGCAGTCTATAACTATAAGGGAGCAATATTATTGTTTGGTGTTATTTTGCACGTGTCTGGCATATTTAAAAAGCAAACAAATGTCAGATTAGAAGAGTTTTAAAAGGATGACCTGGATGTGGAAGGATTCTGTTTAAAAAAGAGGTTGAAATTTGGGTTTGAGGTTGGAAGAGTTGACTGACAGAGTCTGGGCCAGTTACTTGGTGCCAACTCCAGTTCCCAAAATCCTCTTAAGCAGCATGACTAATGGCGTTGCTGGTTGGAAGGTTACGGTGCCCCACATTCCCCCAAACATTTCCGAAAATCTGCACATAATGATCTGTAATTATCCGGATTTATGGAGGGGTGATAATCTTACCAGGCGTGTTGTTGTACTGCTGACCGAAGGCAGAAAACCAGGATGATTTTTAAGCATTTTAAAAGTCAGGGCAGATAAAACTGGAGCCAGGCATCTTACTGAGCAAACTTGAACAAGTTTCAAAAAAATACAGAACTCTGGGAATACTGTGTCTCTGTACTTGTTGGAGGGGATGTCTCATTGTCCACCCAGCCAGCATGGCTGAATGAGCAGCTGTGGTTCCCCCAAAAGTAACATTTCCCCACAATCTTAGCTGAGGACTGTGCTTAGCTGGTAGCACAAACCCAGGGGCATCTTCTCCCAATCCTGATTAATTTTAGACGCTGGTTTGGACGCCTCTCTGCCCACCCATTTCATCACAAGGGCCAAAAAACTTGGCCCTGGTTTCCAAATGCTTTTTTTAGAAGCTCTGGTGTGGCCACTCTCTCCCACTTATCGAACCAAGGAGGGGACACACACTACCAATCCTTTTCCACCCAGGGCGTTGTTAGTCTGTGGAACTCCCTGCCACAGGAGGTGGTGATGGCATCTGGCCTGGATGTCTTCCAAAGGGGATTGGACAGATTCCTGGAGGAAAAGTCCATCCCAGGTGACAAACCGTGATGGAGATGGGTCATCTCCAGGCTTTAAACCAAGGTCCTTCAAGGGCCAGATGCAGGGGAGTGGTATCAGGAGACATATATCTAGTCTCATGTGCTCCCAAACGCATCTGATGGGGCCTCTGTAAGATCCAGGAAGCTGGACTAGATGGGCCTTTGGCCTGATCCAGGATGGCTCTTCTTATGTCCCTAAGAGGCTGGCAGTGACAAGAGGGCAAAAAGATTAACCTGTTCAGAAAGGGAAGACCACGTGGGGCAGCTGGACTTGAACACCCTCTGAGAACAGCCTGGAAACGCTGAGACCCGCCTGAGACCCCAGGAGACCCAAAAAAGTGCCAAACGCCAACCAGCAGAAAGAAACACCCAAAGGAGCATGCATTTTCTGATACATCCAGAGGACGGGATTAGAGCTGACATACCAACATGATCTATGAGATGTATTATTGGAAAAGATTGGATAACATTCCTCTCCTCAGCCCACCCAACCCTCCCCCCAAAATAACCCCACAATACCTTTGCTCTCTTTGAAAATCCGTCCTCCTTGGCCCACTGTTTGCCTCCTGGCACTGGCAGCCTGCCCGGTGCCGGTGACCCGACACCGCACATGGGCCCGTCAGCTTTTTCCGGCATTTTCCGCCTCACCACGTGGGCCCCGGCTCCCGCCGCCGCCGTGTTGGGGTTCCCCCCTTCCAGGGGCTGGATGTGGTACTCTGCCCCGCGGTACTGCATCACCCCGATCAAGGAGGTCTCGTCGGAGCTGATGGCCGCGATCGACTCGGGGTCAGAGTTCACCGTGCCGGTGTAGTAGGCGCCTCGCTCGGCCAGGCTGGCCAAGCCGGGCCCAAAGTTGCCCAAATACTGGACCGTCAAGCCTTCGGTGAAAAAGCTGGGGTCTTTCTCTAAACTGAGGACGAGGTCTTCGCCAAAAACACGGAGGCGGTAGGCGAGCCGCCCATCCGCGGTTCCTCCGGGGTGGCCCAGACTGTTCTCAGACAGGCCACCCCCGTCCGGACCTGTAGGGTGTAAGCTGGCATTCAGCCTCTCGGGAAAGACCACCTCTTCTCCATAACTGCCAAAACGAGACCGGTTGTCCGCTGCGAAGGCCAGGTGGCAACAGGTGGCAACCCAGAGCAGCCACATGGGAGATGGGATACTTTTTTGGGAACAGCTCACTTCTTTGCAAGAGGGTGGGAAGGACAGGAGTCTTTCCAGGAAAAAGGGACAACCCTTCCCCCTGAGATTTTTCTTTTTTTAAAAAAAAAGAAAAAGCAAATAGAAAATCCAAGGATCTGCACCAAAGATGGAAATGATAAAGACAGGGTATTGATAGCCCGCCTCGGCGATCACCTAATTCAAGTGGCACTCCGTGTCTTTTGGATGGGCTGCCACAGAAATGTGATTTCTCTCGTCCCCTCGCATGCTTGACACACGGCGGCTGCTTGAGACGCTCACTCCTGAGAGCCAAAGAGTCCAAAGCCTCTTTCCAGAACTATACGGCGAGGTTTGGGTATTTAAAAAGAACAAGGAAAAGAATTCTTCTCCCTGCCAATATTTTATTTTCCGAGAGCTTCCCTCTGTTCCCTTTGTGTGCTCTCAAAAAAAAAACACCCCGGCAATTTTCAAGCGAGGCTCTTTCCCCCACAATTAAAAAAATAAAATACAAATACAGTAGAAATAAATAGATTTTCAAAGGCTCTGTTTCCTCAGAGAAAAACTGAAGACAGAGGAAAGAAACATCCCAAGGGTGAGAGGGAAAAAATTTTTACATGCAAGTCCGGTAGCTGTATTTTCGTTCTTCTTCTCTTCTCTAATAATCCTTGGGAACTTGGGAGTTCCAGAGAGAGAGACTGTGTGTATAGATGTGTGTGTCTGTGTATATATTAAAATTTCCAGCCAAGGGCACTGCTTTTAACAGCTTCCAGCCAAGGGGTAGACTCCTTCTAACAGCTGTTTTTTTGGCTCCTGTTGATTGGCTGGAGAGGACAAATATTCTTCCTTTTCTCCGAACCCCCACCCACCCCCGCCACTTTTGTGTGTGTGTGTGTGTGCGCGTGTGTGTGTGCGCGCGCGCGCGTGCTGATGCACATACAGACGCAAGCTGTATGATGAAGCCTTCTGAGTCTGAGATCTCCCCACCTCTTTTCCTTTTTTTAAAAAGAAAAATTATTCTGAAATGATGGGAAGGGCTTAACAAGGAAGTGATGATTTAGCTTTCCCCAAAGAGCGGAGTTGCCAAATTCTGACACAGCGCTTTGAAACAAAATAAAAAAAATAACGATTTTTTTTTTAAAAAGCGAAAACGGAGAAAGACAAAAAAGCCAGGAAAACCCCGGATAATTCTCGTTTACCATCCAAATTCCCTACCGCTCTCGAGCTCGTAAAGATGTTCTTTAACCTCCCTTACACTCCAAAACAAACACTTTGTTGTTTGTTTGTTTGTTTGTTTGTTATTTTGAGCATTTTTACCCCGCCTTTCTCCTTGGAAAAGGACCCCAGGCAGTAAGGAGAGACAATATACAGCCCATCATACTTAAGACACATTCAGTTTGAGGACCAGGGAATTGCATTAGAAGGCAACATCGAAACTAACAATTGATAACATAGTGTCAGTGCAATCACACAATCACACACATTCAGTTTGAGGAAGAGGAAATTGAGGGGTTATCTTGTTGCCGCATTAGAAGGCAACATTGAAATTAACAATTGATAACAGAGTAGCAATGCAATCACATAAGGAGAGATATAAACAAAGTTATAAGTGGTTGCAAACACAAAAAGTCTTTGTAACCATGTACAGAGATACCTTGTATAAATGAAATTATGTTAAGCAAATTTTCCTTTATACAAATTCCCATAGGAATGCATTGAAAACGGAGTGATCCAATTTTTTATGTTGTATGGATTCTCCCCATAGGCAATTATGTTAAGCAAATTTCCCCTGTCTCCAGAATTTTTTATGTTGTACAAATTTTATGTTATACAAGCTGTTTGTTATACAAGGGTCCGCTGTATGTTAATTCATATAAAATACACATAGTTGTCCCTCATTCAGGGAAAGCTTCCCCGAAGAGGAAGGTCTTTGCCTGTTTCTGGAAGGACAACAGAGATGAGGCAGTCCTGGCTTCTAGTGGGAGGGAGTTCCAGAGTCTGTCAGCAGCAGCTGATAAGGCCCTTTCATGTGTTCCTAAGAGACGTACCTGTGAGGGAGGTGGGATGGAGAGAAGGGCCTCTCCTGATGGCCTTAACACCTGAGCCGGTTCATACTGTGAGAATCGATCTTTGAGGTAGCTAGGACCCAGGTCGTTACCGTGCTTTGTAGGTCAAGGTCAGCACCTTGAATTGTGCCCAATAGCTGATGGGCAGCCAGTGGAGGTACTTTAATAGGGGGTGTAATGTGGCCTCTGTAACCCGCCCCAGTCAGCAATCTGGCTGCAGCATTTTGGACCCGTTGAAGTTTCCCGAGACTTTTCATTGGAAGTCCCACGTCGAGCGCTTTACAGTAGTCTAGCTGGGATGTCACTAGGGCCCGTGTCACAGTTTTATATTGCCATCGGAGTCAGCTTGGGGGAGAATGGGGTGAAATTTTAGGGGGGGGTGTCCCTTCTTGGGGGACTATCCTCTCGTTCAGCCTCTGGGGACCTCCCCACGCCATGAAACAATGAGCCCCACCCAACACACCTCCTCCCCGGCTGCCCTGGCTTGTGGGCCCCGTGCGTGGGGATGATGGGAGTTGCAGTCGGTCTGGTTCAGACGGCGCCAGATTGAGGGACGCCGTGGCGGCTGTCAGCGTTGTCTCGCTGAAACGAGAGGCCAGGAGGGTTTCGGAAATTGCTGTCATCCACTATCAAGTGGTTGATACAGGCATGTCCAAACTTCGGCCCGCCCGATGTTTTGGACCACAACTCCCACAGTGCTTTGTCCCTGGCAACCTAAGCTTAGAATTCTGGGAGTTGTGGTCCAAAACATCAGGAGGGCCGAAGTTTGGACATGCCTGGGTTAATAGGTTACGGTCTTCCCCAGAGGGTGCAACCTACGATATTTTGCTTCAGTATAAATGAGCGTAGGGAATTTTGAGGCGCAATCTCTGCCGTTTGGGTGCGTGGTGACACATTTCTTCTCTTCTCTGTGTGTCAGTGGCCACCCTGGACCAGTAAGAAGGCCACGAGGTGGCCTTCATTGCCCTGTTGGGAAATCCAGGCCCGTCATCCCGAACCCCTGGCCCGTCTCCGAGGTGGTGCTCAGATCTTGACGACAGCAGCAGGAACGGTGATGCTGCTGCCCTCATTGCTGGGACCAGCGGCGTCTGTCGTTCTCTCTCTCTCTCTCTCTCTCTCTCTCTCTCTCTCTCTCTCTCTCTGACGGACGGGGCTTCGCGGCAGTCTCGGTTTTTCCCAGGCTCAAAGGAGGAGCCTTCTGGGAACCTCCGGTCTTCTTTTCCCACAGCATCTTAACACACACACACACACACACACACACACGGCCTCCTTTGGGAAAGCCTGGAGAAAGGGCCACGCTGAGGGCTGCAAAGGGTTAAGCCTTTGCAAAATAATCGCAATTGTGGAAGAGAGGAGCAATCCAGCCAAGTTCCAGAGAGAAAAATTTGTCTTGGCTGGAACGCTGAGCCAGCCAATTATGTTTTCTCCAGCTTCTGCCAGCTTTTCTTTCTTTCTTTCTTTCTTTCTTTCTTTCTTTCTTTCTTTCTTTCTTTCTTTCTTTCTTTCTTTCTTTCTTTCTTTCTTTCTTTCTTTCTTTCTTTCTAGCAGGTGTGCCTGCTAAGAGCAATGCTGGAAACTGGGCTCCAGTGCCTTCTGTCTCAGTGACACATTCCCCTGCCCCTGCTCTGCCAGGAGGGCCTCACTAGGTGAGACGCTGATTCCGCGTCCAGAAGTAGTGCACACTTAATAGAGAATACATGGTCTAATGCAAGCTTGCCTTAATTTGCATTTAGCAAATTTGCTCTTGTTTTGTAACGTGTCAGCTGAGGGTGAGCACTGTAGCACTGAAAGGTAGCTTACAGTAGTCACTCAGAGAGATTGGAGAGCATTGAAAAGTTAATTTAAGAATGGTGTAGAGAGAATAGGCAGATCCCCCCTCCCCCCTGCCCTTCTCTCTCTTGTAATACTAAAAATTAGGTCACTCAGACTATAACTGATTGACAGCCACGGTGAACAAAACGTTGCTTCATACACTGGGTGACTAATGTAAGGGACTCACTGCCACAAGATGGGGCAAGGCTCGCGATGAGCTCAGACGGCCCTCCCCGTGGCTTCTCGCAAGGCAAAAGAAGCCACGAGGCCTCCAACGTGAGGCCTCCCCGATGTGGTGGCACCCGGAGTGCCTGACAAACCCCGTCCAAGGTGGCCGGGGACGATGGGCATTGTGGACACCCCCGGATGCATCACATCGGCTGCAGATTTCCTCGTTGCTAACTGCGAGACAGGGCCAGGTCGTCCCTCGAGGACTCACCAGTGGCTGGCAACCCTGAGCTCAAACCCCAGTGGTGGCTTTCGAAACAATAAGCACAATGGGCCTGTGTGTTGCATTCCAAACCCGCAATCTATTCTGGTTCAGTGTCATATTCTGTATATATAAAGCCGTTCCAACAATGGACAAATTCTATAGGACTTTTTCTTTCTCGGTCTCCGTCCCTCCTTCTTCTTCCCTCCTTTTCTTTGTCCTCCACTAACCCCATCCCGGGCTGGCTCTCCCTTGGCTCTCGGTTCCAGTTGGGACAGCTGCCCGGCCAACCGTGTGCTGCCAAACAGATCTGGCTGCCTGAAGCCCAGCACACACAAACCTCCCCCCTCCCCCCTTCCCCGGACTCCGAAGTCCAGGGCGCGTCTCCAAACCGAGGACAGGGTAGCGGGGAAGGTTTGAGGCCAACGGGCAGAAGAAGTAACTGTTTCCATACCAAATACGCCGCCTGTATCAGCATCTGGGCACCCTCTGGTGGGAAAACTCAAGGCAGGAAATAGGCGATGCTAAGGATAGATCCGTGGTGGAGGTCTCATGGTTAAGAGTTCGATTCCACCCCTTGACAGAAGTTGGACCGGACGATCGCTAGGCAGCGGAGGCGAACCTTCGGCCCTCCAGATGTTTTGGACCACAACTCCCAGAGTTCCCAGCCTGTGTTGCCAGTGACAAAGGGACTGTGGGAGTTGTGGTCCAAAACATCTGGAGGGCCGAAAGTTCGCCTCCGCTGATCTATAAGATCCTTTCCAACTCTGCCGTTCGATGGTTATTTAATATTAAATTATCTTACATCACTCCCCGCCCCCGCCCCCGGTTAATTGCGTTGTTCTAGCCTGGCGAAAGGGTGGGGGAAAAAAACACGGAAGCCTTTTGCCCACGTTCGAAACGGACAAAGCTGCTCCCGCTTTGGAAAGCAATGTGTGATGAATAAATAACCAGTGGGGGAAAAAACAATTCATTGGAAATGGATTTCGTTTTTTTTAAAAAAAAAAAATAACCAAGAAGACAGAACTAAATTAGAATATGATTGCGATGTAACGCAGACTCACACCGTTCCCTTCATAGCGCTGCCCTTTTGCTGAGTCTCAGCTGAAGTTTAATAATAATAATAATAATAATAATAATAATAATAATAATAATAATAATAATAATAATAATAATAATAATAATAATAATAATAATAATAATAATAATAATAATAATGTGTTTCCTGGCGTCTTTGAAAAGATAGCAAGGGAGAACTCACTGCCGGATTATCTGCCCTGTGCATGCATTTCCCAACTGTAACACCTGGGAAACAATTCCTGTGGAAAATCCTGTACCATCACAGAGGCTGTACCACCCTCATCTTAGGTTTTTCTAAGCGGCAGATTCAGGGCCTTGTCTGAAACCGCAACTTTTTCGTTATGCCAGAGGCGAGATCTCATAGGCTCGAAGGACTGGCACAGGCCGTTTTGGAGCGCTGGCCTGTGGCTGGAAGCTCTTGAATTCTTTTTTTAAAAAAAGGAACTGAAATAGTTCCTTTTTAGGAACTATAGTTCCTTTTCAAGTAACAGTAAAGAGTTGTTTTTCAGGAATTACTCCAGGAATTACTTTGCAGCGGGGCTTGGAACGACAACCGTCTGTAACCAGTGGCTTAGGGGGAAGTCATTCCCCCCCCCTAAAGCCTTTGAGTTGGGTCGGGAGCAAAATCGGAACGGAGAGGATCCGCCTTGCCAGAGGAAACATCTCCTGAGGCCCTTGGGGGGGTCGCCTTCATCCTCTCCGGATGGGTCCCACCTACTTCTTGGCCATTCTGGAGAAAAGGAAGTACAGTTCTCAGGAGTCTCAGCAAGATTTCGGAAACAGGTTCTGCCCACCCTCCCTCCCACCTAACCTGGACGATTCTCCTCACCCACCTCCTGTTCCTGAATAAAATATTCCATCTGCTGATAGAACAGCCACCACCCTTTGCGCCGGGGGCCAAGTGCCAAAGCCAGGAAACTAGGTCAGGTTTTTTTATGGCCTTCCTCAAGTCATCTTCTGAAGCTCTCCTCCCCCCCCCCCCCCGGTCATATCGCTGTGCAAAGATCCCAGATCTGGGTGATTTCTCTCCCTTAAAAAAATAAAAAATAAAAATCACCATCCTGTTCTCCCTCCAGATGAAAGGGGGGGGGAACACACCCTGCAAAAGGATGATCAGGGAATCACATCCTTTGCATATCTGCATATATTTGCCTAGCTGTGTCTTGTTTCAGGCAGAGGGTAGGGGCAATTTGGCATTTTAGGATTACGGGCATGGGTGGTATGACTCAACTCTGACGGATGGAGTGGATGATGGGAGGTGTAGTCCGAAACATCTGGAAGACTCCTAGCTTTGGACGCTTGCAGGATTTAGACGGTTCCCCCCCCCCCCCAGGCAGCTTGGGAAAGCTGTGCTGAAAGAAAGACGTGCCCGGGAGTGTAGCCCTTTGTACGAAGGTGCTTTTCTGTCAGTGTTGTGGTAGAGATGGGATTTTGGTGTGTGTGTGTGTGTGTGTGTGTGTTTGTGTCCTGATTCACAACCCCTTCCCTTTGTTTTGGCATGCGAGCAGCCTCCTACGGGCGATCTCCTGCCTTCATCCCACTGTGCACGGCTGCCCGGAGAAATTGGGCTGTTTGTGAACATTCCGTGACGTCGCATAAGGTCAGCAGGTGCCCCACAGGCCCCTCTCTGCGATGGACTGCCATTCTGAAGCAGAACCAGGTTGCCGCTTCTTGAGGCTTGTGTGATACCTGTGGGTTCTCCCCTCTCCCCCCCCCCCGGGGGGCAGCCAATATGATATTAACCCCCCCGTCTTTTTTATTGCCCTATATCAGTGGTACCTTGTATAAAGGCATCAATTCCTTCCAAATGAAATTCTATTAAGCAAATTTTCCTTTAGACAAATTTCCCATAAGAAGGCATTGAAAACTGAGTCATCCCTCACCGTGACTCTTTTTTTTTAATGTTGTACAGATTCGCCCCATAGGCGATTCTGTTAAGCAAATTTCCCATCTCCAGAATGTTTTATGTTGTACAGATTTTTACGTTATACGAACCATTTGTTATACAAGGGTCCGCCGTATTTGGAACAGAAGCCAGGTCAAGGGAATGGGACCTGTAAGAATCATTTCCACTTTTTTTATTTTTTATTTTTTTGTATTTTTCCATTGAGCGTTTGGAGAGGGAAGGATGGAGGAGGGGAGGGCGATGATTGTTTGAACAGCCGTGAGACTGAATCCTTTCTATCCGCTCATGAAGCCGGGCCTTCCTTCCGTTTGTGGCCCTGCTGTTCGGCACACATACATTTCTTTTTCTTTTCTTTTTCTTTTTTTTACAACAACAACCAAAAAATCCGTATAAGGGCATACAGGAAAACGTGACTCAGCCAAGTCCAGCAGAGATCTGGGGGGGGGGGGGGAACAGGAGGAAATGGCTGGTATGGAGAATTATTGCGAAATTCTGAATAACAAGCTTGTTGTAATGGGCAGTGAAGTCACCTCGAGATGAATCGTCTCTGCAATGTGCTGTCCTCAACAGCATTGCTCAGCTCTTTCAACTGCAAACTTGTGGTTTCCTGGAAGGAGTCTGTCTGTCGCATCTTTTGCCTTCCTCTTTCCCTGCTGCTCTTTCAGACTCTTCCCAGCGTGAGGGCCTTTTCCAGGGAATCGTGTCTTCTCAAAATGTGCCCCAAAGTAGAACATCCTCAGGTTCAATGTTTTGGCCTCCGGCGAGAGTTCAGGCTCGATTTCATGGAGCAACCACTGGTTCATTTGTCTGCCCGTCCAGCGCATCTGCAAAGCTCCCCTCCAGCACCACCTTTCAAAAGGGGATTGGACAGATTCCTGGAGGAGAAGTCCATCCCAGGTGACAAACCATGATGGAGAGGTGTGTCATCTCCAGGCTTAAAGCCGGGGTCCTTCAAGGGCCAGATGCAGGGGAGTGCTATCAGGAGACAGAGATATCAAGTGTCATGCACTCCCATGGGCATCTGGTGGGGCCACTGTGAGATCCAGGAAGCTGGACTAGATGGGCCTTTGGCCTGATCCGTCATGGCTCTTCTCATGTTCTTATGTTCATTTGGCATTTATTGTGGGCAGCGTGCAATGCCCAGGTGATGGGTGAGCAACTGCCAAGGAGGAAGGACAGGGGAAAAGTTTTGCTTTTTGTACCGTATGGGGAGATATCCACTCAGAGATAGAGCAGGAGGAAAGACCCCTAAACTTCTTTTATTTTTTAATAGAACCCCCTGGTGTTGGTTTCCGTCCTCATGTCAAGCCACCCATGATGGAGGAACCCTCTGCACCCGAACCTTTTCCTAACAAGTGGTGGTGGTGGGGGAAATTAAGACACAACCTTAGAGGTAGATGTCTTCCATACCGACCCCACCCCCCCTCATCTCGCAGCGTCAAGCTTGTGTGGGATTTTTCGAGAGGCACTTCTGGAAATCGTAGGAGTTCCCTGCCCCTATGGATACCTTTAAAAAAAAACCCAAGCTACAGGAGGTGATGCTATTTTTGCTACTCTATTATTGGCACTGGCCGTGCCAAGATCGGAAAAGGGGCGGAAGCATGATACATGTCCGTCTCAGTTAAGTTCCTCTACATGGTGAAAAGGAGCAATGTGTGCTTAATCAGCGGGGGGAAAGAGGTTTTTAGAACAGAGATTTCGGGGAAGAGGGAGTTGTCAGAAGCCTCAAGGTGTTCTGGGCTGGGACGCCTGGCATGGAGCCAGCCCGGTGTTCTAACCGGATGGGTGAAGTCACCTTTCTTTATCTCGAACCTTTGCGGGAAGAGCAATCCCTAATTTTAAAAAAAGAAAGGAAACGGGTCAGCCTCGTATATAGCAGGAAGTATATTCACTCGCCCAGTCACGGCTCTTCCTCGCTTTGCTATGATGATTTTTGCTCAAAACGCCAGGCAGTTCGCTCTCAGAGGTAGGCAGGAGAAAGATCGTACGGACAAAAAAAGGTGCCTGAGGGGGGATATGATTGAGACGTACAAAATAATGCAGGGCATGAGTCAAGTGGATAGAGGGACGCTCTTCTCCCTCTCACGAAATACCAGAACTAGGAGACATCCACTCAAATTGAGGGATGGGAGAGTGAGAACAGACAAACGAAAATATGTTTTCACCCAGCACGTTGTTAGTCTGTGGAACTCCCTGCCACAGGAGGTGGTGATGGCATCTGGGCTGGATGCCTTCCAAAGGGGATTGGACAGATTCCTGGAGGAAAAGTCCATCACAGGTGACAAACCATGATGGAGATGTGTCTTCTCCAGGCTTAAAACCGGGGTACTTCAAGGGCCAGATGCAGGGAAGTGGGATCAGGAGACAGAAAGCTAGTCTCATGCGCTCACAAACGCATCTGGTGGGGCCACTGTGAGATGCAGGAAGCTGGACTCGATGGGCCTTTGGCCTGATCCAGCAGGGCTCTTCTTATGTTCTTATGTTCTTATGTAAAATTATTTATTTTATTTATTTATGAGTATTTTTTTCTTACCCCGCTTTTCTCCTTGGGAAAGGACCCAAGGCGGCTTTACAGCATGAAGGGACAATATGCAGTCGAGTACAATTAAGACATATCCAAGTTTAAGGACTAGGGTTTCGGCAGGAACTGGGATGGGAAGGGTGGAAAGATCAATTAATAAATTATTTGAAATGATTGATTGTTGTAAACCGCCCAGAGTGACCTCGCTGCCAGATGGGTGGTGTAAAAATCCAATAAACGAATAAATAAATAAATTATCATTTCCTCCACAGGGAGAAAAGGAGGCTTGTCACCTACCCAAAAGCACTGGGCGCTGGGGAAAAACAACAGCAAGCAGAAAAGATAAAGGAAGCAGAGAGCGGGATGTAACTAGGGTGGGGCAAAATGGGGCCGTTGACCCAGGGCGCTACAATAAATTGAGAGAGAGAGAGAGAGAGTGAAGCACGAACCCCTGAAAATCAAATCCAGGGGCATCTCAGCAACCACAAACTCAATGCATTCTTAGAAAGAGGCTCCAACCTCTGGCTTCCTTCCTCCAACCAGGATTTTTATTTATCTTTTGCGAGGCTGGCAGGACCTTCCGATAGAATGAGCCTCTCCTGTTTCCATCCCACAGACCCCTGAAAATAATAATAAAATGCAGTGGCTGCGGAGGCAGTGGGGAGACCAGCAAGAGACCAGACCAATAAATACACACCATAAATCAGACTAAGGATGTGTGTATGTGTGTGTGCATGGAATCAGACTTTTGAGGGCTGGTACTGATTATTTTTTAAGAGGCAGGCCTCCTAAGCTGGTGAAATAAAGACGTTGGATTCCTAAATAGCAACGGGATCCCTGAATTTCTAAGAAGTAGACCGTTGTACTCTTGTTTCTCCCCCTCTCATAAGCTGGAAGTTAGAGTGACGCCTATTTGTTCTCACAGGCCGTCAAGTCGTGGCTGGCGGCCTCTAAAATGTCCCGTCCTCAACAACTCTGCTCAGTTGAAAGTCGTGGCTTCCTTCATGGACTCGATTCCTCTCATGTTTGCCCTTCCTCTTTCCCTGCTTCCGCCAACTTTTCTGAGCATGCCTGTAGCTAAGCAGGGTTGGGCATGGCTAGTCCTTGGATGGGAGACCACCAGGGAACACCAGGTGCTGTAGGCACCTGGAGTAGGAACTGGCAAGCCACTCCAGTATTTATAAGAACATAAGAACATATGAAGAGCCATGCTGGATCAGGCCAAAGGCCCATCTAGTCCAGCTTCCTGGATCTCACAGCGGCCCCACCAGATGCGTCCGGGAGCACATGAGACTAGATCTCTGTCTCCTGATCCCACTCCCCTGCATCTGGCCCTTGAAGGACCCTGGTCTTAAGCCTGGAGATGACACATCTCCATCCTAGTTTGTCACCTGGGATGGACATTTCCTCCAGGAATCTGTCCAATCCCCTTTTGAAGGCATCCAGACCAGATGCCATCACCACCTCCTGGGACAGGGAGTTCCTGCCAAGAAAACTCCATGGACATGGAGTCACGCACAGTTGGTCACGACTGTAACCACACAACACACACACACATTTACAAGTATAGTAGTTGTGTGTTTGTATACATGTATGTGTGTGTGTGTGTGTGTGTATTTACAGTGTGTGTGTGTGTGTGTGTGTGTGTGTGTGTGTGTGTGTGTGTGTGTGTGTGTGTGTGTGTGTGTGTGAGCGAGATTGCTGTAGCAGCAACCCCTGGGCCCGGAACCCCCCCCCACACACACACACACATCCCAGGCCCCTGGCAGTAAAAATACAAGTGCAACAGATGGAATCAACGTTTCCTCCTGTCCAACGGCAGGGCCGGCTCCCTGTTCTCTCCCTGCACGGAGAGGCGACTGGAGGTTATCGACGAGGGGATGGGAGGCCCGTGCCTCGAGGAGACATCGCAAGGATGAGGACTGGACAAGGAGGCCTCAACAAACAAAGCCTCTGATAAGCTCGAGAGGGAAACAAAGGCGCCAAGGAGAACAGAGAAAGAATCCAGTGCCTGCCTGTTCCCCCCTCCCTCTCCTCCGAGCCCGCCCCGCAAGGGGGAAACAGTCCCTGACAAAGGGTTTCTCTCAGCAGACGGCTGTAGCATCATTGGGCGATTCAGTTCACCCTCTCCCTCAGCTGTAAGAAGCCCTGGTCAAGCATTGCGGCCCTGCTTCCGCCTGGCCAGTGGCAAAGGAACCACTGAGAGGGCCAACCCCCGTCCTGGGTTTTAGGCCGAACTCTTTCCTCGCCGTGCCCGGCAAAGAGTGGGGGGAATCAGACATGG
The DNA here is from genome assembly GCA_037367245.1 of Phrynocephalus guinanensis. Classification (NCBI taxonomy): domain Eukaryota; kingdom Metazoa; phylum Chordata; class Lepidosauria; order Squamata; family Agamidae; genus Phrynocephalus; species Phrynocephalus guinanensis. Next base: position 5,245,134 of record CM074754.1, read on the forward strand.
AAAGTGCCTTAGGCAAAAAAAAGTGGGCTGATAATATTTTTCCATGTATAAGATGATTATTTTTTTTTACTAGAATTGTTAGGCTCAAAATTTAGGGCCGTCTTATACATGGAGGTAAGCCAACGGGAGAAACACACCATGGAGAAACTGTTATTTTGGGCTGGAAAAATTGGAGGTCGTCTTATACATGGGGGAGTCCTATAGACGGGGAAATACGATAATTTTTTATTTTATTTTTAGGCAAGGTTGCGTGATTCTGCACCTGGACGGCGTTCTAAAATTGTGCTGTCCTTTTGTTGCCTTTGAGATAACCTGAATCCCTGGGCCAGAGGGTCTCATCTATCTGTGTCATCAGGAACACACACACACACACACACACACACACACACACCAATAACAACAACAACAGCAACGGCAAAGGCAAAGCAAAACGTTTAAAGCACAACCAGATCCCTTTTTCTGTGAGCAAATCGGAAGGATCTTGGTCTAACTTTTTCAACATTTCCGCCCGGCCACTTCAAAGCTGATGGCCATGTGGTCCGCAGGCCCCACGTCGAGAAAGTATCCGTGGCAAGATTTAAGTTTAAAAAGAGAGACCCCCGAGTCTCCAGATTTATTTAAAAAATATACTGCATATCTAGCTTGCTGGCCATTTAGAAAAAAAAGTGCTGGACCAATTTGAAAAGAGCAACGTCCAGCCCCAGGATGTCTTTAAAAAAAAACACACACACACACACACATCGCTTTATGACTATTTAAAAACCGCTAGTCCGGAATATACACAATTTTTATTTGGGGGAGTGGGGGGTTAACCTTCTCTTCCTTCTTTTCTTGGTAAGGTACACCCCTTCCTCAGGAGAAGAAGCCAACAATGCTTGTGTCCCGGTTGCCAAGATAGCTATTTATAGCTCTGCTCAAAATTCAGCTCCCCCAACCCCAATCTTAGCTAGATTTTAAGGTTCTGGTTTATTTTCCTTGCAGAGCTGGGATTCTCCCTAAAGGCCCGGTCTTCCTTATGTACCAAAGGTGAGACGTGGAATGCAACCCAAAGATAGAGACAAGATTCCAGTGGTACCATTTCTAGTCTCGTTTGAGGCACAGAGGGAGCTGAAATCCATCTCCCCCACGAAGTCCTGACTCAATTAGCCCCCGGGAGACCGGAGAAATGATGACCTTGCTTAAACGAGGGCCGGCATTAATTTTGCTGTCTCTTCTTATACAGAAACCCCCCCACCATCCCCGCCCACCCGCCAAACCTCCTGCTTCATAACCTCCATGATGTCTGTATTTCCACACAGGCTGGACAGGGGGAAATCAGTCATGATTTCCATTTCGAAAGGCCAAAGAAGAAAAAAGAATTTTTAAAAAAGTACACACACACACACACACACACACACACACACACACACACACACACACCCCTCTAGTTTGTAAAATATCTCCTACAAAATGGGTAGCCTCCTGAAAATTTAAGCCGGTAGGAAAGTACAGTCGGATCCCCATATCTGCTGGGGTTCGCTTCCAATCCGCCCGAAAACTGTGGATAATGGCAAACACATGATATATATCTTTGGAGGCAAACCTTCGACACTCCAGATGTTTTGGACTACAACTCCCAGAATGCAGAGCCTAGATTGCCAGTGACAAAGGACTGTGGGAGTGGTGGTCCGAAACTTCTGGAGTGCTGAAGGTTCGCCACCTCTGAACAGCGGTGCCTCAAGATACTATGTGAATCTGTTCATTGTGATGGTTCATCTCTTGAAATTCTGGTAACTCGAAATCGAATAGAGTGCAATGCACCATGGGCATTGAAGTCTTCTGCAAAATTTTCTTATCTTGAGATTTTGCGGAAGACTTCCCTCCACAGGGTGTATTGCCCCCTGGATGGATTTCCCTTCGTATCTCGAGTTTTTCGCAACTAGGTGCATTCGTGAATTAAGGCACCACTGTTATATCATGGTAAAAGGAAAAAATCCAGAAAACAACTATTTTCACATACATTACCAAAACTGGCCACTAGAAGCCGCCAGAGACCATGCAATGCATTCTTCACTAACAGTCTCTGTCTCCTTCTAGTGGCTAGTTTTGGTAATGCATGTGAAAATAGTTCCCCCCACCCCTGGATTGTTTTCTTTTAATATGTTTAATATTTTCAGAGCATGGGTAAGTGAATCAGTGGATACTGAGCCTGTGGAGATGTTGGGGGGGGGCTACTGTAAGGTGCAGCTATTGTAAGACTTGGCGGGGGAGGGGAGCTGTCGTGACTCCCTGGCAGTCGGAACGCTTTCCGGTGCATTCAGATGTGTACCTTCCTGGCCATTTGATCACAATCTAGGTCTTCAACCTGAAGAGTGATCTAAGGGGAGTGGCCCCACGAGGCATCCAATGCTTACCGCCCTCATAAGGGATAGAAACTTGATCTTTTAGAGTTAAAGAGAGAAGGAGCGAGAAATGTTTAAAAACAAACAAACCAGGATTCTCAAACCAATGGGTGGTAGTGGCGAACAGACTCACAGGCTCTAGAATACTATGCTATCCAGACTGATGATAATTTGGGTGTTGGAAGGATAGTGGGGATGATGCTGTGTACATCCTTTCACACAAATGTCATCCCCTACCCCCCACCCCACCCCATAGGAATGCACTGCTTCAACCCGTTGGGTCAGAATTGAGCTCCTGGCCGCTGGCTTTGTAACCACTGTGCCATCCCATAATCTTAGAGTTGCCAAGATGGAGGGGACCCATTGAGATCAACCAGTAGAGCCCCTTTTGGGGAGGCACCATCAGGGAATTGAACCCCCCCCCCTCCCAGCAAACTCTGGCTCTGCAGTCAGAGGCCTAAATCACGGAGCGATCCAGCAAATGAAATAAAACCCTTTTTCTTTTTCTTTTTCTGTGTAAAAGGGACATGTTGCCCCAGAGGGGGTGCCCAAATGGTCCAGAAAACCCCCACGCCCAGAAACCTGGCCCTTCTTAATGGCCCTGAAATGAAACTGGATGTAAACAGTACATAAATAAACCAGCGATCGGCTCTGCCTTTGGCCAAAAAGGGGGGGAAAGTTGCTTTTGGGGGCAACATTTCTTTCTTGGCAAAGCAAGCTTTGCTCTTCCTCTTCCAAGCACAAAAGGCGTAACTATTTCTCCATCTGTGCCTTGAGGGGAGAAAGAGAAAGCCATCCCCCAGCTCTTAAAAAGCATAAACGGCTGTGAGGACAGTGTGGCGAGTGGTTAGAGCCCTTGATCACAAACTGGGAAGTTCCGAATTCACCTTTCCATTCATGGGTGGCTGGCACCCCCCCCCCGCAAGAGCTCGGAAGTAACTAGTTACAAAGAACGACTTATTTGTAATTTATTCCTTTTCCCAATAATGCCTCGGTAACCCACTTTGCAGTGGGATTTCACAACCTTGCTTATATATTAGGGGAGGGTGAGCTGGCTAAGTGGAAACCTCGGTTATTTGCCCCCATATGTTCACCTTCACGGTGACCTTTCTTGCACCCTGCAGCGCTTTGCAGCGTGAGGCACTTTGTGCATCCTCAGAGGCACTCTTGTTTCGGCCTTTGCAGAACCATTTTGCATCCGGCAGGCTGTGGAAGAGGAAACCTGGCCCACCTCTCGCCCCCCGTGTGTTGCTTTTTACCGGAGAAGAAGTTGGGAGGCCAACTCCAATGGGTAGGCATAGAAATTTGGGGGGAGGGGGGAACCCCACTGGCTGTGCCTTTCATGACAGTGATTTGTGGCTTAATTTGGAAGGACCCATCTGGAGCTGGTTAGAGGCCGAGATTCCTGATTATATGACTCAAAATGGCTTGGTTTGCGAGGAACATCTGGAACGCCCGGGTGGGTTTTAAAAAGGAGCAGAAAACCACAAGCGTTGGGGATGGAGCAGGCCAGGCCTTGAATGTGCTTGAAATAAAATCGAGCCAAACAAAAGAATCCCAGTTCCCTGCTCCTATATGAGTGAGCAGTTTTTGAGTCGAAGCCGTAGCAGAAGGAAGATACGACATTCGGCAGGGTTTTTCTTTATATCTCGTTTCAACTACGGATCCCAGAATCCCCAGACCAGCAGAGCCAGAAGGCCTAGTGGCTGGGATATATTGGGGGAGGGGGGTAGCCCAAGGAATTGATTTGGACAAGGTCTCTCCTGGATGCTGTGACGTGTGCCTTGTAGTGCGCCTGGGACTGAAGGTGTACGATGAACTTGCAGGGAGTTGGTTCTTCAACATGAACTTTTCTCAGGATTCGGTGAGCTGCAGCCATTATGCAGATCCTGGGTTCCGCAACGTGCGTGCATTGAGGACATTCTGGGTTTTGCAAGGGGAAAAAATAGCCCATGCAGTACAGGATGCAAATTACTGAGAGCACGGAATTTCGCTGGGCTTTTGCTTAAATTATGCAGAGCTCTGCAGAGTCTTTCTTTTGTTTCTTTGTTTCCTTTCGGATGTTTTCTTCTCCTGGCTCTGTGGTTAAACTGTAGCATTACAGGCAACCCCCTCTTCATGGTCAGCATGTGATCCTGGCAGCCAGCTCAAGGTTCACTCAGCCTTTCGTTCTTCAGAGGTTGGCAAAATGCTGGTAGCCTATGTAATTAAATTGCTAACATTCCTTCCTTCCTTCCTTCCTTCCTTCCTTCCTTCCTTCCTTCCTTCCTTCTATCCATTATCAGCTCCTTCCTTCCTTCCTTCCTTCCTTTCTTCTATCCACCATCAGCTCCTTCCTTCCTTCCTTCCTTCCTTGCTTCCTTCCTTCCTTCCTTCCTTCCTTCCTTCTATCCATCATCAGCTCCTTTCTTTCTTCCTTCCTTCCTTTCTTCCTTCCTTCCTTCCTTCCTTCCTTCCTTCCTTCTATCCACCATCAGCTCCTTCCTTCCTTCCTTCCTTCCTTCCTTCCTTCCTTCCTTCCTTCTATCCACCATCAGCTCCTTCCTTCCTTCCTTCCTTCCTTCCTTCCTTCCTTCCTTCTATCCATTATCAGCTCCTTTCTTTCTTCCTTCCTTCCTTCCTTCTATCCATCATCAGCTCCTTCCTTCCTTCCTTCCTTCCTTCCTTCCTTCTATCCATCATCAGCTCCTTCCTTCCTTCCTGTTCTTTGTCCAAAGCCAATGCGAGACACAAACATCAACGGAGTTCCTTTTGGCCAGCCAAACCCCGTAAAGTCAGCGATTGACGCAACCGGTCACCTCCAGAGTCAGGAGTCAAAATGGTTTTGTTCCCATCGAAACGATGTCTTTGGGGCTGCGGCACCCCCAAATCCCTACTGTCTGGCCAGGCCAGCTGGTGGGCTGTGGGATTGAGAAGCCCCAAAACCAAACCACAGTCCCAGAAGTCTGCTGTTGTCTCCAAGTGGCCACCTTCCCCCAAGCCTGCTGATAACATGTGCCTTTTTAAAAAATGCATGATGCTGAACTGACCTCTCTCTCTCTCTCTCTCTCTCTCTCTCTCTCTCTCTCTCTCTCTCTTTTCTCTCGCACTCACTCTGTCTCTGTCTCCTCCTTGCAAGCCAACCTGGCAGCTGAAGGGATTGAGAAGGTCCTTGGGCACCCGCCAAGGCAAGGCCTCCATGTCCCAGGGCACCCGTGACGTCTCTCGGAGGCCTGGCCAAGAACCCTGACTCGGAGGTTCTCGGAAGCCAGGGCTTTCTCTGCTTGGAACTCAGCCCTGGGGAAGAGAGGGAAGGGAACAGAGGCAGGAGGGCGAATTGGCTGGGTAACACGGGTTAGTCCCCTGTTGCCGATTTCCTTCTGCTCCGTAAGCCGCAGCGGCTTTTGGAGAAAAGCCCCTAAAACGATTGCGAGATTGCAGTCCACAGCAGCAGCTCCATGACTTTCTGCTATCTATCTATCTATCTATCTATCTATCTATCTATCTATCTATCTATCTATCTATCTATCTATCTAGGGGCATGGTGGCTCAGTGGACTAAGGCTTCCGGAAACACAGCGGAGTGAGCTTCCGTTGATCACCCCAGCTCCTGCCAACCCAGCAATTCGAAAGCATGTCAATGCAAGCAGATAAATAGGTACCTCCGTAAAAAGCGGGAAGGTAAAACAGTGTTTCCATGCAGCCCTGCCGGCCACGAGGCCACAGACTTGCACAACACTGGCTCTTCGGCTTGAATACGGACATGAGCACCGCCCCCTAGAGTCGGACATGACTAGCATGCATGTGCAGGTTGGGGTGTGCATCCTGGAGCCATCTCTGATTAATGGTGATCTCATGAAAGAGCAACCTTCAAAATGTCTGGCTCGCAGCCGTCCTGTTCAGTTCCGGCACATTCAAACCCGTGGTTTCCTTGAGGGAGTCTCTCCATCGTGCGTTGGGTCTCCCTCTTCTCCTGCGGCCTCCCGCTTTCCCCGGCAGGATAGTCCTAGCATTGGGACGTCGAAAGGGTCCTGCAAGGCCATCCAGCCCAACCCCCTGCTCCGTCCAGGTTAACATCTCGAGTTAAGACCTTACTTTGGAGTCCCCCTGTCCCCCCCCCCCCGGGCAAGATTTGTGGACGATGGTGATTGTAATCTGATGGATCTGGAGAATGGCCTTTTGTAGACAGCTGTGTGGCATGTAAGAGACAGAATGAAATTGGCCCGATCAATGAAATAGTTATTGTCACCCACTTAGTATGTTGTTCCATTTCTGGTTTGGTTTTCGGTCCTTTTCTTTGGCTTGTTTCCCCAATGGATGTGTTTACTTTTAGAGTTCAAATAACGTTATTCACACGATTCGATTTCACAGCACTGGGCGGAATAAATCAAAGCGCGCGTACGACCACAATGAGCCAAACAAGTAAAAAAAAATAATAATTTCTGACAGATTAAAACGCTGGAATAAAGAAAGAGGAAACATCGTCCTGAGAGGCGCCAGAGGAACAAAACAAAGTTGGCACCCAGCTTTGGTAAAAGCAGCTTACGACTGAAATAGCATTGAACAAAAGAAATAAAAGCTAGAATATCAATCTGTTTTGTTTTTTAAAAATTAATGACTTTTTTGGGGTGGGCATGGGGGAATGAACTCTTTTTTTCTCTCCAGAGCCAACTGTGACTCTGGGTTTGGCGCCCTGTTTTTTGTGGGTTTTTTTGTCTTACCAAGCTGTGTCTAAATAGAATCGCACCCAATTCAACTGTTTGCCTCAGCAAGCAAGCAAACAAAACATAAACCCTCCAGCCCACCCAAAACAAGGAAACGGATGCCAATCGTCAGATCCTCCATTAACCACGCGTCGGGGGAATTGCTGGGAACCGGCTCTCTCAGCCTGGCCTACTTCTCAGGGTTGTCGTGAGCAAGGAAAGCCTTCCCCCTTCTCTGCTGACTTTCTGGAAGCAGGCAAAAACCTGCTTTCCCTGAACAAGGGACTACTTACTATGTGACTTTTATATGGATTACCATGCATGATTGCATGGACGGATCGCATAAGAACACCAGCGTTCTCCATGTTTGTTCCCACCCCTCGTAATGCATGTTTTTTTCTTTTTGCATGCTCTCTGTAGCTTTAATGCAATGGGGGCCAAACTTCGGCCCTCCAGATGTCTTGGACCACACCTCCCACAGTCCTTTGTCATTGGCAATACAGGCTTGGAATTCTGGGAGTTGTGGTCCAAAACATCTGGAGGGTCGAAGTTTGGCCACCACTGCTTTAATGTTTACGGTAGATATGGGGAGCGCCAGTGTGTCCCACGGTGTTGAAAAAAAAATGCGTTTTGAATTTCTTACTGTCCGAAGGAGAGAATGGAATACTCTGTCTCGGCTGATGTTCCCACGGAAGGCACAGACAGAAAGCAGACATTTCGTTCAGTTCTGTCACAAAATCCCTCTGCTTTGTTTTTATTTATTTAAATGTTCTCCCTGCTTGCTTCCGTGAAGGAATGTGGCTGATTTTGTGTGAAGGGCCGGTGCGATTCTCTGCACAGCTGGCTGAGTCATCCCAGATACCCAGACTCTCCAAATGGCCTCAGACTCCGACTCCCATCAGCCTCAGGGACTACAGTCCATGGCCGGGGACAATGGAGGCGGGAGTCTTGCACCCTTCGGGTGGGACCCCCCAATAAATTCCTCCTTTCTCAGTTAAGACTTGGAGAGGCCCAGTTTCAGCCCAATGTTGAGAAATATATAAATAGAATAGCAATGTATAAATTTAAGGTGATGACAATTCCTAAGTCAGTTAGATGCAAAAGAAACTATGGGGTGCATTTCTGCACTTCAATTGTATTTGAGTGTGTGTGTTTGTTTTATTCTGGGGCAAAAAAAACCACTTAGGAACAATCTAAACCCAGCATTCTGGAGTGTCATCCTAACAATAATTATAGGGTAGTTGCAGTCTTCAGAATCCATCCTTCTGAGTTCATATTTCCGTGGGTTACGGTGTCATCTTTGATCTTGGCATGGCATTATCTGGTAGCCAGCGTTGTTTATTGCTCGCCGTGTCAATAGCTTTTTTTTGGGGGGGGGTAGCGGATTCGAATCACCTGTTGGCTTAAAAGGGTCCATTTACCGGTACAGATTTATGAGTTGGCATTAGTTTGGTTTTATTAAAGAAAGAGTGCAGTCAAGAAAAAATGGACGGCAGTTGGTGGGGGAAATGTGCAGTTGGGGGGGATGCATTTTGGAGAAGCTGATAGACCTGGGAAAAAATGGGTATGCTTATTTTGCCCTGGAAACTAGCCATTGCAGTGGAAATACACAAACGGGTGAACTTTTCCAGAAACTTTAAAAGCACTCAACAAGGGAAAAGAGGGGGAGAGAAGTGTTTGAAACGCTACCCGTTTTCCGACCACAGATTTGATGAGGAAGCAAGAACAGCAAAATAACTTGGATATTATAAAAAAAATGAACTACAGGCAGATTGAATGGTGTGACCGTATATAAGGATTAATGACTCAAAGGGCAAAAGTACATCATTCAGTGGGGCAAGCATGAAACAAAGCAGGCTTGATATAGGACTGTTGATTTCTGTTTGGTTTTGAGGTTTATGCTTTGAAATTTCTGGAGTTGCTTTTTTAAAATCTGCTTTTAAAAAGCCTAGCACTCTTGGACTGTTTGGTGTAGTCAAAGTGTGGGAAATTTGTTTGGACTCCAGCCCATTGTTGCATCCATCCATCCATCTATCCATCCATCCATCCATCCATCATCAGCTCCTTCCTTCCTTCCTTCCTTCCTTCTGTTTATATGCATGTGTAAATAAACAAATACTAATAATTGTTGATTAATTAATCCTTAACATTTACCTACCTGTGGTTAAACAGCGACTGTTACTTTAGCACACCAATACATAAATAGAATCAGGCAATCTACCTGGAGCCGTAATTTCAATGGGACCCTAATCTGTTTGCCAGTATCTCCCCAACCACCATCTGGCAGGCACACACTTGTGCCATCAATAATTGCCAGCGAGTCCTGGAATCAGGGAGGACACAACGTTCAATTGCCATTTTCTGTGGTCCATTAACGAAGGCGATGTGCTGTGTTTGCAGTAAGACAGCGTCTTGCCTTAAGGGAAATCAGAAGCTACCTAGCAGGAAGTCCAAGCTGCCTTTTTACAGGACCCCTAAGATCCGCTGGCCACTTAAAATTCGGACCAGAGATCTTAGGGGTTCCTCGCTCTTCCTCTGTCCCCACCCCCCTCCGCACTTCCTGATTGCTGGCTGCCTGAGGGAAGGAGAAAAAAGAAAGAAAAGAATGCCTTCTTACCTCCGTTTTGTTCCGGGCAGCATTCAGATCTCTTAAAGGGGCGGGGCGCAAAAAAAAGAACAAACGGAAGCCAGGAGAGCCCCGCACTCACTATCCTTACACCGGATCAAATATTTGTCACCTCCAAAAAGCAGGTACAAGAAAACTGCTGTTTGGTCTTGCTAAAGTGGGCGGGGTCGCACTTAATTGTCTGCAAAGTCCGGAGCTGGTGGGGAAACATTTTTAAGGTCCGGACCTTGCAGCCATTTGCGGCGGAGTTTAGGGGTCGTGTATAAACGTGTATCAATCTCAGGCGCTGTTCCCCGTGGATGGGAAGAACGTGGCCCGCTTTCGAGACCACCGTGCCTAGAACGATGGACTCTTGATCCCCTTCTAATGGCGAAGCTCAACCTCCCATCTGTTTCTGGCTTGAGCTGCACACGAGTTGCAATTGGTTTGGTGTGCCTGTTTTTTCTTGTTTTCTTTTTCTGCTAACGTATTGCTTCCGTCCTCTGCAGTGCATCATCTGAAGCAGTGGCTGGGCCCTCCTGGCCACTGCTAGCCAAGCTGGCTGTTAAGCAAACTGAGACTTCCTTTAACCAAGGTCACGGAGAAGCCACAAACGGTCCAGATGGACGCTGGACGGATGCTGGAACGAGACCTCCCTTCCCGCTTGGAAATTACTCAGCAGCTCCGTTTGGGCGGGGTGGGGGCAAGGCACAGCTGGCGGGGGGGGGATTTTGGTCCCCCTGACATGGACAGCTGCTGTGCCTACCGTTAGTCACCCCAGGGGACAAATGTGGCAACCGCTTAATTAACTGTCCTTGAAGAGATCCACCCAGCCTGAGGTGCTGGAGGAAAGTCTTGAGAGTCCCCTGGACTGCAAGGAGATCAAACCTCTCCATCCTGAAAGAAATCAACCCCAAATGTTCACTGGAAGGACAGATTTTGAAGCTGAGGAGAGAGGAGTCCTTGGAAAAGTCCCTGATGTTGGGAAAGATGGAAGGCAAAAGGAAAAGAGGACGGCAGAGAATGAGATGGTTGGACGGTGTCATCGATGCAACCAAAATGGATTTGACCAAACTCTGGGAGGCAGTAAGAAGGCCTGGTGAGCTCTGGTCCATGATGGGGTCACGAAGAGTCGGACACAACTGAACGACTGAACAACAACAAGTGACTCCCATCATATATGATTTAGCCTAGCCCTCATGGCAAACTTTTTAACATGTCTTTTTTTTTAACATCAAGTTTCTAGTCCTCACAGGCATGTCCAAACTTCAGCCCTCCGGATGTTTTGGACCACAACTTCCACCGTCCTTTGCCATTGGCCATCGAAGCTTAGAATTCTGGGAGTTGTGGTCCAAAACATCAAGAGGGCCAAAGTTGGATGCTTGAAAGCATACGCACAATGGTTCGGTCTCATGGGACCAAGAGGTCCTTGGAGCGTTTTTTTTCCCAGGGCCAAGGAAGCCATGAAATCCAAACGCCTCCAAGAATCTTGAAGAATTTTCAGAAATGGAAGAGGCTGCTTGCGTTTTCGCGATGTTCCAGGCTGTTCTGGCAACGTGTCCTATTCTTACACAACCGGGCAGTGACAGAACAGGGCTTTTTCAAATGGGGATGGAGGACATCTGGGGTCCCGCTCTGAGATCGAGTGAGTCATTATTTAGGGTCTGCAGGCGGGAAAAGGCACTTCCCAGCAGGCAAAGCTGGTGGTCTGCCGATGACACCCCCCCCCCTTCGTCAGACTTAGGATCCAGTAGGGGAATAACTCACGCGCCTAGTCCCTGGTGAGTCAATGGTTCGCCCGGTGAAGTCTGCTGACACACAGGAAATTCCTCTGAGGTTCTTTTTGTGCCTTGTGGAGGGCGAGAAAAGTCGAGGGGAGAACTCGAAAGACAGCTGGACCCCTTCGTGGTGTCCCTTTGTGTGTGTGTGTGAGTGAGTGTGTTACAGAAGGCCCTTTATTCCGGCCAAGAGGGCAACATCCTGACCCAGAAAGGAGTCAAACGTGAATCGAAGGTTGGGAATAGGAGGCAGACTTCCAGAAGCTGTGAACAGATTTCAAAAGATCCCTGGGGGGAAAACAGAAAAGAAAGGAAAATAATATGATTCACCCCCCCCTTTCCCCGGCCCCATATGCGGACACGGAAAACCGGTAGGAATATCTGCAAAGCTGCCCCTGCAAACCCTGGGAAACTGATGCAGATTGTGGAAATAACTTCTAAAGTTTTTTTTTTGGGGGGGGAAGCGAAATGGCAGAAATCAAAGTGATCAAATGGAGGAATGCCTGGAAATCAATTCCAAGTTTCGATGTGGACTCAGCACCGTTACTTTGCCAGCGCAACTAGGAAGACCTCGGCCTTGCTACGTAGCGAAGCAGATTTTGAGGGACACGACAGAGATGCCGTTGTCATCAACAGCATTCCCCTCCAGAGGGCTAGAATGACAAGTGGTGGGTCCTGGTGGCGAATCCAGTTCCGTGAGAAGGGAGGCTCCATTCCAGGTTTTCCTCTAGGCTTTCAAGGTGCTCTCCGAGGTCCTGAACCTGTTATGGGGATCAGCAGCACTCTATGGAGTTTGGATCGAAACCGGGAGCGCACGCCATGCAAACTCCAAGCGGCCAGCCTCCACAACGCTCCCGATTCCAAGCTGCTGAGGCTGATGGGGATTGTAGTCCAATCGATCTCTAGGGAAGCAGGATGGAGGTTGTGGGGGGGTGGGGTGGCCGAATACCAAGTCGTTGTTCTGATTGCATATACAAAACATTAAGAAATAGGGGGATTTTATGCAACAGCTTCTGTTTGAGGTCTAAGCTGCTGCCGTTCCATCGTTCCCCACTCCAACCCCCCCCCCTCCGGTAACACAAGACAAAGAAGCCAGACCAAAAAAAAAAGAGAGAGAAATAGAGAATAGAATAGAGTTTTTATTGTCATTATGAATATGCATGATATGCACAATGAAATTAGAGCGCTGTTCCACTACACACTCTAAACAAGGAACCATACAAAACACATAAAACACATAAAACACCATGCAAGATATTAAAAACTCTTAAAACCGCTTACAAAATTTAAAACACTACTTAAAAACTGACGAGGATGGTGCTAAAACTGTCGCATTTAACTTATATATCGCTCTGGGATAAAAACGGTTCTTTCGTCTATTTGTCCTTGACCTAAGAGTCCTAGATCTCCTGCCAGACGGCAACCGTTCAAAAAAAAATTGGTGGCCAGGATGAGAAGGGGTCTCTCAGAATGTTAGATGCCTTCCTTAAGCATTTCCTTAAGATTTCGAAAATGTCTTGAGCCAAAACACTGTTTTACCTCCTTTACCCCCCCCCCCCCCTTCACTTGCCTCCTTCCACCTCAAAGGGATGAGTTGACCAGGGGCAGGGGGGGGGGGGGAATAAAGATAAGTCAGAGAATAATTTGATTTTTTTGCTGTTTGGCCACCGGTGCCTCCTCCCTGAAGGAAGAAAAACCTTCAAAATGAGATATGCTGGGAAGACAAAAGTTGTCTCCTCCCCCCCCCTTTGGTGGCTGCCTCCCTTCCACACATTCCCCATGGCTCCTTGGCCCTTAGTTTTCTGGCTTGGTTTATCGCCCCCACATTTGGTCTTCCCGCGAGGGCACCCCCCCCCCCCGCCCAGACACCGATAATTAAAAAATCAAAGAGGAAGGGGGAGGAGATAGAGAAAAATCCCATTATCTTTGAGGTTTTTTTAAAAGCTGTGTCAGTGAAATACTTGGCTGATGCATGTGCCTCGCTGTCTCTCCCCCCCCCCCCCACGCCCTGTCTTTGGTGAAGGAGGATTTTGGCAGAGGCAGCCAAAAAACCAGAGAGGGTCAGACAGACGGAGGGGTGCCAGGAGGGCAGGCCACAGGGGGGAAAATACCTTACATGCTAGGAATTTGGGGTCGTGTGTGTGTGTGTGTGTGTGTGTGTGTGTGTGAGAGAGAGAGAGAGAGAGAGAGAGAGAGAGAGAAACAGTGCCTCCCTCTGGCCGATGCCACCAGCTCAGCAGTTGGGATTAGATGATGATGATGATGATGATGATGATGATGATGATGATGATGATGATGATGATTATCATCATCATCATCATCATCATCATCATCATCATCATCATCCAATTATCACACAGCAGACAAGATAACCACGCTGGATTTTGTATTACAAATCACTAGTTGAACCCGCTTCCCTATTATTATTATTATTATTAAATTATCACACAGCTGACTATGCTGGATTTTGTATTACCAATCACTAGTCGAACACTTCCCAAGCGTTTAGGATTACGTGATGTATCGGCGAATTATGCAAGCAGATCCCAGTCAGGTGGCTTTCTGCAGCTGACTGATGGTGACTTTTGTCAACTCCCAATTTCTTGTAAATACTTGCTTAGCTCTTTAGGCAACGCACCCAGTGTGCCTATTACCACTGGGACTACCTGTACCGGTTTATGCCAGAGTCTCTGAAGTTCAATTTTTCAGATCCTGATATAGTGTAATTTTTTTCAAGTTGTTTCTCGGTGACTCTACTATCCCCTGGTATAGGAACATCACTGATCCACACTTTTTTCTTCTTGTCTACAATCACAATATGCGGGGTATGATGCTCCAAAACCCTGTCTGTCTGCATTCGGAAGTCCCAAAGTAATTTTGCCTGCTTGCTTGCAATCACTTTTTCAGGCTTATGATCCCACCAGTTCTTTGCTACGGGCAGATAATAGTTCTGACACAAATTCCAGTGGACCATTTGAGCAACTACATTGCGGTGCCGTTTGCAATCAGTCTGAGCAATTTCCTTGCGAACGACTCAATATCTGGTCGATAGTTTCATTGGCCTCTTTGCAGAGTCTACATGTGGGGTATAAGATCCCTCCTTCCCAATGACGCTCAGTCCCAAAAGTGTTGGGAGGGGGTGAAAAATCACCCACGGCCGCACCCCAAAGGGGCAAGTCGCCGCCTCTCCCGACACCTGGCTGCCGTCTCCCTGTATCTGTCGCCTGAGGCCAACCCTCATTCAGACGGGTTTACCTAGTCCGGGATTCCAGCCCCGTGATCCAAAAAAATCCAGCCTCTCTCGTCTCAGCTGTACCCCTACCAAAAAGACCTCTGCCTTGCAAGGATAATTTCGTTCTTTCTGGCTCATCGTCTTTTGTATTTCTCTCTGGCTTTGGTGCTGCGATTTCTGCTTTCCTGATTACCTCGGTTTTACACTCCCCCCCCTTTCCCCTTTCATTTCTTTTGCTGACACAGGTTCAGACCAACATCTGGAAGCAATTTGGCCTGGAAATAGATCCAGGCTCTGACTTTTCCACAACGTCGCGGGCCGGGGGGGGGGGTTTGGAGACGCAAGAGGGCCTGAGCCACCGAGTCTGGTTTGGGTCGATTTCGCGATCTCCTGAGCCTGAGTTTCCCTCAGCCATCCGTGTGGAAATGAGCCAGAAAAAGACCGGGGCGGCGGCGGTGGAAATACCTCCTTCGGCTGCCTCTTGGCCCTCTTTTTTCCCCTAAACCTTCCACTTGGCTCCATCTTTAAAAGAACTGAATGTGAATTTCTCGCAAGCAACTCACACCCCCATCCAGGCCAGGGTCACCCGCAGAGGTTGGGTGCACATGGGAAATTGGACCGTCTCTGGTTGGATCCCTCGTGGCCAGCCTGAACTCTGGACATGATGGGATGCAAGATGGTCACACGGAGATGGCAAAATTCTCAAGGGACGGAGGGGGAGGAAGCGAGAGAGCAAAAGAGAGGCACAGCTGGTGTGGGGCTGGGAACACAGGCCAGGCAGGGGAAAGATCAGATCTGTGGTGTATTTTTTTTACTAAGATGGGGCCGGCTCTGCTAGGAGGTAGGGTGAGAAAATGGGCTCAGTGGTTCATCTCCCGATGTCTGCAACACAGGGATTGGTGTGCAATGCTACCCAAGCGTCTGAAATAAATTTTGCATGTCTAAATCACTCCAATTGCACTGTGTGCGTGTGTGCGTGTGCATGTGCATGCGTGCGCGTGTGCGTGTGCGCGCACACACACACACACAGTGGAGGCTTGACAGGGAATCCGCTCCGGCTTTTGGCCGGAACTTGAATGGCGGTATTCAAGGCGCTGTGCCTATCTGGGAGAGATGACGTACTCCCCTCGGGTTGCCTTACAGTATTTCATCCCCTGCCCGCCATGATGTTGGCGTAAAGAGCCTCTCCCGCCTCTGAAGTATGACGGCGGTGCCTTTTCCTTGGCCTCAGGCAGCAAGAAAGGACGGGACGGCTCTCTCTTAGAATGCCAAGAGCCGAGGGGTGGGGTGGGGAGAAAAACCAGTCTGTTTCTTTTGCATTAAGGCGGAGTACAAAGGATTTAAGACCTGTTAGCCTCTGAGCATATTCTGAGCTAATAGAAATGAGATCCTGGTCCTTTCATACGGAAAAGTCAATTCCTGGTTTTCCACATCCACTTTCTTCATTTGGACAATCTAATTCTGGCGGTGATGTCCTTTGTGGCAGGTATTGGTAAGAAGATTGTGATTCAGAAATATTTGGGGGATCAAGGGATTAAATAGCCCAAGCGGTCAATCGGTCAGTCCTCAGCTCAATTCAGGTAGTCGGAAGGGTCCTGTAAGGCCATCCAACCCAACCCTCCTGTTCGAGCCAGGAGTCTACGTCAGACAGATCTGACAGACAGTGGTCCAGTGTTTTTTTTTTCTGAATGCCTCCACAGCGCTGTAGCGCTCACTCCCTTCCGATGTCCTTGGTTCCATTGCTGCACTCCTCTAACAGTTAAGAATTTTTTCCCATCCATCCTGCTCAAGGCATTAGTCTCCCCTCTCCACTAAATTTGAGAGCAGAAAGGCACCTGATGGTCATAGCATCGCTTTTCCTCCCATCTGTCGCTGCCCCAATAAACTGCTTTTAAATTTAGAGCCAGATAAGTGGCAAGTTAGAAGAGACCACCTCTCCGGTGTGCAGGCTGATGTTTTGGGGACGACGTATGTCTGTTTCAGGTTCATCGGGCCATTGTTCTGCTTCCTTTCTGCAACATCCTGTATCTGTTTTGGTGTGATTGCAAAGACTCTCCGGGACAGAAAGAAGACACAGGATTTTATCCAAAACCAAAACACAGCAAAGCAAGCCTTGGCAAGCGGAGATCTGGAGATTTTTGCAAATTTCACGACCTGCAGATAAAGGCTCCAACCACAAGGGGGTGGCATTAAACTTTCCAGTGGCCGACCGCCTCCTGGGAACTTTTAGTCCTGGCTTATTATATGCATGGGATGCAAATCTTATAAAGTGTTCTGCTTATATACCGCCCCATACCACTACAAGTAGTCTCTGGGCGGTTTACAATTTTGATTACAGTGTGTAGGCTACACATTGCCCCCCCCAGCGAGCTGAGTACTCATTTTATCGACCTCGGAAGGATGGAAGGCTGAGTCAACCTTGAGCCTGCTACCGGGGATTGAACCCAGGTCATGAGCACAGTTTTACCTGCAGTACAGGCATATTTCAAGGCTAACGATGCCCAGTTCTTTCAGTCTTTCTTCATCAGACTTGGCAACTGATGTTTCTCCTTCTCTTACGTTCTAGGACAGCAGCTCCCGCCCATCCCATCTGGGGGGGGGGGAACACACACGTTTGTGTGCGCGCTAAGCTACAAAGGAAAATCCTTATGACTTCAGCTTCTGGACCTGACCGTAGAACTTTTGATAATGGATGGAAGTTGCAAGACTGGAGATAAAAGGTAAAGGTTCCCCACACACACATGCGTGCTAGTCGTGTCCGACTCTAGGGGCGG
Source organism: Phrynocephalus guinanensis (assembly GCA_037367245.1). Taxonomy (NCBI): domain Eukaryota; kingdom Metazoa; phylum Chordata; class Lepidosauria; order Squamata; family Agamidae; genus Phrynocephalus; species Phrynocephalus guinanensis. Next base: position 5,262,585 of record CM074754.1, read on the forward strand.
TGCTCATCTCCGTATTCAAGTCGTAGAGCCAATGTTGTCCATGGCCACGTGGCCGGCATGGCTGCAAGGAAACACTGTTTTACCTTCCCGCTTCTTATGGCGGTACCTATTAGAGATGGGCACGAAACGAGCAATTTTTCGTTTTTGTTTTTGTTTTCGTTTTTTCATTTCGTTACGCAATGAAAATGAAACGAATTTTTTTAAAAAAACAAAACGAAAACGAAACGACCAAATTTGCCGTGTTTTTCATTTTCGTTGCAGCAGATGCATTGAACTAAAAAGAATGCTAACGAAACAGCAATTTTTCATTTTGGTTTTCGTTTTTTCATTTCATTGCCTAACGAAACGAAAACGAAATGTTTTACAAAAAACATCATGAAAACGAAAACAAACCGAAATGGACCCCTAAACGACCAAACAACAAACGAAACACCATTTTTTTTTAGTCGTGCCCATCTCTAGTACCTATTTATCTAGTTGCATTTACATGCTTTCGAACTGCTAGGGTGGAAGGAGCTGGGGTGATCAGCAGGAGCTCGCTCTGCTGCGTGGCACCCAGGATTTGAACCGCCAAGCTGCCAACTTTTCAGCCGACAGTTTTCAGTACTTTAGCCCGTTGAACCACCATGCCACATTCAGAAGAGTTTCCGTGGTTGGGAGCAAATGGACACAAGGCTATTTTCACTCTGGGTTCCCTCCATCAGCCGGGGTTGGTCTAGGTGATCACACAAGCCCCTTCTGACTCGACTGTTCTATGCTTCCAGGATAATCCTCCTTGGGTCCTTTTTGAAGAGAAAAGGGGTGTGTGTGCAGTTTAAAATAAAAAGAAATGTTTTTTTTTTAAAAAAAAACCATTTCAGAGCTACGAAACGTCACCACCTCCTGTGGCAGGGAGTTCCACAGACTAACAACGCGCTGGGTGAAAAAACCTCGGGTCCCCAGATGGTCTTGGACTACAACTCCCAGAAGCCTTCACCACCAAGTCTGTGCTGGCCAAAATCCCTTATGACCTTCTGATGGCCAAGATGCTGGCGCACCCGGTTGGCCCGCAATGGCGAATTGGGTGGCCAACTTTATATATATATAAGACCGCAGACTTGAGTCTTGCCTTATCTCTGCAACCTTCGTGCCAACAATCGGCACGGATCCGAAGCCAACCCTTTCAAACTTAACTGTAGCCGGCTAGTCCTCATTCTCCCTGGCTTGTGACACCCCCCCCCCAACAAACGCGCCGACCGGGGCTGCCCGAGCCCCCACCCGTCAATCTATTTCCAGATAGGCCCTGGGGAGGAACAAGCCAGCTTATGGTCCCAGCCTGCGGTTAAGCCGCTAACTGTGGGAGATCCTGGGGTGATTAATGACAAAGTCAATTAGAGTCTGCTGTCTGTTGTACGCTAACACAAGATGTTACCGAGGGAAAGGCGATTAACGGTAACAGAAGGCTGGAAATACCCAGGTAATTCCAACTGATACATTGAGGACAGCCGCCGGCCACCCAGACCTTGCAGATTTCAGATCCTGGCACGATTAATTGTTACGCGGGGGACGTACGGAGAGGGGCCTAGCTGGAGCCGAGGTGTCCTCTGGGGAAGTGAGGACCCAGGAGATCCAGGCTGGGAGAGTGAGAACAGACAAAAGAATATATATATATTTTTACCCAGCGTGTTGTTAAGTCTGTGGAACTCCCTGCCACAGGAGGTGGTGACGGCATCTGGCCTGGATGCCTTCCAAAGGGGATTGGACAGATTCCTGGAGGAAAAGTCTATCACAGGTTACAAGCCATGATGGAGATGTGTAATCTCCAGGCTTAAAACCAGGGTACTTCAAGGGCCAGATGCAGGGGAGTGGGTATCAGGAGACAGAGATCTAGTCTCGTGCGCTCCCAGACGCATTTGGTGGGGCCACTGTGAGATCCAGGAAGCTGGACTAGATGGGCCTTTGGCCTGATCCAGCAAGGGCTCTTCTTAGGTTCTTAGGTTCTTATCCTGGGTCTGAAAAGTCCGGGCTTCGCTGTTTACCACCTCAACATTCAAGGGGATCAGGAATCGCTCCAAAGAGCACTGGTTTCCACCCCTCATAAAAGTTCATCGGTACGACCTAAGGTCACAGGGAATGAGGAGGGCCAACCATGGGAAAGCTTGACAGGATAAAGGAAACCCCAGGATTTTGTTGCAAGACCTGAGTACATCTGAAAGGGGGAAAGATGAATGGCTAATTCGGTGGTGCCGGTATGTCCGGCTGCTGCGGGGGCCAGGGATTGGGAGGTTCATTTCCTTAGGAGCTGCGACTTGATGATCTTTAGGGTTGCTCTGCAGTCCTAAAATTATGGGATAATTCAGTGGTTCAAGTCTCTGGCAAAGTTCCCGTCCGGCTGTGCCACCCTAAGACGACGATCCTTCTTTAGATCCACCCGTACCCTTTAAAACAGGGGTCCTCAACCTAAGGCCCCGGGGCCGGATGCGGCCCCCCAAGGTCCTGAATCCGGCCCCTGGGACCAATTGCAACCCCCCACCTACCCCCTGTTTTGTGAGCAAGCCAGCCTCCACAGCTGCTTTTGGACTGTGATCCGGCCCCCAGTGGTGTCTGGGTGGTGGTGGACCGGCCCGCTGTTTGAAAACTTTGAGGACCCCTGCTTTAAAATATTTTCTAGTTCCTTCCTGGCTGCCCTTCTCAGCCTGAAATCCCCCTTTTTTAAAATAAAAAAATTTTTTTCCATCCTTGTCAATGTCTGAAGGTAAGAGATGAAGATCAGAGCCGAAGCAAGGGTCTGCCATCTCCTCGCGACAGTTAAGCAGTTCATCGCTAGTTATGCTCTAGTTATGGAACGCAGTTCGTCACACGGCCCGATGGAGTTTCGCTGGACCGCATCCTTGTTGCCAGGGTCTCGTCACGGCCCTGTTTTTGATTTGTGAAATGACATGGCGGCTTCTCTGTAGCTCTGGGGGTGGGGGTGGTCCCCCAGTGTCTCTCTGCACCATCCTAACTGCCTGTCCCCCCCCCGACACCCCTCTTCTTATACACACACACACACACACACACACACACACACACACACACACACACACACACACACACACACACACACCTCATCCCGGGCCCCATAATTATCCGGCACCAGCTGGAAAAACCAATTAACCAAAGCCGCTTTCCTAACACCCGGGGTGTCTAGAGGGAAAAGCCGAGTCCATCATCCCACCCACCCAACCCCCCCCCCGCTCGCCCACCCCGACTCCCATCACAACGCCCTCTCTCCCTTGTAAATCCATTTTACGGTTTAGAAACTGGTGTTTTTTCCCTCCTCCTCCTCCCCCCCCCATGAGTATAAAGCCGACCCTGATTTATTTATTTATTTATTTATTTATTTATTTATTTATTTGCACAAGGGGGAAATGGCAGCCCTGGGCCCCTTCTTCCCAACATCGTCATTGTGAAGGACTGTACACAATGGAATTGTCCTATTGCAAGTTATGATGCAATTTGGGAATGGTGCAAGGCAGCTAGTCAAGTCCGGTGACAGTCTGATCATGCTCAGTTGTCAATTTGCGGAGTAATGATTGCATCAGACACATACATAAAAGCAGGACAGTTGTTCAGTTGTGGTGTGGGGTGTTGTTGGGAAAAGCAGCTCATTACTCTGTCAGTTTGGATCCCGGATAGTTTGGACTACTGGACTGTCTATCTAGCTAACGAGGTTATATGCCTGCCAATTCTGTTTTTGCTGGACTTGTATATATTTTGTAAATACAGTTCTTCGTGAAGGGAGTCACCGCTGTGTTTGCGTCTTTATTTTAGCACTGCTATCTGGCTGTTAAAAGCCCACACTCTTTACACAGCCCTCACAGTCTTCCGCTGAGGAATAACCACTCTGCGACATCATCCTGCAAGCAAACAGCACGGCAAGAACGCCAATTAGCGAAGGAGTACGCCAACGACGCGACGTCGTCCTGGTTCATCCCAGTCCCTCCATAATTCTGAAAACCATGAGACAACTTTGTAGCAGGGAGTTGGGGAGGTCATAACCAAGACGGAGAGCCTTGTGTGAGGAAAAGTTTACAGGCGACAAAACGGGGGCTGTCCTAACTTTGGGCCACATCGTGAGGCGAGAAGGTTCACTGGAGAAGACAATTAACGTTGGGAACACCCAAAGGCAGCGGGAGATGAGGGAGCCCGAACGTGAGAGGAAGGCACTCAAAAAAAGGAATCCACGGGCTTGGTTTTGGAAGAACCAAACAGGGCTGTAAAAAGAACCTATTTTGGAGCCAACTCGTTCTAGGGTGGCCGCCTGCAGGAAGCAATGTGACGCTACTCGACAACGACGCCAACAACACAGCAACAACCAGCTGTTGGGGTGTGTGTGTGTAATTTTGTCCTAGGACCCCCGTGGTTGCTTTATCAGCGGCCAGGATATCTGCCAAGCTCTCTTATGTGTGTCAAGGAAGCGGTCCTGTTTAAGGAACCCGTTTGCACAATCATGTCCCAGGAAACACAAGCTTTGCACAACTACCGATCAGCGGCAGAGGCGAGACTGGGCGATCCTATGCAGGCCGGGGTGCTCTGTTCTCTTCTAAACTATGTCTGATGATGGCAAACTTGAAATTTAGGGGTTTTTTTAAAAAGTGTGTTTAGAAGACACTCATCATCCAGAGGGTGCTTAATCTCCACCCTCTCTGGCTTGGCGATAAATCCGGCCCTGTCCTGAATCCGCTGAGCCCCCCACCCCCGGGGAGACCCCTTTTCCCAAGGCAGCCCCCCCCCCCCGGAGACCCCACGGTCTGCCCCAGCGGCTTAGCCAAGGGCTGGGAGCAAACAGGTGTTATTTAACCCAGTGCAGGAATGCTCGGTGTCCGATAAGTGGGACTGTGGTCCCTCTAATCCGTTAATGCTCATCAACTCCTCCTTTGCGGCAAGGCGTTTGCCTCCCTGATCCGAGGAAAGGCTATTTAACACGGCTGCTTCTTGACACTCCGCCCGGGGCGCCTCCGATCCGCTTTGGTGGCCACCGGCGCCTCCAAGGATGCTGAAACTGCCCTCGTTTGTTCGGCCTTCCCCTCATCCCCCCCCCCCGATAGGTTCTAGATTTTCTTCAGCTCAGGAAGCAACTTGGGTTGGCTCTGGACACGGCTTAACACAAGCAGCTTGGAGCGGGTCTTTTGTGCAGCTAATGGATCCCAATCACCAGCATAGAATCATAGAATCATAGAGTTGGAAGATACCTTAAGGGGTCATCTAGTCCAACCCCCCTGCCATGCAGGAACCCCCATCACAGGACTCTCCCGACAGATGGCCATCCAGCCTCGGCTTAGAAACCTCCAAAGAAGGAGATGTCACCACCCTTCTCTGGGGCAGCATCTTCCATTGCCAAACAGCTCTCACTGTCAAGAAGTTCTTCCTCATGTTCAAATGGAATCTCTTTTCTGGTAGATTGAAACCATTGCCCTGAGTCCTAGTCTCTGAAGCCATGGAAAACAAGCAAGTCCCCTCTTCAACATCACCGAGCAGGAACTGCTCACAACATCTGGTGAGGATCGCAGCTAACCCTGGACAGAGTGAAGGGAGTCGTGGCAGCTGGTGTGACATTTTTTCACGTTGTTCCACAGGTTGGTGCGATTTGACGCTGCAAAGACTAGCAGTGCTACATGTCGTCTGTCTCTCCCACCAGGACTTCTCAAACCCCTCCAGCTATTTTTCACCCTTACAAGAACCAAACCAAACCAAACCAACCAGGAAGCTTTACTCTTCCATATAAACAAAATCTCCACCGGGAGCAGGTCTTTTGCAAAGCTAACGGAGCTTCATTTCCCATTCGAGCTGAAGCAGCTCCACACGCTATAGATTTTGGGGCAACTCACAACAAACGGCTGTGGGTGAAAATTCATTTCCCTCCCAGTTATGATCCTTAATGATAATTTTTTTAAAGCGACATTAGTGTGTTCGTTCTCTGTTAGCTGTGCATCAAATTCCAATCAAACCTTCCGTTGAGTCTTGAAACGGCAGGAAGAAGCACCCAGCACCGATTGGTTAGCTTCCGTGACGTCCACCTTTCCCTATCGTCTCCCGGTCTTTCCCCAAACAATTGTGAATTGGTTTTAAAAGCAGAATGACTCGATGGATAAGTGCTAGGTGAACATCTGGCTAACATACAGTGGTACCTTGTATAAAGGAATTAATTCGTTCCAAATGAAATCCTGTTAAGCAAATTTTCCTTTGTACAAATTCCCCAGAGGAATGCATTGAAAACTGATTAATCCCTAATTGTGACTGTTTTTTTTTTCTTTCTGTTGTACGGATTTGCCTCATAGGCGATTCTGTTAAGCGATTTCCCCCTATCTCCAGAATTTTTTTTTTCTTTTAAGCGAATTTTTCTGTTAAACAAACTACTTGTTATCCGAGGGTCCAGTGTATATCGTCCCTCAGTGTTGGAAACTGCCTTGGGTCCTTTCCAAGGAGAAAAGGAGGGGAAAATATTTCAAATAAATAAATATGTCGTGTAGGTATGCCTGGGGAGACAGTTCTATAAATCTAGTGAGATTCCTCAACCATACTTTTAGAGGGTGATGAGATTGTCAACAAGGGCCTAGGACAGTGATGGCAAACCTTTTAGAGACCGAGTCCCCAAACTGCAATTTAAAACCCACTAATTTGTTTGCAAAGTGCCAATACAGTAATTTAGCCTGTATACAGGTGGCTATGAAGGGGCGATGTCGGGTGCCCACAGAAAGGGCTCCTTTGAGTGCCACCTTTGGCACCCGTGCCATCAGTTTGCCATCACTGGTCTAGGAAGTTCAGCATCTATCTATCCAGAATCCCCGCGGAAAGGTTTTGCGCTTAAATATCCGCGCGGGCCAAACAGACCAGAAATCTAAGCACCGGATTAAACCCCGAGACGCGGCCCAGTCCTTTGCGGGTAAGGGAACGCCGTGAAGGTGAAATTCATTTCTGAGCAGTGAAATTGTCCAGAGGCCCTCGATTCAATCACTCGATTCCCCACGACCAAAAGAGCTCTCGGTGGTGTCTGATGCTCAAAGCTAAAGCTGCACACAGCCTTTGGACGGCAGACATCTGCTCTAATAAGAGACCGTCGACACCATCCCTCTGAGCTGTTTAAAACCCCTGTGCACGAGAGGGAGGGAGTTTGTGATTAGCGGCTAGTAATCAGGGCACCAGCATTTCAGAAGAAGCCAGTCTGGATACAAGGGGAGAAGGGGGTGGTTTTGGTTTTTCTGCCAGTGTTAGGAGTTGCGCCCTGCCGGAGGCCAGAGGTGGTGTTTCGGGATACCTCCGTCCCTCCTGAGTTGCATCTTGGTCATCGCCGGGTCCTCTTTGGCTCTATAACCCCACCGGAAGACCAAAGGTAAGGATTATTCATGTGATGATCTCTGTTCTTAGAGGTTGGCTTCAAATTTAAAAGCAGCGGCACGGATTCTAAGGGTTATTCATATTTATAATATCTGTTTCTAAAGATCTTGGTTTCGAAACAAAACCAGTAGAACTGGATTCAAGTTATTCATATCTATTCCAAAAGAATTTGGGCTTAAAATTCAAATCAAAAGCACTGATTTGAAGGGTGGTTCATATTCTAAGATCTGTTCCTCAAGATTTTGGTTTAAAATTAAAATCAGCCACATTGATTTTAAAGATCATTCATATTTTAATATCGATTCCTAAAGGTTTTGGTTTACCATTAAAGCTCCTGGTATAATAGCTGTTCCTAAAGATTCTGGTTTAAAATTCAAATCAAAAGAATTGATTTTAAGGGCTATTCATACGATAATATCTCTCCCTAAAGATTTGGGTTTGACACTAAAATCGGCAGAACTACTTTGACGTTAAAACGAGGTTTCACAGAACCGGGCCTTTCGGAACTCACTCAAGTATGGGGTTGCCAAGGTCCCAAAAGAAAAGGCTCCTGTGCTTTTCTACCGGCAGCTTGATTTGTCAATATCTGTCAGCTGATACTTCAGAGAGGAGAGAGAGAAACATACGCAACCCTCTTTTAATCCCCACATATTACATCCTCCGTTAAGGCATAGGTGCACGTTGTGATTTAAACGTTGGCAACCCTGGCAGAGGAAACGGTCCACCAATGAGTCTGTTGCTGTTGTAGAAACAGGATTAGGTTGAAGAAGTATTGTTCTTGTGTACAGGCAAGTAGAATTTAACTGCCTAGCTATATTAAGATAAATACAGTGGACCCTTGTATAACAAACTGTATAACATAAAATCTGTACAACATGAATTCTGGAGATAGGGGAAATTTGCTTAACACAATTGACTATGGGGTGAATCTGTTCAACATAAAAATGGGATTATAGAGGTCCCTTGTATGAAGGAATGAGGTCCCTTGTATGAAGGAATGAATTCGCTCCAAATGAAATGATGTTAAGCAAATGTTCCTTTTTTCTACAAATTCCCATAGGAATGCATTGAAAACGGAGTAATCCCATTTTTATGTTGTACGCATTCTCCCCATAGGCAGTTGCCTTAAGCAAATTTCCCCTATCGCCAGGATTTTTTTATGCTGTACAGATTTTATGTTCTACAAGCTGTTTGTGATACAAGGGTCCACTGTACTCCGTTTCCGATGCATTCCTATGGGAAATTGGTGTAGAGGGAAATTTGCGTAACAGAATTTCATTGGGAACGAATTAATTCCTTTATACAAGGTACCACTGTACATCAACAAAGGTTTCCATTGATGGCATCGGTTTTCTTTTGTCTGATGTCCCTTTCTTCCTCCTATTTTCCTTTTTCAGCTTCTCCGTTGCAAAAACCCGGGGCTGCTTTTCGGAGGTGTCTTGCCATATTTTGCTATCCTCACCCCCCCCCTTCTTCCCAGGCCGGCTACTCTCACCCCGCATCCCGGATCCTCCTCTTCTGCCTCGCGACCTTGCCGGGCCCCTGGCATGACCTTGCCCCCGCCCAGCGTGGCTCTCTTTTCCCCCACCCAAGTGGCCCGGGTTTGCGAAGCCTTACAAGCCAGTGGGGAATTTGAACGCCTGGCCCGCTTCTTGTGGTCCCTGCCGCCCTCCTTGGCCCTCCGGCATCCCCCCGACGGCCCCGGCTGTGCCCACACGCCTTGCCGCGACCTGGAGGTCTTCGGGGGTCCGTTGGCACCAGCCTCTTGGCTGGCACCCTATTCCACCCAGGCTGGCGGGTACCACCTGGACCCCTTCCGAGCCCTCCAGCCTGGGGAGAGGTTTGCCGGCCACACGCCAGGGCGCCTGCCCGCCAGGAAGAAGCCACCCGGGGTGCCACGCGATGCCACGCCGGAGAGGGAGCAGAAAGCCAACGGCTTCAAGGTGAGCAGGAAAGACCAAGCAACATTTCCAGACGGTTGGGAAAGAGGGGGAACGCCTTGTTTATTTTATTATTTTTTATTTTATTTTATTATTTTTTATTTTATTATTTTTTATTTTATTATTTTTTATTTATATTAATACTTATATACTGCCTGTCTTCCGGAGGAACTCCGGGCGGCTGACAACAAAACGAAAACAATAACAAGAATAACAAAGGGCGTTTATACACGACCCCTAAACTCCGGGACAAATGGCTCCCAGCTCCGGAGCTTAAAAATGTTTCCCCACCAGCTCCGGATTTAACAGGAAATTAAGTGCGACGACGCCCACTTTAGCGCGTCCCAGCGCACCTTTCAAGTACCTGCTCTTTGGAGGTGAAAATTATTTGATCCGGTGTAACGATAGTGAGTGTGGGGCTCTCCTTGTTTCTGTTTGTTGTTTTTTGGCTCCCGCCCCTTTAAGAGCTACTTTTACAGAGACGAGAGGCAGAAGGGAGGTGAGCTTGAGCGGCATGCTTTTCTTTCTTTTTTCCCCCTCCCCTCAGGCAGCCAGCAACCAGGAAGTGCGGAGGGGGGTGGGGACAGAGGAAGAGCGACGAACCCCTAAGATCTCTGGTCCGAATTTAAGTGGCCAGCGGATCTTAGGGGGTCGTGTAAAAAGGCCCAAACTGAACAAAACATCATGATAAATCTACAAAAAGGAATTATTGCCAAGGAGTCATGGGCGAGTCGGCGGGACAAGAAAAATAAAATAAAACAGCAACTCGTTAATGGGGGAAACCAAAATACAGTGGGCCCTCGTATTACAAATGGTTTGTATAACACAAAATCTGTACAACATAAAAACATCCCGGAGGTAGGGGAAATTTGCTTAACAGAATCGCCTATGGGGCGAATCCGTACAAGATAAAAATGGTCGCGATGAGGGATGACTCTGTTTTCCGTGCATTCCTATGGGGAATGTGTCTAAAGGAAAATTTGCTTAACAGAATTTCATTGGGAAACGAATGAATTCCTTTATACAAGGGACCACTGTAATTTTTTTTTTTAAAAAAATTCAGATGTTGAAAGCATCATGGCACCTTAAAGACTGCTTTATTTTAAGGGGAGCCCTTGTGGACAAGCCCACTACCTCAGTCTGTTCCACGAAAGCAGAAGTTAATATATACAAGTGGTACCTTGTATAAAAGAATTAATTTGTTCCAAATGAAATTATGTCAAACAAATTTTCCTTTGTGCCAATTTCCCCTAGGAATGCATTGAAAACAGATTAATCCCTAATCGTGACCGTTTTTCTGTCCTAGGCGATTTTGTTAAGTGATTTCCCCCGATCTCCGGAACTTTTTTTGTTTAAGTGGATTTTCTGTTAAACAAACTGCTTGTTATACAAGGGTCTACTGTATATCGGTTAGTCTTTGAGGTGCCACAATGTTTTTATTTTTCTTTAATTTATTTTGTTTTCTGTTTGCTTGTGGCCTGACAGGCTTGCACCGAGTGACACAGTGGCCTCTGGGCTGATCCAGCAAGTAAGAGACTTCACTTAGAGAAGTTTCTTGATTTTTGCAGTCGCTACTCCTGGTGGTGTCTGCGGAGGGGGGGATTCTGGGTGTTGTGGTCCAAAACTCACCCCCCCCCCAGTTGCTGGCCCCGAGCCACCGACCGTAATTAGAAGGAGTGGCTCTCGTTAAGAGATGTGCCTGGATCGAGACCTGACCAAAGTAACTTTTTCCAGGCTCGTCTTCCTCACTGGAAAACCTCAGCGGGGTGAAAACTCTGTTTTTCTGCACCGTGAACTGCCTTGCTAAATACCGTGTGTGTGTGTGGAAGACCATTTAAAAAAGAATGCGAACCCCATCCCATTTCACAATGCAAGACCAGATGTCCAGAATCTCCTCAAGTCAACAACGGCGGACATTTCTTTAAAAGTTTTCTATTAAAGTGGGGGAGAAAGTCAAAGGCAGATCACGAGGAGGGCATCTTACGATTGAGGTGCTTTCTTGCGCGTTTAATCAACCGTCCACCTGAGCAGGGGTGACATTGCTTCTCAGGCTTGGCTTTGCTGAACCTCAGCTGCTCCGCTGGGCCGAACCTCAGTCGCTAATGTTCTTTTTTGCCTTCCCGCCTCACAGGAAAGGACGCGAAACCTACTACGGGAATGGTACCTCCAAGATCCATACCCGAACCCTTCCCGGAAGAGGCATCTAGCTCAGGCGACAGGCCTCACGCCGACCCAGGTGGGGAACTGGTTTAAAAACCGGCGGCAGAGGGACCGGGCAGCATCAGCCAAGCATCGGTGAGAGAAACATTTCAAGGGTTTGAAGCCGGGGTAGCTTGCAAAAAAGAGAGGGAGGGAGAGAGAAAGAGAGATAAATTAGAGCATAAAATCAGCACGAATCACTGGCAGGGACGTAATCGGTATCCTAGTTTTTACAGTAGGACCCTCATTTCCACTGATTCAGTTATCCACGGCTGGCAAAGGGAAAACATTAAATAAATAATTCAGCCGCTGCGAAGCAAGCTACCATCACAAACAGCAGCCGTAAAGCAAGCTTCTGTCACAAAACAGCAGTTGGGGTGGTGGTGGTGTTCTCTCTTATCCACATTTTTTGCTATCTACGGGAAGGCCCCGGAACCGATCCCCAGCGGATACCGGGGTGCTACTGTACTTTCAGTTTGGGGTTGATTGGACTACAAACTCCAACGTCCTCTATTGACAGACATCTGCTTGATGGACAGAGGCCTTGCAGGCAACTGAAGGTCGCTCATCTGGGAGGAAAGCCCAGCTCGATTTCCAGTTTAGGCCCCAGTGCTAGCTGGGAGCTTTCTTAGCCGCTTGGGCTGTTTGCAAGAGGCCCATCAGGTAGAACACCTGGAACGCAGAGTGATGGGGTTTGTAGTGCCAGAAACTCGAAAACTCCATTCGTCAATGTGCTTAGCGATTTTCTAATGCGTGCATTTATATATTTATGCATACATCTGTTTGGTCCTTTTTAAGTTTCTATGAGACTCCTCGTTGCTGATTGTACTGCAAGCTGCAGGCGAGAACCGGGAAGTATATTGGGTCAAGTATTTAAAGACCACCCCAAAATTTAGATTATGTCTACCTACGTCTACCTATGAAGCATTCACAAACAAGCAATTGATGCAGTTGGCTTTGTTTAGTTATTTTTTCAGTAACCATAAAGAGAACTGGGCAGACTGGTCATTTAAAAAAAAAATCAGAGTATTTGTCTCGGTCCTTCCTCTCGTTGAACCCTACGTTTCTTTCCAGATTGCAAAAGGACCCCTCAAGCCAGCCCAGGGACTCGGTCCCAGCTCCGAGGACGGAGAGCATAAACGGCACTCCCGGTTTGCCGGAGGACCACCGCCGGACCCCGACAGAGCAGAGAGACCCCACCGCCAGCGAAGACCAAAGCAGCCAAGAAAGGCCCTGATATGGGAAGACTGACCTCTTGGTTGTAGGGCCAAAGAGAAGGGTGGGGGGGGGACAGAAAATGGTGTAGAGGATGGAGCCCCAAGTATGGGGGAGATAAGCTTTGAGAGCTCCCTTGCCATAGGAAAAGGGGAGAAGGAATTTGATTTATGGGATGGGTGCCTGGCAGAAATGTTTGGGAGCGACCTTACGCGCCCCGTTTCCAGATCTGGGGTAGCCCTTCCATTGGGCAGGGCCAGGCCCTGGCTTCAGGCAGCAGCTGCTGGAGGGCGGCGGCGAGAGGGAAGAGGCTCCTTCCATTATGCATGCTGCTCCCGGGTATCTCAAAAAGACTGTGTCCTGCTGGAAATCGTCAGCCTAGGTGGTTTCTTTGTGCTGTCACAATGGAGACGGGAAGAGAACTTGCCTTTGGCCTCTGGCGGCAAGGTCTCTTGGGACGACCCCTCTTGATTCCCCTTTTCTCTCCTTCAGCCATAGGCCAGGCTCTGTAGGGTTGGCTGGGTGGAAGGAGCTCATTTTGGAATCGTCATTGTGAACGGGTTTATTTGCATCTGAGGAAAGGTTTCAGGCTGGACCACACTGCTCCAGAGAGGCGGGGGGTTTTTTGCTTTGATTTAGGGTGAAGTTATATACCACAAAGAGCACAACCTTAGAAACGATCATCCCTTCACTGCCGAAAAGGGTCTGATGGTCACAGTACCGCTTGAGGCCTGCGGGTTTTGCTTGCTCTTTGCTTTGCCTGGTCTTCGGGAGGTAAACACCGTCCTCGTTTGAGGGTTTGATTTCTCAGATCTGAAAGCCTGCTGGAATCACATCCACATTAAACACCTGATTTCAGCTAGCATGGCATGTGGTGTGTAATGTACATTTTTGGCCCCTTGAGCGACTGTGAAGAACGGATGCCTGGGCCCTGTGACATCTTTCTAGGTTTCTCTATAGTTTGGGAAACAGGAGTGCAGAATGAGGCTGTCGTGGTTCTGGGTTCAGTTATTAGGGATTACCCTTACGATCCATTAATTCAATTCCTTGGAAGGAATTAGTTCCATGAAATGCAGTTACCTGTAATTAAAAGTGAAATGGGCTGCCCAGCGGTGCTTCAAGCATTCTCTGGGTGCATAAAATTTGATTGTGGCCCACACATTTAATTTAATTGCGGCCCACACACATGGCCCAACCACTCCCATCAAGATGGCCACTCAATTTACTAAAACCAGAAGGAGAGAAGGTTGAGTGAACCTCAAGACAGCTGGACCTGGACGGAGTGCAGAGTTTTGGCTACAGTCTAACCGCTGTGCTGCGAGGCTCCTTGTCAATTTAGGTAATTAGAAAGTTAATTTTGAGGCATTATGAGGGTTGTGATGGATTTCAATTTCAGAAGTGACCTACAGAGCAGGAACGAGGTGACTTTATCAGTGCAACATTGGTAGTTGTTTCAACAGTTATTTATTAATGGCACTTTGAAAGCAGTTTTCTCAGGAATGTTTCAGGGTTTATTATACTTATCCTTTTCCAAGCCTTAATATTTTTCCCCCATCCCAGCAGAGGAATGGGAAAGGGATGAGTTCACAGCACCAAAATTCCAGCTAGAATCCAGTTGTGTCAGTTGCAGAAGGGGGATAACTTTTGCCAGCAGGGCAGAGATTTCCAGCGTCAAAGAGCTCCTTCATCTGCCCTGCCGTTTTTATGCAACTCCTGACTGTTCAGATTTGTTGTGTGGAAGCGATGGGAAGGGAAGGATGAAGTTTTTAATGAACCCAAATTGGTACCAAAGGATGTTACCAGGAGGGAGAGATTTTAAAAAAAATCAATGAAAGACTTCCTCACTCTGTCCCGTGGCTCCCACTGCTTCCACGCAGCAGGAACGGATCGGTGGTGAGTCAGAGAAGACACAGAAGCAGGAATCCTTTGCTTAATTAAAAAAAAACCCTCCTGATGACCTTCTCCACTATCTACTGTTATAACTTGGGGCGTGGGATTGGCACCCATGTCTTGGAGGAGATCTGCTCGCAGCTTAGAAAGAAGGTGTCTGACTTATGTGCTTCCCGTTAAAAATTCTTCCAAATTTTGCTCCTTCTGTGGATGTGCATTAAACCAACGGATGTGTTTGAAAGTGTAATTGGTTTTTTTTTTTAGCACACTAGGTTTCTGTTTGCATGTCCTCCTGCATAGATGCAGAAGTCATGGTTTCCATGTGGATCGGAATGGTTTCTTAACTCCTGCGGTCATCCGCCGTGTTGATAGATGCTCATCCAAGGATGGGCTCAACCTTTTTGACCACCAGAGCGATGGTCAAAGGACAAGCGATGCCGCTCATTGGAAACCATGCAGTCCGGAAAGGTGGGATGGACAGTCCCGCCATAAAATTCGGGAAAAGGCAGCTGTCAATCAGCGGGTCTCGTAGATGGTCCAAGCAGCTTGTTCGGGATAAGAGTTTCCTAGGAAATGTACGGGAAGAATTCTTGAGGATGAGCTGATGGTGGGGATAATGGGACCAGGGAGGGAAGGGGACTCGCCTGCAAGGAAGGACGGGCGGTGATTGGCAGAGGCCCAACTCCGCGCTTGGCAACCCTGGTCGCTCCGCAACCATCTCCATGGCGACGCTGGAAGGACCAAGGATGCTCCCAGGAGTGTGTGTGTGCGTGTATCGTCGGACGGCAGGCTCCTTTGCAGCCACCACCCGAGGAAAAACGCTTTACTTCCAGACAATTGACTCCATCTGCTCTCCGCCAGGCCCGGGGGAGCTGCTTCCCTGCAGCTGCCAGGAACGCCGAGGCCCACCGTGGCTGGGATGAAAACAGCCAGGCCACGCGCAACCGTGTCCGCACAAAGCCACTGCCGGGTGCATTTCCGAAGTCACCGCCATCCTTGTTTCCATCTTGTTCTCAACACATTAAAATATGGAGCAGTTAGGCACACCCCATCAGCTTCTATCTCCTGCTTGGGGGGTATCAATTAAATTTTCCCTCTGCTTTGTTCTGACGGGTCTTTTGTTTCACACCAGCCCAGAGCAGAGGTGGTGGTGGTGGGGGAACTACACCTCCCATCATTCCCTAGGCAGCAAGGCCAGTCCTAGTGCAGGAAAAAAAGAGTATTTTTCTTGATTCCTGCTTCAGAGCCAAGTGACTTGAGTTTAAGGCCAGTGCCGATTGAAGTGTTTGGATTCTAGACCTTTGTGGATAGTGTGTGTTGCCAGTTAATGCAGCTTTGAGGGCCTGTAGCCTTCACGGTTAAAACCAGCAGGGACATAATCGATCTTCATGCTCACCTTCCCCAACCTGGCACCCCTGCTTGTATTGAACTACGACTCCCATCATCTTGGCGCACCGCCACTAATAGCCAGGCCCACGAGAGCCACAGATCCACAGGTCTGAGAACGGATCGTGTCAGCACCGTTTTTATCCAGCGCTTCCGCATTCATAGATGGCGATAGGGAGAGTGAAACCATTTCGCCGAGATGATAACTGAAATATAGATTCGCAAGGCAAAGCAGTTCCATCACCCTCGGAGGTCAAGGAGGCCTAAACGGAAAGCTTTAAAGGCTGATGAGCCTTTTAAGCAAACAACGTCGGCACTCCTGAACTAGGCGAATCAACAATCAACTCAACGTTAAGGCCCTCTCTTAAGGCCAATGACCTCAGGATCACCAATCCACTGCGGATTTTAGTCCGAACTTGGAAGGTCGCTACCTAATGTGCTAAACCGATTTCTCCAAAATATTTCTATCCCGCCTTCCTCCCTGAAGGGACCCAAGTCCTCCTCGTGTGGGGGAATGTTGGGTTCGGTCAGTTGGATGGGGCCTGTAAAGTTCAGATCAAAAAACCACAGCCACTCCTTTGCTCATATGCCAATTGCTGGTTCCCAATGAGGCTTCTTGTGTTCTTCCTGAAATCGGCCCTGATCTTTGGAACCATGAGGCCTAGAGCCTTGCTCAGATTTTGAAGGGACAAGCGAGACCGCTGGCTGAAGAGCCACACAGACGGTACAACCGGAAGGGCCTTGGTTTGACACGCTCTCAATGCACGGTGTCTTTCTACACTGAGAAGCCACTGGGAAAAGCCTCTTTGGGTTGGGTTGGGTTGAGCTGGAGATACGGATTGGCCCCGTTATCATCTTCCATCCGGCCACATTTGGCAGCCATCCTCCCAACAGGCTAGGGAGGAAGGGGAATTTCCACAGTGCCTTGTGCTGAAGATACTCCTGGCTAAGGCCCTTTGTACACGACCCCTAAACTCTGCAGCAAATGGCTGCCAGCTCCGGAGCTTACAATTGTTTCCCCACCAGCTCTGGAGTTTGCAGGAAATTAAGTGCGACCACGCCCACCTAAGGGCGTCCCAGCGCACTTTTCTTGTACCTGTTCTAGGAGGGTGAAAATCCCCAGGTCTGGATTTAATCTGGTGAGTGCGGGGCTCTCCTCGCTTCTGTTTTTTTTTTTTTTTTTTGCCTCCTGCCCCTTTAAGAGAAGGGGCAGGAGGCAAAAAAAAAAAAACCAGAAGAGAAGGAATCAGGACCATGGGGCTTCGACCAGCTTCGGAGGTGAGCCTGCATTTTCCCCTCTTTTTCTTCCTCCCTCCCCTCACGCAGACAGGATCAAGGAAGTGCGGAGGGGTAGGGGTGGGGACGCAGGAAGAGCAACGAACCCCCAAGATCTCTGGTCCAAATTTAAGTGGCCAGCGGATCTTAGGGGTCGTGTGAAAAGGCCCTACGTTTTCCCAGGGGTCCTGAACGAGGACTCAAGATCTGTTAGCCTTCCCTAAGGGAGTGCTCTGGGCTGAGCTGAAAGCTGCCCAGAGTTTTGCCCACGGAGGGCGAAAATCAAATCCCTCCGAGTCTGGAAAGTTACTGGAGACATTCACAATACAGTGGACCCTCGTATAACAAACAGTTTGTGTAACGTAAGATCTGTACAACATAAAAAATTGCGGAGATAGGGGAAATTTGCTTAACAGAATCACCTAGGGGGCGAATCTGTACAACATAAAAATGGTTGTGATTAGGGATTACTCCGTTTTTCAATGCATTCCTATGGGAAATTTGCATAAAGGAAAGTTTGCTTAGCAGAATTTCATTTGGAACAAATTAATTCCTTTATACAAGGTAGCACTGTATTTCTAAGAGGGCCAGCTTTCAGCACCATGGAGAGCTCAGGAAGAGATTGAATTATTTACGATCCCATGGAAGTGTGCGAGGTTTAGGATTGGTTTTGTCGTTGTGCTCGACAGAAACGCACTTAAGTTGTTCCTTTGTGAGTCTCCCTCCCTGTCCCCCGCCCACGTCCCTCCAGTAGATGATGGGACCCACAGGTGCGTCTTCAAAGATCTTTATTGCCCCCTAAGGAAGGGACTCCACAATGTTAATTTATGTCAACATCAACAGAACCGTTCCCAGTATCACCCCCCCTACACACACTCACACACACACACACACACACATACACGTGTTCGTGGGTTGTTGTTTTTCTTCACATTCATTTGTGTGACACACCGTCTTTTTCTCAATTGTGCGCAAAAGAGGGAGCCCAGAGAGGGGCAGGGAGGACGGACCGGTCTAGGAAGCACAAATAAACCGAAATGACCCAACTAAATCAGGCGATGCAGATGCCAAAACACCTTTCTGGAATCTGGAATCTGGTCATGCCTTTAAGGGCACACACAGAGACACTCCTGGCACCCAACCACAGCATCTCTCTCTCTCTCTCTCTCTTTGTGTGTGTGTAATTGTGTGAGGGAGACTGCAGCGTGTGGTATAGTTAGAACGAAACCCAGGTACAGGAGCCTGCCCTCTCAACAGGATCAGAGAATGATGCTTCCCCTCCTTAAGACATCGGGTTGAGATGGGCTGATGCACGCCTCCACCAGTTTTTAGAAGGAATGCCCCCCCCCCAAAGGACTCACAATCCAGAACCTGGACTCAACAGGGATGCAAATAGATTTTCTCACCAGCCAGCCTCTGCCACCATCTTAAGACAGGTTCTGTATTCGTTTCTGGGCTGCGATATTTCCCCCAAACGTTGCATTTTTGCAAGGATGTGGAATTTTAAAGGCTC
Organism: Phrynocephalus guinanensis; assembly: GCA_037367245.1. Classification (NCBI taxonomy): domain Eukaryota; kingdom Metazoa; phylum Chordata; class Lepidosauria; order Squamata; family Agamidae; genus Phrynocephalus; species Phrynocephalus guinanensis. The sequence continues at coordinate 5,281,359 of CM074754.1, forward strand.
TGAAGTCCCTCAAGTGTCCCGAGATTCAAGATTTCCAAAATGGGGAGAAGTAAGAGACCACCTTAAGCCATCGTACCTTTCTGGAAGGCCTTTTGCCTGACACATGCCGGAGGATGGGTGAGGATGATGGAATCAAGAGCTGTGTCCCCCAACTCCCTCCACTGTAGCTCCACTCCACAACCACCCCATGCAGAATCCAGCAGAGACCCCATCTTCCCCAGCCTCAGAAGCTCCTGATGCGTCGAACTACAACTCCCATCATGTCTCACTGGGGATGCTGGGGGATCTAGTACGACACATCAGGAGGACCCCAGCTCAGGGAGCCAGAACCAAAACCCCACCTACCTCATTTTCATTGTTACTCAGTTCTGCCGAAGAAACTGACCTGGGAAAGGCAGCTACTGCCTGATCAAGGTCAGGTTGCGCCATCCCAAAAAGTTTGCTGCCTGAGGCCTACGCTCTTCCAGGGTTACAAGCTTCTCCCAGTGGCTACTGAGGCTTACTGGGTTCAAAAAAGACCAATTGTGAGACAGAAAATAGACATCCCCCCCAGGGGAGAGCAATCAGTTGGCAACGTTGCCAGGAGGGCATGGAGGGTTGGGGTGATGGCTATCAAGTGTAGTGCCAACCCACCGAGCCGGCTCTGAGTCTTGGTCCCTTCCCTGTCTCGGTGGGCAGCTCTAGCCTGATTCTGGAAGAGAAGAACCCTCTTTGATGAGACCCGTTTCCTGCAGTATTCCGCGTCTAACCAGGTGCCTCCGGGAAGCCCAAAACAGGGTATGAGTGTCACAGCTTCCCACCACCACCCCATTCCTTGTCTCCATCGTTCAGCTAGACTTGCCTTGCCCATGGAAGCCTTATCGATTCCTGGACCATTCTACCTCCGTCGCTTCTACTCAAAGGCTACCAAGGGGTAAGTGAATCTCCCTGCATCCGGGGACCTCACAGATCAGCTCCAGTATCTGGCGCAGGATTTGACCTTCTGAGTGTGACCCTAACTCTTTCCCCAACTCCAGCAACGGCCGGCAAGACTGTTAAGGTCCCAGGATTTCCAAAACCTATCACCAAGGCTCCAATTCCCACGCTGAGCAATGAAACCGCGTTATGCCCCCACGGCAGCGACCTCTCCGCTCCCCAAATGGATTGGCCCAGATTCAGATGCCCCACCTCCCACCCCACCGCCTTCCCCACCCCTTCTGTTCCTTCAAGTCTCCATTTTAGGGTTTAAAAAAAGCAAGGGTTTCTGCGGAAGAAGCTGAGATAGGCTGTGGGCTGGATCCCCCCTCCCTTAGCCGAATAAAAGGGGTCAGTGGGCAAGTCATTCTGTTTTCCTCCACCACCACCCAAAAAAACTCCCCCCAAAATTTCAGGCATGGGGAACGAAGTGGGCCAACCACCCCCCTAGAGCCAAATGGATGGAGATGAAACCGGGCCAGGGAAATTAGGTTGGAAGTAGGTGTTGTGTTTTCTGCCGTGGGGATCAGCAAAAGCCCCCTTTCCCCACTGTCCGCTCTGGGTCTCGGATCACAGCAGGGTCCCCAATGCCCTGCTGGCGGTGCCTGGCCGGTGCCCGTTCTGCTGGCACCCTTCCCCTCCATGCACGATCAGAACCGGGAAGTACAAGGCATCCTGGTAGCATGGCGGGCTCTCCAAGGGCTGGGCCTCGATGTTGTTGCTGACGTGGCCGCCGCTCAGGCTGCGCAGGATCCCCCCGTACCTCCGGGGCCCTCCCAGCGAGAAGCGGCTGCAGCTGAAGGGGAGGCGGGCGTAGAGGGCTCGGGTGCCCCGCGAGGGCAGCGAGTTGCTGCTGGCGGAGCGGCGGCAGCAACGCTGGCAGCTGCGCAGGTAGGCTGCCCCGGCCGCCACCGTGGAGTCCATCAGCACCGCCTCCGAGTAACTGGGCACCAGCTGCTGGTTCGAGCGGATGTGCCACTCCAGCTCCGTCATGTCCACCGTGTTGACGCGCGAGATGCGGCGCCCGTACGGGGCCCCTGCCGCGTCCAGGGGGCTGGGCCCGTCGTCCGCCCCAAAGAGCTTCTCCACATGGTAGTGGACGTTGGCCGTGCGGTATTCGGACAGCACCCGGAGCGGCCAGGAGAGGAGGAGGAAGGAAGCCAGCCAGAAAACCCAGCGGCGGGTGTACCACGGGGGGCGCCCGGGGTCTGGGAAGACCAGCATGTATTCCTTGAAGTCCACGTTCTTCAGGTGCATCCCTTCCCGGGCCTCCATGTAGTCATCCAGCCCCTCGTTCTCCCCGAAAAAGCGGGCCCGCTGCGTGAGGTAAGCGGCCTCAGCCTCCCCTGAGGCGAAACTGAAGCACTTGGTGAAGCGCAGCTTGGTGACAGGGTAGTCGGAGAGACCCAACAGCTCCTTGGAGACGTCTTTCACCCCGTGGCCCGAGTAGTCGAACTCCGTCTCGGCCACGTGGGTGTTGACCCGCTCGTGGTAGACCTGGGTGGTGGTGTAGGCATCGCCGTTGCGGTAGCGGGTGACCTGGCGGGTGCGGCGGATGTAGTGGTAGCTGACGGCCTTCCACCAGATGCACGGCGTGGCCGCCTGCATGCGCTGGACCTTCTCGTAGACGCTGGCCGTGTCCACCCGGTGCTGCGTCTGCCCCTTGGCGAAGCGGTGCCAGCACTCGACCAGGTAGACGACGTATAGCATCCCCAGGAAAGCCAGAGGGATGTAGATGTAGCCGTTGGAGCAGGGGCTGTCGTGGTAGACCATCGAGACGTCGCGGTAAGAGCCCTCGTAGTTCAGGCGGGTCACTGTCGAGAGGCGGCACCAGGCCATGACCCCGAAGCAGCCGTACATGAGTAACGTAAGGATCAAGCATTTCCAGTGGGACTCCCGGCACAGAGAGCTGCTCAAGGATTGCTTCAGGGGACGCTGCTGCTCCAAAGATGAGGAAAGACGAGAGAGAGAGAGAGAGAGAGAGAGAGAGAGAGAGAGAGAGAGAGAGAGAGAGAGAGAGAAACAACAACAACAAGAATAGGTTACAGGGCTCATCCCGCACGGAAGCCAACCCGATCCTTTCCTGGACGCTCCCGGACGCTTTCAACATGCCTGAATTGCATCGCTCACGTTTCTAGTCCTCTTGAGGTCAAGGGTATTTAGGGAGCAGCTGGCAGCCAGAATTCTGGCCAGCCAGAGGCTGTCGTTCTGATTGTATCAAGGAACCACCATCTTCTTAGGAGCTGCCAGGGACCCACATAGAGTCAAGGAAGCAGAGAAGGGGATTGAGTTAGGTCTCCGCAGCCAGAGACCTAAACGACGGAGCTATCCCGCCATATTTTTTTTAATTGCAGAACTGGAACGGATGACATCATCAACTGCCCAGAGTTCCTTTGGGAAAAATAGGGGCAGTATCGAAATATAAAAATGAATGGATATCAATAAATCCTGTCAAGAAGGCCGAGTGGGGGAATCGAACTCCCGACCAATGGCCCTGCAGCAGGAGGCCTAACCATGGCGCTGTTGCGTAATCATACGAGATGGGACCCTAGAGATGATCCAATCTAGCCCCCATCAAGGTCCCTGAACGACAGACTACTTACTATGTGACTTTTATACAGATTACCATACATGATTGCATGGACTGATTTCACAAGGACACCAGTGTTTCCAATGTTTACTTTCCACCCCTCATCATGGAGTTTTTTCTTTATTTTTGCACTCTCTTTGTAGATTTCATGTTACCTTTTAACGCTCTCAGGTGCCTTTTCGAATCCCCGGTTCTGAACTTGGAATATGTCTTAAATCAGGCATGTCCCAGCTTTGGCCCTCCAGATGTTTTGGACCACAACTCCCAGAATTCTAAGCTTAGATGGCCAGTGGCAAAGGACTGTGGGAGCTGCAGCCCAAAACATCTGGAGGTCTAAAGTTTGGACATGCCTGTCTTAAATGTCCCAGGCTCCAATTCTGAGAGACTGATGAGGAAAACCAACCCACAAGTGCCTCCTTGCTTGGGGTGAGACTGGATGATCTCTGGACAGGGAGCCCTCTTAGCTTCTCATTTCTACGATTATTAACGGCCGCCGAGCTCAGCAGTTGAATGCTTGGGCCGTGGAGCCGGAGTTTGGAAGTTCGGTTCCCCTGTGGGTCCTTGAGCCGGATGGTCTCAAGGGTCCCTCCTGGCCCTGCAATTCTAAGATTATTATTATACAGGGAGATCTTAATTGAGAAGGGGGGAAACAAATCAAAATGCTTCTCCTCCCTTACAGCGACACTCTTTTTCTCTGACACAGATAATGGAGGCCTTGTCTTTCTTTCAAATGAAACCTAATATTGCCTGACTATCTTTTTTTAAAAGCCTGCAGAGGGGAGGAGGAGGAGGTTTGCAACCATCTGGTCTGGAAACATCCTTTTTAAAATTTAAAAAAAAATCCTGCAGAGAGGAGAAAGGCTGGTGGGGGGGTGAAGTCTGCCATCCGGCACTCTTGAATTATTATGAATTATTGCTCTCCCTTACAAAGAGGAGAAGGGAATGGGGTTTCCAAGCGTGGCCAGCCTGCAATTCCACATTGAGATAAATAAATGCATCCCACCTGCCTGGTTTGGCAAAGCGGGGTGGGCAGAAAGAGGAGGAGGAGGAGGAGGAGGAGGAGGAGGAGGAGGAGGAAGAGCAGGCGCCAGGTCCACCCAGGGGCTGAATGTTCTCTGCCCCTGTCCGTCAGTCCATCCGTCCGTCCGTCCACCCACCCGTGTACCACCGCTTCTGGGTGGTTCGCCCCCCCCCCTTACCCTCTGCGTTGTCCCCCCCCCCAAATTATCCACCCATCATCCCAGGACAAGCAGAGAGAGAGATTGAGAGAGAGAGAGAGAGAGAGAGAGAGCGTTGTCTGCTTGTGGTGCAATGCAGAACTTCTCCTCCCCCCCCACCCCCGCCATGCACAGACACACACATCTTTCTTCAGGCACAGAGAGCAGACCCGCACCCGCCTGCCTCGTCCCCGCGCCCACCCACCCCCCTCTCCAATCTTCTTCAAGCCCCCAACACCTTCGGGAGGGGAGGGCGCCCCATTTTTACGCACGGGGAAAACCCCGGGAAGAGGGAATCCGCCTGGAAGCCAGCGGGGAGGGGAGGGGAGGGGAGGGGAGGGTTGGGCAGCATAACGGGGGGGGGGCTGATGCCCCTCCTTTCCCCCCTCTCGCCCACTTCTCCCCCCCTTTTTTTAAAGGGGGGGTTGACTTGATGGTCCACCAAAGGACCGAGTTGGGGGGGGGGGAAGGGACACAAAGCGGCACGTGGTCCTTGCAGCAAAAAAAAGATTAATTGTGTCGGCTTTCCTAGATTCGTCCCCCCCCCCCAAAAAAAAAACTAGGCGCTCCACAACAGACGATCGGACTGTGTGTGGGGGGGGGTGGAGGAGGGGGGGAAAGGGGCCCGATCCCCGCGTCTGGACCACCCCCCACCTTCCCTCCCCACCGCCCGCATTCTTTTTAGGAGTTTGGAGCCCTCCACAAAGGCGCAGCGTACAAAAACACCCGGGTGGTGCTGATGGTTTTTTTTTTTTTTTTGCCTTCCAAGGTACGGATCGGGGGCCCCCGCCCCACCCCCCGTTTCCTTCCCCTCTGGAGGCGATCGCCGGGTTGGGGCCGTTGTCTTACCTCCTCCCGAGGGGGTCCCCCCGCCGGGGTGAGGGTGGGCAACTCGCCGGCCCCCGGCTGCTGCTGCCCCCCGTCTTCGGCTGGCCCCACGCCGGGCATGGTGCACGCGTGGCGGCGGCGGCGCCCGAGCAGCAGCAGGCGCGCCTCGGATGCATGTTAGGGGCGGCGGGGCGGGGGTTTCCCAGCCCCGCCGATGGAAGGGCGGCAGGCGGCGCCCCAGGAGGGCCCGGGGAGCCGCCGGTGCCCGCAAGCGCCCGAGCGGGGCATGGAGACGGCCGGAGCGCTTGGATCGGAGATGCCCAGCCGATGCTCGCCTCTCCGGGTGCCCTTCGCTCAGCGGCTCCGCCCTGCGACCAGACCGGTTGGAAAGGCGCCCGTGGACCAAGCCCGGGGCCTCCACCCCCGCCCCAGGCGGAGGAGGAGGAGGAGGAGGGGGGTGAGCCCCAAAAAGTTAAGCAAGACCCCCCCCCCTCCTAACACGCCCGGTGCCCCTCTCCGATCTTGGCCACCCCTTGGCTTTCCATCCCTGGCAAGCAGCGGCTGCTGCCTCCGCTCGCCTCCCGCCGGTTGGCACAATGACGAGGCATCTGGGCAGCGCGATTCCCACGTGCGATCGAGGCCCGGTTGGGGCCTGCGGGCGGCGGCAATGGTCGCGGGATGGGGAAGGCGCGCGTGTAGACGCGGCCAGGCAAAGGTTTGTGCCCCCCCCCACACACACACACCGGGCTTGGGGGGGAGCTGTGACGTCACCCCCTCCCCCCTTAACCCCCTTTTTCCTCCCAGCATCTGGGGATGGGTGGGGGAGGCACATGGAGGTCCAGGGCTATGGGTCTTCCCCCTAACCTCGCCTCAAATTCTCCGGAGGAATTTTGCAGCGACGAATTGCCTCTAATTATTGAGTCCTCACCGGGCCATCCAGAAGGAAGCCAAACAGGGGCTGTATGAATGAGTTGCTTTAATGGGCCCTGCGTGGGATGGGCGGTATATCCATCGAATTAATTGAGTAATTAGACTGCCGCAAGAGAGGCCCAATCCCTTCCGCCCAGCATCAACACCCAGCAGGATTTTAGCTAAATCAGGGTTGCAGCTGTTACCGATTTTTGGCTTCTCCTTGAAAGGGGCCATCAAACCCCATTAGCCTGACAAAAGACCGCCTCCTCCCAAAACTGATTTTTCTTGATAGGGTTCAGCGGAACTGTTTCCAGCTTTTGGATCTCCTGGAGGTCACAGCAATTCATCATCCTTAGGGTGAAGTCTCCCTCTTGAAATCGGCCCAGACGCCACTAGAGAGATGGAGCGGAAACATCCGGGGAAGTTTTATTCTCTTTCCAAGGCCATGAAAGCTGATGTCTGTAAATCAACCCTCCTGGAAAACAATCTCCTACTTTGTAACTTGGAAAAATCTGGACGAACTTCCAGGGGGTTCCTAGGCTAAAATCAGGGTTTAGCCTAGAATCGTAGAATAAAAGAATGGTCGAATTTTTGATGGGATCTCAAAGAGTATTCTCCCTGACTGGTGGTTCTGATGACGGCCAGAAGCCACAGGGAACTTAGTTGACGTATGCTATTGATAGTGGAGATTTAGCACAAGGAAACAGACCCACAGGCCGATCTGATCAGAGGAGCTGGCACTGCTCCGCTCATAAGCAATTCTCAGATTGGGGACGATGGTTTTCGTTTTCTGTCCCTCCCTGCCAACTGAGCGTGTCCCCACGGCAGACAGACCTTCTCCCAGCCTTCTGATCCTCTTGATAAAATAACCCCAAGGCAAAAAAAAATGTTGAAGCTGAGATGGATCCTACCTGGGTCACATCCCCGAGAAGGCCAGATTGCTCTGGGGAAGACCATCGCGCTTGGAAAAGGCAGGCGGGGGGGGGAGCAGGGAAGGAGGAGGACCCCGATATGAGAGGGGCCGACTCCCTGGACGAAGCCACCAGCTTGAGTTTGCAAAAGCCAGGCGGGGGGGGGGGGTTGAAGGACAGGGCATTCTGGAGAGAAACAGGGGGCTGTTTGACGGCACATTGCGCCAACTTTTAGAACAAAGGTTTTGTAAATCCGAGGTCTGGTGCCCAGATGATTTCTGCGCCTATGGCTTCCACTGAGCTGGTAATATGACATCTCAGATGTGGTCTGTCTATCTAATTACTATATCACTGTATCACTGTCTCTCACTGTATCACTGTATCACTCTCTCTCTCTCTCTCTCTCTCTCTCTCTCTCTCTCTCTCTCTCTCTCTCTCTCTCTCTCTAACTTGGCACCCAATAAAAGTCGTAGATGATATGAAACTTCAGGTCTCTGAAGGATCCAGGTCAGAGCTACCGAAGCCTCTGATACTGTCTTTGGAGGCCCTGCTTCAGTTGCTTTGTGTATAGATTTGTGTGTGTTTTTTTAAGGTCTACCAGAGACCCAGTTCCATCTGTGGAAATAGCTACGGTGTGGTTGTATATTTCTAAGTCCCGGAGGGTGTCTTGCAACCACATTGCCAAGATGCGTTTTTATTCTGTTTCAAAAAGCTGGCCCTGATTATCTGGACCAGGGCACCAGTTTTTTAGCTGTCGTCTCCATATGGTACAAGGCTGGGAAAGTGACCTTCAGAAAGGAACCATTAACAGCCCCACTTTAGTCACAAGAGACTAGAGGCAGCCATGACATATCCCTGAATCCATTTGGTCCCAGCCTTGGGTAACCCAGATGGACTACAACCCCACCCCACCCCGAAGCCTTCACCACAAAAGTTGTGCTGTCCCGGATTTCTGGGAGTTGTAGTCCAAGAACACCTGGGTTACCCATGGCTGGGGGGGGGGAGAACCCATGGATCTAGGGAGATTTCATGGGAAGCTTAGGTCTAGAAAACGCTCTTTGTGGGCTCATGCCTTCTTGGCCTGGCCTACCTCGCAGGGTTCTTGAGGAGAAGCAAGTCCAGGAGACCCATAGACATCCCTCTTTGACCTCATCGGGGGCGGGGACCGGATAAAAACAGAACTTTAAAAAATTAAATGTATAACAGAAGCAAAAGAGTTGTGTATGGGTAAAAATATGGGCCAACACCCTCCCTGCTGCTTGGCAGGATCCATGCAGTTGGGGGCTTGGTGGCATCAGGATTCTGCATGGATCTGCACAGCAGCAAAATTTTAATTTTATTTTACTGGAAGCAATATTTATTTCTGCGTGAGCCTTGCACGGCTGACCTCTTGCAGTAGATGGCAGCATTAAACCAGAGAATTGCCCTTTCTGTGTGCATGTAGAGGGAATACAGAGCCCTCCCTTTCAAAATCTCTGGGTTCTCTTTTTTCAACCCCCCCCCTTGTAAATGACCCTATATATCCCTTGAGCAGAACCTCAAGGCCTGCCATAGGTTGATTGTAACCTATTGAAATGCATAATACCTCTGAATGGCTGAAAATTGTTAAATTAAGATATAAGATTAGTTAAGATAGAAATACAGTGGTACCTTGTATAAAGGAATTAATTCATTCCAAATGAAATTTTGTTAAGCAAAATTTCCTTTATACACATTTCCCATAGGAATGCATTGAAAACAGAGTAATCCCTAATCACGACCATTTTATGTTTTATGGATTCGCCCCATAGGCAATTCTGTTAAGCAAATTTCCGCTATCTCTGGACTTGTTTGTGTTGTACAGATTTTATATTATGCAAACTGTGTGTTATAGATGGTCCACTGTAAATAAAATAAAATAGAACAAATGAAATCCAATAGAAACAAAAAACACAAATAAAATAAGATAGAAACAAAAAACCGAAATAGAAACAAGTAAATGAATTTTTTTTAAAAAAAAATAGAAACCAAAAAGAATGAAACAAATGAAATCCAATGGGAACAAAAAAATAAAATAGAAACAAGTAAAATAAAATAGAAACCCAAAAAACTGAAATAGAAACAAGTAAATGAATTTTTTTTAAAAAAAAATAGAAACCAAAAAGAATAAAACAAATGAAATCCAATGGGAACCAATAAAATAAAATAGAAACAAGTAAAATAAAATAGAAACCAAAAAAACTGAAATAGAAACAAGTAAATGAAAAAAATATTTTTTAAAAAAAATAGAAACAAAAAAGAATAAAACAAATGAAATCCAATGGGAACCAATAAAATAAAATAGAAACAAGTAAAATAAAATAGAAACCAAAAAAACTGAAATAGAAACAAGTAAATGGTTTTTTTTTTAAAAATCACAGAAATTAAGAATATAATGTAACTAATATTTTTTTTAAAAGGGGACGCGAACGACGCGGGCAGCATGGAACGCACAGCCTGCCAACGCGCGTGCGCATTGGAAAGCGTTTTTTCATTCTTTTTTTACCTCTGGCCCCGCCCCTTTGGAACGTCGGCGCGACAGGGATACATTCATACATTCCCAGCCAATCAGCGCGGAGGGGCCGGCCCAGGCGGCCAATGGGAGGCGGAGGAGGGCTAGGCCGAAGGCTTTGAGGACGTGGCTTGGAACGTTCGAGGAAGTCCGAACGTTCTTTCCCCCCTTTGATCTGCGCCGCGCGTGCCCCCCCGCCTCCGCGTCCCGCCCCACCGTGGCAGCCTTTGGCGGGCAAGGGGGGGGTCGAGGAGTGACCGGGATCCAGCCATGGCTTATCCCCCTGGCTATGGGGGGCCAGGTAAGGCCAAGAGGGCGAGCTACCCGGGAGGGGTGGGGGTGGGGGTTTAGGGTTAAGGTACGGGGGGGGGGGAAGGAGGCTTTTTTTGGGGGGGGGGGGATTGGAGGACTTCCCCCTCTTGGGAAAAAGCTGGCCCCTCCACCGGTCACGAAGAGCAGGGAGGGGGGTGATCCTATATAGCAGTGGTTCTCAACCGGTGGGTCCCCAGATGTTCTTGGACTACAACTCCCAGAAACCCCTTCCAGCACAGCGAATGGTGGAGGCTTCTGGGAGTTGCAGTCCAGGAACCTCTGGGGACCCACCGGTTGAGAACCACTGCTATATAGCTTAGGACAGACATGTCCAAACTTCGGCCCTCCAGATGTTTTGGACCACATCTCCTACAGTCCTTTGCCATTGGCAAGCTAAGCTTAGAATTCTGGGAGTTGTGGTCCAAAACATCAGGAGGGCCGAAGTTTGGTCATGCCTGCTATATAGCTTAGGCCAGGCATGTCCAAACTTCGGCCCTCCAGATGTTTTCGACCACAGCTCCCACAGTCCTTTGCCAATGGCAAGCTAAGCTTAGAATTTTGGTAACTGAGTCTAAGACAAATGCCTTGTAAAACAAAAACTCATAGAGAAAAAAAATCCAGGCATAATCTTAAAGTAAAGGTCCCCCCCCACACACATACACACATGCATGCTAATTGTGTCTGACTCTAGGGGCGGTGCTCATCTCTGTATTCAAGCCGAAGAGCCAGTGTTGTGCAGGTCCATGGCCAGGTGGCCGTCATGGCTGCAAGGAAACACTGTTTTACCTTCCCGCTTTTTACAGTGGTACCTGTTTATCTACTTGCGTTGACGTGCCTTCGAACTGCTAGTTTGGCAGGAGCTGGGGTGATGCTGGGTGGACTCCTTGCGTCTTTGCCGCACAAGCTAAGGGGGACTCTTTTTCTCCCTTTTCCTGCAGGATCCAAGCACCGAGCCAGGATCCCCCCTGTGCCACAGAATACCGACGCCCCCCAACTCTTTGACGACACCAGCTCCGCTTATGGCGCCCAGCCGGCCAGTTACCCCGCCCCGGGGATCGACATGGGCTTGAATCAGATTTTCAGTGACCCGGTGGCCAACGTCGCAATGGCTTATGGCACGACCATCGCCTCTCAGGGCAAAGATATTGTGCACAAGGAGGTAAGGGGTGGAAGCCGCTCACGTTGTTGGCCAATGTTGGCCAAAGTCTGTGGAACTCCCTGCCACAGGATGTGGCGATGGCATCTGGCCTGGATGCCTTCAAAAGGGGATTGGACAGATTCCTGGAGGAAAAGTCCATCACAGGTTACAAACCACGAGGGGGATGTATTATCTCCAAGTTTAAAACCGGGGTACTTCAAGGGCCAGAGGCAGGGGAGTGGGATCAGGAGACAGAGATCTAGTCTCATGCGCTCGCAGATGCATCTGGTGGGGCCACTGTGAGATACAGGAAACTGGACTAGATGGGCCTTTGGCCTAATCCAGCAGGGCTCTTCTTATGTTCTTATGTTAATTGATTGGATCCCTCCCTTGATGGGCTTGAGAACAAATGTGGGTAGCTGTTTTGTTATTATTTTTAAATTAGTGACAGGTGTTGCGGAATGTTGGTTCAGCTCCCTGCTGCAGAATTAGTTCCCCAAATTAGTCCACGCCCCCCCCCTTCATCAACTGGCAGTCGCAGGCCCAACACCTCTCTCATAGACACCGGAAGGAGGAAAGAACTGAAAAAATGTTCCATTTACTTACAAGTGAATGGGAAACAGCAAGCGAAAAAACATGACTGCTCGGAGCGACCAACTTAACAGACGGCTTCCACCAGAGAACAGAGAGAGGGAAAGAAACTCTTAGCAGAGAGGCAGGACTGTTGTCACGATTCCGAGGCAAGGAAGGGGCAATTGGTTAACTCTGGAGAGAGTGACAGTTCCCTCCCCCCAAAGGTTTTTGTTTTGGTCTGGTTTGGTGTCAGCAAACATCACGGCGGCTCCCAAAGTGCTGGCTGCGTCTGGTGTTCCCTGGTTCATTGCGCCCCTGGTTCCGTTGCTGTACTACTCTAACGGTTAGGACAGGCATGTCCCAACTTCAGCCCTCCTGATGTTTTGGACCACAACTCCCAGAATTCCAAACCTGTCTTTCCAATGGCAAAGAACTGTGGGAGTTGTGATCCAAAACATCTGGAGGGCCGAAGTTTAGACATGCCTGAGTTAGGAAGTGTTTCCTCCCCCCTGACCTTCAGCTGGGTTCTCTTCCATGGCAATTGGAAATACAAAAGTGTGGATGATTTTAGTCTCCAGGGACACCTATCCTTTAATTCAAAAATAAAATTCGTCACAGATGCAGGCTCTCTACGGGAGTGCACACAACACGAGTTCTTTTCTGAGCCGTTTTGTCTTTTGGCATCTTGATTCCCTCAGATCCACCGATTCATGTCCATCAACAAGCTGAAATACTTCTTCGCGGTCGACACCACCTACGTCATGAAGAAGCTGGCCCTTTTGGTCTTTCCGTACGTGCATCAGGTACAGAACGGGCGCCGCCTCCTCCAGCCCCTCCACCCGCAACGGCCAAGCCACTGTGTGTGTGTGTGTGTGTGTGTGAGCTGTGAAACTCGGGTGTTTTTGGACAGCCGATGCCCTGAATCTCCCTGCTAGCACACATCTGTAAAATGCCACACCTACCCCAAATCAGCAAGATATTTTGCAACCTACTGTGGGCAGTGGTGTTTTTATTTTCCTTACAAAAGAAAATTTCTGTGCATATTTGGCATTTCCACCATTGTTGTTTTTTAATTTGTCTTCCGCAGAACTGGGAGGTTCGGTACCACCGAGACGTCCCTCTCCCTCCGCGCCAAGATGTCAACGCTCCGGACTTGTATATTCCTAGTAAGTGAGCAGTAATCTTCCCATACACGGTGTGGGTGTGTATGTGTTATTTTTTGTCCCGCTTCCTCTCTCTCATGAACCAAAATTGGCCTGTGTTTTGTGGAAAGGATGCCACTTTAATTCACTTCATCTTTGGTTCTGATCCAGCACGGCTAATCAAGATGCAGCCTGAGCCTAGAAATACCATAGGACCTCTTTATCTGCGGAACCATTATCCGCTGATTCACTTATCCATGGAAATTTTAAAAGAAGAATCCCAGAATACATATACAGTATTTATTTATTTATTTATTTATTTATTTAGGAATATTTTTACCACAACTTTCCCCTTGGAAAAGGACCCAAGGTGGCTTACAATAATGAGGGACAAGATACAGTCCAGAACCCTGGTATCTACTGGGGATTGGTTCCAGGCCTTCCCGTGGATAACGAAAACTGTGGATAAGAGAGAACACCAAGCCAGCCTCAAAAAAAAAAAAAACCCTGTTATTTTGTGACAGCAGATTGCTTTATGGCTGCTGTTTGTAACTGTAGCAATCTTTGGAGCGGCTGAATTACTTATTTAATTTTTTCCCTCTGCCAACAATCAGTGTATGGGGGTGTCCTACCCTATTTCTAACAACCAGGTTACCAGAATTGCCTATGCCCTTATTAGAACCTCTCCCTCGATGAAACCAGAGATCCTGCCATGTATAGCGTTGGCTGTTGAAATAGTTCTGTTTTATTTAGCATCGTAGGGGTGTGTGTGTTCTTGGAGCCCCACCACCTCGTAGGGAGCTCCTACTGTATATTGTTTTTACAATTGAAGCCTCCCCGAGTGCAATAGTGTTAAACTGGAGCCTGTCCTCCTTTGAGCACACGGCGAGAAGGCCATTTTTCTCTCTGGAAAAGTCCATATTGCAAGGAAATGCCAGGGGTGGGGAGCAGGAAAAGAGGAAAACCCAGAGGTGGGACGGACAAACTCCCTCAAGAAAGCCACAGGCTGGACTTGTGAAGGAGCTGAGGGGGGGGGGGGGACATTTTGCAGGCCGCTCGTCGGTCGGGCCGCCACAAATCAGAAGTGACTTAACGGCGGCGGTAACTTTTTGTTCGTTTGTACCTTGGTGTCTTTCCTCCAAGGGCATCTTTTTCGTTGGCCCGCCTTGCTTTGCCGCACCCCAGCAGTGTAGGGTAGGAGAAGCGGCCACGATGCCGCCGCCGCCGCCGCCGCCGCCGCTGTGCACCGGGTTTTGGGCTGACTGACCAGCACGATTCAGTCGTCGTCAAGGCCCGAAGAGTTCTAGTTGCCCTCGTTTAACTGCCTTGGCTGGTCTTAAAGAGCGATTCTTCTTGTTTTCCGCAGGCATGGCCTTTATTACCTATATCCTCCTGGCTGGGATGGCTCTTGGGTTACAGAAAAGGTAAGTCCAGCACCCGGCACTCTCTTGAAATAAAATTATTTTATGGGGTTGGCCTTTCAGATTGAGCTGTCTACCTACCTACCTCCTGCCTTGAGCATCAGCTTTTGAAGCTGCTTTAGGTCCTTTTTGAGAAGAAAAGCAGGGTGAAAATATTTAAAATAAAGAAATAAGGTTTGGAGGAAAGAATATTTTTGGCTGTAGGCGGATGAGAGCTGTGTTCGCCTCACCGTTCAGTCCCAGATTAAACGGTTGGGAGCTGAAAAACTTTAGAAAAGAGGGAGAGGCCTCTATTTTAGGGGGAAATGGAGGCATAAATAAATACTTCCCGTTATTTTTCCTGTGGCCCTGCAGGTTTTCTCCGGAGGTTCTTGGGATGTGTGCCAGCACTGCCTTCGTTTGGGTGGTGATTGAAGTTCTCGCCCTTTTGCTGGGTCTTTACCTGGTCACCGTCCAGAGTGATCTAAGTACGTTCGACCTTCTAGCTTACTGCGGCTACAAATACGTTGGGTAAGTCCAAGGCTGGCAAAAGGCCCGTGTTTTTTATTTAAAAAAAACCAGTTTTAATTGTTTTTCTCCTCTAAAATTGATTTTTTTAAATTCCCAATTTTAATATTTCTATTGCAATTATTATTATTTTGCAAATTTTATGTTGTAATTATATATATATATATATATATAGTATATATATATAGTTATATATATATATAGTTATATATATAATATAAATAGTACAATTATAAAGTATATATAGTTTATTATAGCAAATATAATATATATCATATTGACTGCCTCATTAAAATTTTTCAGCAAAAAATGAATATACCGTTCTATCTATCTATCTATGGATTTATATTATATATATTTTATATATTATATAATATATAATTACACATATATAATGTAAATAGTGCAATTATAAAGTATATATAGTTTATTATAACAAATATATATCATATTGACTGCCTCATTAAAAAAATTCAGCAAAAAATGAATATACCGTTATATCTATATATCTATATCTATATCTATATATCTCTATCTGTCTGTCTGTCTGTCTGTCTATCTATCTATCTATCTATCTATCTATCTATCTATCTATCTATCTATCTATCTATGGATTTATATTATATTATAATTTGTATTGTAATAGAACATATTACTTTATAATATACTAGACTGACTATATATATTGTTTTTGCTGAATTTTTTTGACAAGGCAGTCCATTATGTAATTCCTGCTAGAATTCCCCCCAATGTAACTTGCAAACATCTTTCTTAGCCCCTAGTTTAGAAAAGAAAGAGAGAAAATTCATCTGAACAGATCTTCTGGAAAGGCTTTGAGGAAATTACATTTAGTTACTTTGTTCTGTGAGGAGAAAATGTTACAGGGTGTTGTTGTTTTTTCGTGGCGGAAAGTAGCCTCGGGAATCTTTGTTGTGTTATTTGCCCAAACAATGTTGCTGTGTCCTCATTGTGTGGAAGAAGAAGAAAAACACACCCTGAAGTTGATGTTGTCACTTGTGAGGTGGCAGCGTCCACACGACGGGTTAAGTTGTATCGCAAGGACTTCGAAACTTGAGCTCACATTCCTTTGCAAGGGAGAATGGTTCCCCTCTTGTCCACTTGAGACCGGCGTTCCTACTGCGTTCTTTCTGAAAGTAATTTCAATTCCAGAGATTTTAAGACTCTAATCGCCGGGATCCTTCAACCCTGACAGGAGCCGCACTCCCAAAGCCCACACACTTTGGTGGGCGTTAAGACTACAACGCCCATTGTCCCCAGCCAGGCGGGAGCTGTTGTTGTTTTGAACCTTGCTGGAGGCCTCAAAACAGGGAGAAAGGGAGGCCGGGGTTATTTTTAACGTTGGGGAAATCCTGAAGGGCTGTTTGATGCTTTGCCCATTTATATTCACGTTCAACCCTGTGAGGCGGTTTTTAGCTTGAGTGTGTGTTGCCCGATGAGGAATTCGAACCTGGAGCCCTGGCGTCCTCTTCTGATCCTCTTAACCTTGATTCTGTGCTAACTCCCCATATTTCTCCACCCCAGGATGATTCTGGCTGTGGTGGGCGGCCTCGTGTTTGGAAGTAACGGCTATTACATCGCTTTGGCCTGGGCCTCATGCGCTCTCATGTATTTTATGGTAAGAACTGTGGTCTTGTTTTTTGGGGTGGGGCATTGTGGGAGTTTTATTCCTCTTGGGTTCCCCAAAGCAGGAGCAGAGCACAATCAATTACTTCTTAGAACCAATTAGTGGCAGCTATTTCCCCCACGGCCCTCCTTTAGACGGCTTAACCCGTCTACATTTCACAGAAAGTAACTGAAACCCTTGGCCTTCCAGTTACTTTTTTTAATTCTGAAAAAGTAACTGAAGCAAGCTGATTTTCAAATGTAACTAGTGGTAACTAAACTAAAATGTAACTAAACATTTATTTATTTATTTATTTATTTATTTAATTTTTATACCACCCATCATCCAGGGAACTCCGGTCGGTTAACAATAACTTATTGTCAACAGAAATAGCTAAACCGAACAAAATACTGAGCTGTTTCTGAATGCTAGTACAAACCACTGGCCAGAGGTGGATGTCATTTCTTAAAACCAAAGTCTAAAACTCCCCAAATTCCAAATTCCAGAGTCAACAAAAAAGCAGACACTGCCCATCTCTGTACAAATCACAAATTTTTATTACATTAGCAAGCCTCGGTTACCGTTTTTACCAAGATGTGTGTGTAAAATCAGATGACCACACTGTGGTTGCATGTTGCTGCTCCTGTCTCGTTGTCATTGATTGGGGCCATCTCTTTCTAGGGAAAAAAACCCCCAAAATTATTTTCCTATGTGCTCCCACGACTGTTTGCGATACCACGATTGTCTTGGGTACTTGCGTTGTGGTTGCAAACCTCCCAGAACGGCCCTACTGCTGGCTGGGCAGTATAGAAATCCAATCAGTCGGTCAATAAATCAATCAATACATCAATCAATGAGAAAATTAAAATTGAGGCAGGGGAGAATATTTAAACCAATTGCAGCCAGTAAAAAATAACATTAAAATATGAAAGTTAGTCGTGAAGGTTCCGCATGTTTTGTGTCTTTTGTTTTGTTTTGTTTTTCTTGGATTTTTGCCTGAAATTCTTGAAAAGACTAACACGGCTACCTTCTCTGAAACATCTAAAAAGAGTTAGTGAAGGCTTAGGCATCTTGACATATTTTTTTTTCTGAAGTCACAAGGAGGTAACTCTCTCTCTCTCTCTCTCTCTCTCTCTCTCTCTCTCTCTCTCGAGAGAGAGAGAGAGAGAGAGAGAGAGAGAGAGAGAGAGAGAGAGAGAGAGAGAGAGAGTAGTGTGTCCTTTTGAACGGATGACGGAGAACTCTCTTTTTTCCCAACAGGATGGGGGGGGGTTTGTTCTGGGCAGAGTGTTTAACTGCACAGGGTTGATTTCCAGGCCACGTGTGCTACAGCCGCACCCCCCCCTCGCCAACATGCTTAGTCCCACAAGGCAGGACGGAGTTGTAGTCCAGCGCCGTGACAAGCCCCCCCTTCCCCGGGTGGGTGGTAGTGGTGGTGGTGGTGGTAGGGTCTGGGTAAAGGGGTCAAACGAGGGCAGCCTTCCCGCCCCCTTGGTTGACGGTGACCCGTGTGTGTTTGTTTGTGTTGCCGTCTCTTAGGTCCGCTCTTTACGGATGAAGGTCCTGCCGTCGCTGGTCCAAGAGGGGATGGGCCGGCCGAGCGGGCGGGCGCAGATGTACGTTACGCTGGCGGCCGCCGCCTTCCAGCCGCTGATCCTCTACTGGCTGACAGTGCAGCTGGTGCATTGAACAGGGCGCTGCCGGGAGTCGGCCTTTCGGCCTCCCCTGCGGTCCTCCTCAACCCCCGGTCTCACAAAGGAGGCGGCGGGGGGGGGGTGTTTTTGTATAAAAAAGAGGGGAGATAATTCTGTTTTATAAGCGGCTGCGGAGTAATGGCGGATAGAAAACCCCGGCTGGATTCCCTCCTTGATCCAACCAATGGTGTCCCCTACTCCGTCCTGGAAACCCGGAGCCTCAGAGGCGGAGAACTTGCAGTGGTAGGGGGGGGCAAGATCCCTTGAGATGCCCCTTTTGCTCCCTGGAGCCATTTTTTTAAAACTATGCAAGCCATTAAGAGCAGAACTGCCCGTGTACCTAGAGATTTTCCGTTTCCTCCTGGTTTCACAGCTCTTGTAACAAAGTGATGTTTCGCGCCCAACCGGGGGGGGGCTCTCACTCCGTTTCAGTAATGGCCTGCGCTTGTTTCTCAGCTGGTGGTGTGTGTGTGTGTGCGCGCGCACATGATGTTTGGCCCACGCGCTTCTCTCTCGGCAGCGGCAACTCTCCGATGGATGGCACATTTGAGTCGGGCTGCACCTCCCCGAAACATGCGGCCTTCGTGACCCACAAGTACTGTCTTCTCGGGGCATTTTTATACGCAAAAGCTCGTTCTCCTTAAATTCACTTTTCTTGGGGTTATTTTTTTTGGGGGGGGGAGGGGTGTTAAGAGGATACCTCCCAAAATTCAGGTTAGATGTGCGTTGGGGTGGCCTGGTTTTAATTTTTTTTAAAATCGTAGGGAACCAGGAGAAGTCACGCTTTGCTTCATATCTTGAAAGAAAGAAAGAAAGAAAGAAAGAAAGAAAGAAAGAAAGAAAGAAAGAAAGAAAGAAAGAAAGAAAGAAAAAAGAAAGAAAGAAAGAAAGAAAGAAAATGATTTTTTTAACTTTCCTTTTTCAAGGAGGCCGACCTTGTCGAAGCAACAATGAAAATCATACAATTAGTCCAAAACTGGGTTCTGTTTTCTTATGTGTACATCTGCCTCTGTATCTTTTCTTCTCCTCCATGGACTTAAGTACCAGCGTTGGTCTCCCGAATGTTGCTCCATGCATTTCTTGTCCTCAATGGCTCCCAAACTGGGGGGGGGGTGTCCCCTAGATCAGGCCTGCCCAAACTTCAGCCCTCCTGATGTTTTGGATCACAACTCCCAGAATTCTAAGCTTAGATTGCCAGTGACAAAGGACTGTGGGAGTTGTGGTCCGAAACATCTGGAGGGCCGGAGTTTGGACATGCCTGCCCTAGATAGTCTCGGACTACAACTCCCAGAAATCTTGGCCAATCCCCAGCTAGTGCTGAAGGCTTGTGGGAGTTGTAGTCCATGAACATCAGGGAGGGAGCAAGTTGGGAGGCACTGGTGTATCCTGTACAACTGCACTAGAGTCTATTATGCAGATAAATAATTTACTGGATTTTGTTTGTTTGTTTGTTTGTTTTGACTGCCACTCCCAGATGCCTGTGACATCATCCTTGATGGAGATTTTTGTTTGTTTGTTTGTTTTGCATTTTCTAGGGTCTCCCCGTCACCGTCCGCGTTTTTCTTTCTGGTTATAAAACTTTTTACCCGGGTGCTCCATCAGGGTGTATTACCTGTAAACGCCAGTTGGGGGCGGTAGTTGTCTCCAGCTGGAACAAGACGGGTCTGGTCTGATCCTTCAGTCCATGTGTTGTGTTCTGATGATTTTTCTTAATGGCTTCTCTGCAGGGGGTGCCCTGATGAGAATAGAACATCATATTTTTCTTTTGCGGTTTTTTAAAAAAAAAAATTACATGGAAAAATTCTCAGGGAGTGGAAAGTTATGCATTTCAGCAGTGGCCAGCATCACTCCCAGGGCAATGCAGCTTTAAAACTAATAATAGCAAAAATAAAAAATAAAAAACCACTATCCTTTCCTTCTGGATCACCTCCTCCATCCGTAAGTGCCTGCAAATTAAAAACCCAGCGGAGAAACCCTTTTTGAATAGATGTCGCTCAGAGGGAAGAGGGCAGGTGGATCCGCCTGGCTTTCTCACTTTGTAGACTGAGGACGAATTTTCCTACGGTTTCAAAGGGAACTGAAATGATCCCCCCACTCCCCACCCCGTAGCCCCAAAGCTGGGGGGGGGGGGGGACATTGGACAGCAGAGACCTGAAATTGAATAAATTTCAGGATTTCATTCTGGCTTTCGACATCCTGGCTGACTGTGAAATTGGGACAAACCACCACCACCCCTTCTCTCACCAAGGGTTTACACTTCATTTTAAAAGATTATAAGCAAACGATAAGTAGGATTAAGAAGGCATGTCAGGTTTTTAAAAAGACCGTCAGACTTTAAAGACAAACCTTTGCATTAGACCGGCGGTGTTCTTCATGTAAGGTGTACGCGCTCCATCACCGTCTTATCTACTGGCTTGACAAAAAGTGACATTAAATTTTACAAACCGTCCTTTGTGTACGTGGCTCGTGTGTCCTCTGTGGAGGGAGCCGAGGCAGGCGTGCCCTAAACAAACAGACAGAAACAGAGGCATCAGGCCTTATACGGTAATACCTTGGTTTAAGAGTAACTTGGTTTAAAAGCGTTTTGGAAGACAAGCAAACATTTATTCTAAATTTTGCCTTGATCAACAAGCAATGTCTTGATTTATGAGCACTGGAGCAGGTCACATGATCACAAGCAAGCCCATGGTCTCTCTCTCTCTCTTTCTCGCCCTCTCTCTCCCTGCCGGATTGTGGGTGATTGTCTGGAACGTTCCATCTCAGGCGAGCCTCCAGGGCAGAGGGATAGAGGTCTCTTTTGCACCAGCCAGGAACGTTTTCAAAGGGGGTTTATTTTTCTTTCTATTTATATTTTTATTTAATTAGTTTTCAACATCCTTTCACATTTTTTTCAAACCATGTCTAGTCATGGGGCAGCCGGTCACATGTGTATAAAGCTGCAAATAACAGTGTGTTATCATCACATTAAAAACACAGACTAAAATCCAGTTGTTTGACCCAAGCAGAGCAGATTCCGCAGCCAGGCACCTAAACCGTGGTGTGGACATGGACTTCTAAACAACTTTTTTGTGAGTTTTGGCATTTTGTGTGTACAGTGTGTGGTCTGTTGGGCCCCAGAATGAACCATCTCCATTTCCATGATTTCTTACGGGGAAGCTGGCTTTGATAAAAGAGTGTTTTGTTTTACAAGCATGTCTCCGGAACGGATTATACTCAAAAACCAAAGTATTGCTGTACATTCCGTGGCCTCTGGCTCATTCTCGTGGCCAATTCCTGTAACAACACCCTGGAAGTACTGTATAAATATGTGTTTCTGGTAAGTGCACCATCAAAGGATGTTGATCCTGCAGATGGTTGTGTGTGTGTGTGTGTGTGTGTGTGTGTTTTCTTTAAGTACAAATCTGAAAAGAATTAAAAAGACGCTGGATTGCTCAGTAGGTTAAGTTCCTAGGTATGGAGCCATCAGTTGGGAGATTGAAGAATAAGAAAGCATTGCTGTCGGTGAGCGTTATATTTTTAGCCAAAGAGTGGGGGTTACAAGTTTCTTACAAAGACTGATTTAAAAAAAAATAAGGAGCTTTTAAAGAGCCCTGTCTATCTGATCTCCAAGCCTGTAACCCGCACATAACCTCCACATGTATGCCCAGGTCTGTACCTTACGCCATCCGGTGCTTTTCCATTTTTTGAACAGCTAGCCACCGCCACCTCCGTCCTCAGCATCCTCAGCTGCAGGCGACCCGGGCCACGCAACCCGGGTGGGTTTAAACCTTGCGATGGAGTGCTGCAGCCAGCCGCCAACTCTCTCGATCCAGGCACGCACGACGCAGCTGGCGTGGGTGGCTCTCCTGACCCGCGAGGTCGTGTTTTGGGGGCATCTGTTGGCACGCGAGGAGGAAGCAACGGGCAAGGATGGAACCTGCCCCGTTCCAGGGGGGGGTCAAAGGTCAAAACCAGAGAAAGGAAAGCTTACGAAGGCCCGAGATCGAACAGAAGCAGAGGTGAGGGGGCGACATTCTCATCAGCGGCGCATCTCGAGAGCCACATCTGTTTTCAGGTGCAGGGGCGGCTGGCACTGCCTCTGCCCTTCCTCCCCCTACTTCCCCGACGCTCCTTCCCAGCACTCTTACGCACAATGCTCGCCCACACATGGCGTGTTCTCCGGCACAGCCTTTTGGGTCATGCTGTGCTGTTGGGGGAAGGTTTTATTTTAATTTTTTTTTTTTTTGCACACACACACTCAGAGACAGACAGAAGTGCTGCATTAGAGTCCCTCGCAAACCCAGGTACAGTATGGCACTTCTGCAGAACAGGGGAGTCGACTCCGCGTCTCCATCCCATAATATTTCTCACCAGCTAAAGGGGCCCCCTCCTTCCTTCCACCACCACCCCTGTTTTTTTTTTCCCTTCGGAAGGTTTTCCAGGCTTGAAAACAAAAGAAAGCAAAACCTTTCTCTGCCAGGTGAATGCATTGCTGATTTAAAATGTATGTGTGTGTGTGTGTGTGCACTGTGTGTGTGTGTGTGTGTGTGTGTGTGTGTGTGTGCGCGCGCATGCATGCATATGGGGGGTGTTCCACCGCTCTTCAGTTCTGTGGGTGCAAAAAAAAACAACTGGCACACTATTCCTGGTTGTGTCCCCCAACCCCCGATTTGAAAACGTACGGGCCGAGGCATTAAAACAACAATTCCAATTGCTTTTGCTCCGTTTACCAAAAGCATCCAGAGGTGCTTCGGACGTCAAGAAGACCCCATCTGCAGCTTCCCCTCTGCTTTTAGTTACTTCTTTCTCTCTGCCCGTGTTCCTGTGCCGTCCGGGGCCGATTCGGCCTGCGGGCAAGGCACCTGGGTCCCAGGTGAGCCAGCGATGGAAAGGACGAGAAAAAGAAACCCAAATCCGCCTGGGTGGATGAAATCAATTTGGACTTTGGTGCCAGCCAAGTGGAGGTTTCCACCGCTGTAGAAAACTGCCTGAAGGGAAGCGATGTATTTAGTGGGTTTTGGTTTCGTTTGGGTTTATTTTTGGCCCAACTCAGGCACCTTTCCTTGGGGGTCTTGGTGGGGGTGGGGGTTGAGTTAGGGTTAAGGGAATATGTTTCCCATCACCATGGGACCCCCCCCCCCAATAAAAGCTCTCACCCGGGATCCCCGCCAAGCCAGGGACGACTTTCTGGGCTAATCAAGGGGCGTGTGGAGTCCCTTTTTAGAAGGGAGCAGATTGCAAATAAAACTTGGAGTGGGGGCGGAAGGTTACAACGCCATCGTTCTGTTTTATCGTTCAATCAATGCACCTTTCCCCCCCCCCCCCCGCTGCTCCTTAGGTTTGGGGGTTGAGATGCGAGCGAGGCGCGGCTGTCCGGAGCTTTGGGACTACAAAGCCCATGTTCCCCCTCACCCGGCTCGTACGGACGGGAGCTCTTGTCCGGCTCCCTCGGGAAAGCCCCCAAATCACCTCCTGCTGATCTCCAAAACCCTTTCTCAAAACTCTCTCGACTTTTTCCCCCTCCCAGGGCTCGTCTTCACCGGGGTTTAAGCCAGATGGTGACAGCCACAGACTAGCAAGGAAAAGGTTCCGGGTTCAAGCGGAGGATTGGGGGGGGGTGTCTGAAGAAAGACGTTCCCCTTTTCTTTCCAAACGGTAAGGAAGACGATACGAGATTAAAAGGGGGGGGCAGATTCCGAACAGCTCCAACAAGGGCCTTGTGCACTTTAACAGCGCGGAGCTGAGCCGCGGAACTCACCGCCACAAGATTTAGTGACGGACTGGATAGGCAAAGCTTGCCACCACCACCACCCCCTCGCATATGCTGGCGAGGGCCCAGAACAGCCGGAGGGGCTGCATTTCACCCACGTTTCGGTGAGGTAGGGTCCCAGGGGCCTTCCCTCTGTGGTTTGAGCTGGCACTGCCCTGGCCTTCCTAAATGGAGAAAAAACCAGCTGTCCGACCCAGCTTTCTGTGGGTCCTGCCAGCCGGTGATGATGTGCGGCAGGGAGAGAATTCAGAGGGTCGTCTAATTCAATGGGACCCTAAAGGGTCATCTAGCCCAACCCCAACACACGCAGGAGGTATACAGTCCCAGGATGTGCGAGCCTATTTCTGAGAGGGTAGCCGTGTTAGTCTTTTCAAGAATTTCAGGCCAAAACAAAACAAAAGACACAAACGTAGCACCTGACCTCCTTTTGTTGGCGTGTCTAAAATGCAGAGGGCTTACGACATCCTTGTTGCTGTAGTCTCGTGCTGCAGAACAGAGGACCTGTGAGTAGATCCCAATTCTTGTTTTCCTTCCTGGCCCTGCGGGACAGCTGCAAACTCACCAGGCTCAACCTGTCGCCCTCCAAAGGGCAGTGGCGAAGGAGAGTGGGTGTTGTAGTCCAACGCCACCTCGCGGCCACGAGGCGCAGGAAGCAAAGCAGCCATCTGAAAGCCCTAAA
This sequence comes from Phrynocephalus guinanensis, assembly GCA_037367245.1. NCBI lineage: Eukaryota > Metazoa > Chordata > Lepidosauria > Squamata > Agamidae > Phrynocephalus > Phrynocephalus guinanensis. The sequence goes on from CM074754.1 coordinate 5,306,140, forward strand.
AATAATAATAAAATCTGGCACATAACCACAAGCACTCCCTGCTACCACCACCTCCCCTGGCAATACTGACCCAGGGTTGCCAACTGTACCTCGCTCCTCCGCCTTTAATGGCTCTTTGTCTGGAACGCATGCTTTGCCTTGACCGATGTTATTGCATCTTTCCCCCCCCCCCCCCCACATCCACATTTCCCTTTGGTACATTTTAGCATAAAGCTGCGGGTTGAAAGAAGTGCCCTGAGTAGCATATGGTCTGAGCAGTATCGGAAGCACCCTGCAGATGCCACGGGAATTCTTAACCGGCCTTTTCCAACAGCAAAAGGTGGGGGAGGTCCCAATGTCCTGCATGCTTCTCTCTGACCCAAAATTTCACAAACTGTAGGACTGTTCGAAAGCCATTGTCGAATCATCTTTTAAAAACAACAACAGTAGAACGTCTTTTTACAACAATCCCCTGGAGAAACAGTTGGAAAGAGAAGGGGTGATATTTTTTCTTTCTTTTTTACTGGTCTTTTCTTTCCCTCGAGGGGAGGGCAATTGTTGTTTTTAAAACGGAACAAATGAATGAAGGAAAAGTTACACCAAGGGATGTTATCCTACGTCTTCTGGATTTCTAAATATCCATCCTTATTATTTGCCCTAAACCTTGTTTCGGCGGGGGAAGGATTCAGCCAGAGGTCTTTCGCCCCTACCAAACTACAACAGTGATGGTCAGAAAGATGGCAGCATTGCCAGAAATAAAATAAATAAGTAACGAAACTTTGAGGGATTTTTTTTTTAGCTGTAGATATTTCTCATTCCCCTCCACACTGTGGGAAATCGTCCCTGACAGATTTTGGAAAATAAGACTGCCCTGAGACGCATAAAGATAAGGCAGTCTTGTTTATTTTTATTTTTATTTTATTTTTATTTATAATATCGCCACCACCTTGGAAAATGGAGCAACCTAGATCCAGAAGTTACGTTTAAGAGCTTCCTAAGAAGGGAGGAAGGCTGGGCAGATGAAAACCTCTGAGAACGTGCAGAGTGGCTTTTCTTACCTCAATAAATCAGTGGTCCCTCAGGACTGAGGTAAGAAGGGCTTTCGCCGCTGTATAAAACACGACAGGAAAAACAGTCTAAAAAGACCCGATATTTTAGAATCTCTCTGCGCGTGTAAAATGAATCCACCTTCAAGAGCACACCCTAAGAATAACACCACGGAGAGATGGAAGATGAGCCGATGGCAACCCCAAATGCAAATGAAAATAATTTGTACCAAGATCGTTTTAATTTACAAAGGCGTTCAAATACAGCCAACATTTCTTCTTTTGAGGGACAAAAAAGCAGGGGACCGGGCTCTCGGCAGTAGACCAAAGTGGCTTCCAAGCTTGTAAGAACAGTTTTGGAATTGTGGGGAACTCTGCAGTCCTACGACTAGAGGACATCTTAAGAGGTTTAGGTGTCTGGGCATAAAAACCTGAGGTCGGGAGTTCGATTCCCCACTGTGGCTTCTTGGGAAGGGCTGGATTCCATCGTCCACCTGGTCTCTTCCAGCTTGGCAGCTCTAAGGTGATATAGGAAATTTCAGGGGTTTGGGTCTCTTATCTGTGGAACCCGAGGTTGGGAGGGAGTTCATTTCCCCCCCCCTTCCTTGAAAGGGGTTGGACTGGATGGCTTCTCCCTTCCTGCTCTGTTGTTTTAAGAATATTAAGACGGATCATGGGTCCCACAAAAGGATCCTTCACAACTTCCTTCATCAGTTCCTTCCTTCCATCAACTCCTTCCTTCTATCCATCATCACCTCCTTCCTTCCTTCCTTCTATTCATCATAAGCTCTCTTCCTCCTTCCTTCCTTCCTTCCTTCCTTCCTTCCATCCATCCATCCTTCCATCCATCCACAGCTCCTTCCTTCCATTATCAGCTCCTTCCTTTTATCATCAATTCCTTCCTTCCTTCCTTCCTTCCTTCCTTCCTTCCTTCCTTCCATCCATCCATCCATCCATCCACCCATCCACAGCTCCTTCCTTTTATCATCAACTTCTTCCTTCCTTCCTTCCTTCCTTCTTTACTTCCTTCTATCCATTCATCACCAGCTCCTTCCTTCTTTCATTAGCTCCTTCCTTCCTTCCTTCTATCATCAGCTCCTTCCTTCCTTCCTTCTATCCATCCATCATCAGTTCCTTCCTTCTATCATCAGCTCCTTCCTTCCTTCCTTCCTTCCTTCATCATCTCCTTCCTTCCTTCCGTCATCATTTCTCCTTCCTTCCTTCCATCTATCATCAGCTCATTCCTTCCTTCCTTCCTTCCTTCCTTCCATCCATCCATCCATCCATCATCAGCTCCTTCCTTCCTTCTGTCTATTATCAGCTCTTTCCTTCCTTCCTTCCTTCCTTCCTTCCTTCCTTCCTTCCTCCCTCCCCAGATGCTAATACTGAGGCCTGCCTAAGGAAATTTTGGGGTGGGGTGGAGATATTGTGTGTATGCACATGCACACACACAGAGACACACACAAAAGCTAGCGGAAAAGAAAGGCCTGGGATGTTGCCATGACAACGGTGAACCTCCACCACTTCCAGCATCCCTTTCCCTGTCTGAAAACATTCAGCAGCTCTTGAAAGAAAAGTACACAGCACATCCTGAACCCCATCTCTTTGGGGTGGCGGGGCTTCACACCCCCCCCCAAGAAAAGAAAGAAATCTCTACCTAATGTCTCTCATTTTGGCCTCTTGTAAAATGGCCACCCTAAGTGTGGTCATTAATAATGGCTTTTATGGCTTTCCCTTCTCTTTTTCTATTTTTTTATTTGTATTTATTTTTTTTTTAAAAAAGGAATTTATTAGGTTTTTATTACCCTGGTTACCCCGAAGTGACAGGTGGCATCTTGTGATCTGTGGAGGGTGAGATTTGGTGTGTTGTGTGTGTGTGTGTGTCTCAGGATGGGTTCAGTAAAGGATGTGACGCTCCCCTCTTACCCCCATACCCCACCCCCCCAAAAAAAACCCCTTTTAAAAATCCCCCAAATGAAAAGAGAATCCCCTGCACACCAATGACTCTTCCGGCAGATTCACAATAAACCTTGTTTTGCTCTATACACATATCCAGACACCCCACCCAAAAAGGGGGACGCACCCCACAATACAATCATGGCTGTTTTTCGGTTCTTCGCATCCCCGTGGAGAGAAGGGCTGCAGGGTTCTGTGTCCTAAATATAGGAGCTTATTCCCGGGCCTGAAACGGGGGTGGCGGTATGGGACACACACCCCTTTCCCCAAATGTTAATGAGGCAGAAAAAAATACGCAAGTCCAAGGCAGCCAGGTTTTGTGGTTTGCTTGTTGTTGTTGTTGTTTTGTAGTGTTATCGGCTTCAGACATTGCAAGGGGGGGCGGCCCTCCAGCCTGCGATGGGTCCATCCCACCCCGCCAGCGTTTTTAAGACGTCGTGTTATGGTAAGTCCTGGTAGGGCCGTCATCTTAGAGGAGTCGCCACGAGGGATGGATCCACAGCCTCCGGTCGGCTCAGTTAGAAACTCACCAGTGTATAAACCATACTGAAGGGTGGGAAGGAAGGGGGAGAGGAAAGAAAGGGGGGAGAGAGAGAGAGAGAGAGAGAAGGAGGGAGGAAAGGAGAGAAAGGAGAGAGAAAGAAATCAGCACCAAGAGTGAAGCCATGAATCCCGGAGATGTGTCGCTAGAGACGTGGTTCCAGCAAACCTCCATGGCTTAAGCAACCACACTTGCTAATGAAGGCTAATGAGGGCCAGTCATGAAACAGAATTTGTGAAGGGAGCTGCTGGGAATGTCTGACTACCAACGCAAACTGGAACACAATCAGGAGGGGCTCCAGGCATAGTTGTGCCCTCCCTTGGCAACCGTCATAAACCAGGGTCGGCCCTGGCTAATCCTTGGATGGGAGACCACCAGGGAATACCAGGGGCTGTAGGCGCTTGGAGGAGGAACTGGCAAAACCACTCCAGTCTTCCTGCCAAGGAAAACTCCATGGACATGGAGTCGCGAAGAGTTGGTCATGACTGTCACGACGCAACACGCACCCAACCAACACAATATCAATCATAGATCTATATTATAAGCTTCCTTGGTTTGAACTCTCAAATAAAAGTCTCAGCGCTCACCTGTATAGGTAATAAAAGAACGACAAGAGATAAAAGGCCAGCTTGCACCACGACTCTTTCTGGCAGTAGTTCAAGATGTCGGCGTTCATGATGGAGACGGCGTCGTACATGACCTCCGAGCCATCT
>CM074754.1:5312874-5325374 GCA_037367245.1 Phrynocephalus guinanensis
CCCTTCGGAGGACCTCGGGAGGGGAAGTCTACCTATGCTTAGAAAGTGGAAGCCCTTCGGAGGACCTCGGGAGGGGAAGTCTACCTATGATTTGAAAGTGGAAGCCCTTCGGAGGAGTTCGGGAGGGGAAGTCTACCTATGCTTAGAAAGTGGAAGCCGGAGGAGTTCGGGAGGGGAAGTCTGCCTACGCTTAGAAAGTGGAAGCCCTCCGTAAGACCTCGGTTGGGGGGGTCTACCTATGCTTAGAAAGTGGAAGCCATTCGGAGGACCTCGGGAGGGGAAGTCTACCTACGCTTAGAAAGTGGAAGCCCTTCGGAGGACCTTGGTAGGGGAAGTCTACCTATGCTTAGAAAGTGGAAGCCCTTCGGAAGACCTCGGGAGGGGAAGTCTGCCTATGCTTAGAAAGTGGAAGCCCTTCGGAGGACCTCGGGAGGGGACGTCTACCTATGCTTAGAAAGTGGAAGCCCTTCGGAGGACCTCGGGAGGGGAAGTCTACCTATGATTTGAAAGTGGAAGCCCTTCGGAGGAGTTCGGGAGGGGAAGTCTACCTATGCTTAGAAAGTGGAAGCCCTTCGGAAGACCTCGGGAGGGGAAGTCTGCCTATGCTTAGAAAGTGGAAGCCCTTCAGAGGACCTCGGGAGGGAAAGTCTACCTATGCTTATAAAGTGGAAGCCCTTCGGAGGACCTCGGGAGGGGAAGTCTACCTATGCTTAGAAAGTGGAAGCCCTTCGTAGGACCTCGGGAGGGGGGTCTACCTATGCTTAGAAAGTGGAAGCCCTTCGGAGGACCTCGGGAGGGGACGTCTACCTATGCTTAGAAAGTGGAAGCCCTTCGGAGGACCTCGGGAGGGGAAGTCTACCTATGCTTAGAAAGTGGAAGCCCTTCGGAGGACCTCGGGAGGGGAAGTCTACCTATGCTTAGAAAGTGGAAGCCCTTCGGAGGACCTCGGGAGGGGAAGTCTACCTATGATTTGAAAGTGGAAGCCATTCGGAGGAGTTCGGGAGGGGAAGTCTACCTATGCTTAGAAAGTGGAAGCCCTTGGGAGTTCGGGAGGGGAAGTCTGCCTACGCTTAGAAAGTGGAAGCCCTCCGTAAGACCTCGGTTGGGGGGGTCTACCTATGCTTAGAAAGTGGAAGCCATTCGGAGGACCTCGGGAGGGGAAGTCTACCTACGCTTAGAAAGTGGAAGCCCTTCGGAGGACCTTGGTAGGGGAAGTCTACCTATGCTTAGAAAGTGGAAGCCCTTCGGAAGACCTCGGGAGGGGAAGTCTGCCTATGCTTAGAAAGTGGAAGCCCTTCGGAGGACCTCGGGAGGGGACGTCTACCTATGCTTAGAAAGTGGAAGCCCTTCGGAGGACCTCGGGAGGGGAAGTCTACCTATGATTTGAAAGTGGAAGCCCTTCGGAGGAGTTCGGGAGGGGAAGTCTACCTATGATTAGAAAGTGGAAGCCCTTCGGAGGAGTTCGGGAGGGGAAGTCTACCTATGCTTGGAAAGTGGAAGCTGGAGGAGTTCGGGAGGGGAAGTCTGCCTACGCTTAGAAAGTGGAAGCCCTCCGTAAGACCTCGGTTGGGGGGTCTACCTATGCTTAGAAAGTGGAAGCCCTTTGGATGACTTCTGGAGGGGAAGTCTACCTACGCTTAGAAAGTGGAAGCCCTTCGGAGGACCTCGGGAGGGGAAGTCTACCTACGCTTAGAAAGTGGAAGCCCTTCGGAGGACCTCGGGAGGGGAAGTCTACCTACGCTTAGAAAGTGGAAGCCCTTCGGAGGACCTCGGGAGGGGAAGTCTACTTATGATTTGAAAGGAAGCCCTTCGGAGGACCTCGGGAGGGGGAGTCTACCTATGCTTAGAAAGTGGAAGCCCTCCGGAAGACCTCGGGAGGGGACGTCTACCTATGCTTAGAAAGTGGAAGCCCTTCGGAGGACCTCGGGAGGGGAAGTCTACCTATGATTTGAACGTGGAAGCCCTTCGGAGGAGTTCGGGAGGGGAAGTCTACCTATGCTTAGAAAGTGGAAGCCCTTCGGAGGAGTTCGGGAGGGGAAGTCTACCTATGCTTAGAAAGTGGAAGCCCTTCGGAGGACCTCGGGAGGGGAAGTCTACCTATGCTTAGAAAGTGGAAGCCCTTCAGAGGACCTCGGGAGGGGAAGTCTACCTATGCTTAGAAAGTGGAAGCCGGAGGAGTTCGGGAGGGGAAGTCTGCCTACGCTTAGAAAGTGGAAGCCCTCCGTAAGACCTCGGTTGGGGGGGTCTACCTATGCTTAGAAAGTGGAAGCCCTTCGGAGGACCTCGGGAGGGGAAGTCTACCTACGCTTAGAAAGTGGAAGCCCTTCGGAGGACCTTGGTAGGGGAAGTCTACCTATGCTTAAAGTGGAAGCCCTTCGGAAGACCTCGGGAGGGGAAGTCTGCCTATGCTTAGAAAGTGGAAGCCCTTCGGAGGACCTCGGGAGGGGAAGTCTACCTATGCTTAGAAAGTGGAAGCCCTTCGGAGGACCTCGGGAGGGGAAGTCTACCTATGATTAGAAAGTGGAAGCCCTTCGGAGGACCTCGGGAGGGGAAGTCTACCTATGCTTAGAAAGTGGAAGCCCTTCGGAGGACTTCGGGAGGGGAAGTCTACCTATGCTTAGAAAGTGGAAGCTGGAGGAGTTCGGGAGGGGAAGTCTGCCTACGCTTAGAAAGTGGAAGCCCTCCTTAGACCTCGGTTGGGGGGTCTACCTATGCTTAGAAAGTGGAAGCCCTTTGGATGACTTCTGGAGGGGAAGTCTACCTACGCTTAGAAAGTGGAAGCCCTTCGGAGGACCTCGGGAGGGGAAGTCTACCTACGCTTAGAAAGTGGAAGCCCTTCGGAGGACCTCGGGAGGGGACGTCTACCTATGCTTAGATACTGGAAGCCCTCCGGAAGACCTGGGGGGGGAAGTCTACCTACGCTTAGAAAGTGGAAGCCCTTCGGAAGACCTCGGGAGGGGAAGTCTACCTATGCTTAGAAAGTGGAAGCCCTTCGGAGGACCTCGGGAGGGGAAGTCTACCTACGCTTAGAAAGTGGAAGCCCTTCGGAGGACCTCGGGAGGGGAAGTCTACCTTTGCTTTGAAAGTGGGAGCCCTCCGTAAGACCTCGGTTGGGGGAATCTACCTATGCTTAGAAAGTGGAAGCCCTTCGGAAGACCTCGGGAGGGGAAGTCTACCTATGCTTAGAAAGTGGAAGCCCTTCGGAGGACCGCGGGAGGGGAAGTCTACCTATGCTTAGAAAGTGGAAGCCCTTCGGAGGACCTCGGGAGGGGAAGTCTACCTACGCTTAGAAAGTGGAAGCCCTTCGGAGGACCTCGGGAGGGGAAGTCTACCTATGCTTAGAAAGTGGAAGCCCTCCGGAAGACCTGGGGGGGAAGTCTACCTACGCTTAGAAAGTGGAAGCCCTCCGGAAGACCTCGGGAGGGGAAGTCTACCTATGCTTAGAAAGTGGAAGCCCTTCGGAGGACCTCGGGAGGGGAAGTCTACCTACACTTAGAAAGTGGAAGCCCTTCGGAGGACCTCGGGAGGGGAAGTCTACCTTCGCTTAGAAAGTGGGAGCCCTCCGTAAGACCTCGGTTGGGGGAGTCTACCTATGCTTAGAAAGTGGAAGCCCTCCGGAAGACCTCGGGAGGGGACGTCTACCTATGCTTAGAAAGTGGAAGCCCTTCGGAGGACCGCGGGAGGGGAAGTCTACCTATGCTTTGAAAGTGGAAGCCCTTCGGAGGAGTTCGGGAGGGGAAGTCTACCTATGCTTAGAAAGTGGAAGCCCTTCGGAGGACCTCGGGAGGGGAAGTCTACCTACGCTTAGAAAGTGGAAGCCCTTCGGAGGACTTCGGGAGGGGAAGTCTACCTACGCTTAGAAAGTGGAAGCCCTTCGGAGGACCTCGGGAGGGGAAGTCTACCTACGCTTAGATAGTTGAAGCCCTTCGAAGGACCTCGGGAGGGGAAGTCTACCTATGCTTAGAAAGTGGAAGCCGGAGGAGTTCGGGAGGGGAAGTCTGCCTACGCTTAGAAAGTGGAAGCCCTCCGGAAGACCTCGGTTGGGGGGTCTACCTATGCTTAGAAAGTGGAAGCCCTTTGGATGACTTCTGGAGGGGAAGTCTACCTACGCTTAGAAAGTGGAAGCCCTTCGGAGGACCTCGGGAGGGGAAGTCTACCTACGCTTAGATAGTGGAAGCCCTTAGGAGGACCTCGGGAGGGGAAGTCTACCTATGCTTAGAAAGTGGAAGCCCTTCGGAGGACCTCGGGAGGGGAAGTCTACCTACGCTTAGAAAGTGGAAGCCCTTCGGAGGAGTTCGGGAGGTGAAGTCTACCTATGCTTAGAAAGTGGAAGCCGGAGGAGTTCGGGAGGGGAAGTCTGCCTACGCTTAGAAAGTGGAAGCCCTCCGGAAGACCTCGGTTGGGGGGGTCTACCTATGCTTAGAAAGTGGAAGCCCTTTGGATGACTTCTGGAGGGGAAGTCTACCTACGCTTAGAAAGTGGAAGCCCTTCGGAGGACCTCGGGAGGGGAAGTCTACCTACACTTAGAAAGTTGAAGGCCTTTGAAAGACCTCGGGAGGGGAAGTCTTCCTATACCGTGAAAGTGGAAGCCCTTTGGATGAGTGTGAGGTCGACACTCTACCAAGGGTCAACCAGAATGTTGGTCTGTCCGCGAAAGAAATGGATATGAAGCAAATAACTCATGATTATCAAGATAAGAGACAGGAAGGAGAAGAACAGCCTGGAAAAATGTTAAGGGGAAAAAAAGGGAAGATGTGAAAAAGGAACAATCTATTATTGAAGGGTATTTGGCCATGGTAAAGCGGGTTAAGGCTTGGGATATGCTGAGAGAGGAATGGGAAGGAGCTACCAGTGACATGAAGAACGCTGGGACTCAAACATTAGAAGAGCCATGTAGAGATAAAGTGTTAAAAGAGACGGGGTGTCAAACTGAAGGTGTAAGGGAGAAAGGTAAATCTGTGGGTATACAAGTTATGGGTTGGGTCCAGAAAAATGTTAAAGATAAAGAAGTAGAAGTAGGAGAGGTTAAGCATAAATATATTGTTCGTAAATCTTGGCATATAGGGGTACAAGTAAAGTTAGATGAAGAGAAAGAAATAGTTCATACGGGAATGCAAACAGAAGAGCTGAAGATAGAAAAGACATTTAAAGAGATGGGGATTCAAATAGGAGGGGAAGGACAGAGGAAGGTAGAGGGGAGGGGCGTGAGAGAGCGGGCTCGCGACGGTGAGGCAGTTAAGAGGGTAACGGTTTGTAAGGAGAGGGGTACTCAGACAGAGGTAGAAAGAAGGGAGGAGGCAAAAACCAGTCTGCCTCTCGCATCTCCTCCAAGTCGATTTAATTTTGGGAGAAGACCCGATTCGGGCTAGGTTTAGAGGGGACTCTTTTCGATCAAACCACACTTATGGATTCCTGGGTGGGGATGGGAGCATCCCTTCGGACTTTCCAGAGACCTCATGGAGGGGAAAGTATTAACTATGTTTAAGAAGCAAGCACAATCCTTTTGTTAATGAAGAAAAGGTCATGTTGGTTCTGAAACTGGAAGTTTACCTGTTTTAACTCCCAAAGTTGTAAACCTTTGAAAGAAATCGGAGGGTGAATTGTTTAATAAAAATTGATTTGATTTTTGCAAAAGTCCTCGCATGAATCTTCAATATACAAGTGAACCCTTGAGGAAATGTGAAGTAAAAAAAATAGTCCAAATAAATAAATAAAGTCCCAGTTTCAGGATCCACACTCACCTCCACAAATGTGGAAGCCCTTCGGAGGACTTCCGGAGGGGCAGTCTACCTTTGCTTAGATAGTGGAAGAGCATTGGAGGACATCGGGAGGGGAAGTCTACCTACGCTTAGAAAGCGGAAGCCCTTCGGAGGACCTCGGGAGGGGAAGTCTACCTACGCTTAGAAAGTGGAAGCCCTTCGGAGGACCTCGGGAGGGGAAGTCTACCTACACTTAGAAAGTTGAAGGCCTTTGAAAGACCTCGGGAGGGGAAGTCTTCCTATACCGTGAAAGTGGAAGCCCTTTGGATGAGGGTGAAGTCAAAAAAAATAGTCCAAATAAATAAATAAAGTCCCAGTTTCAGGATCCCACTCACCTCCAAAATGTGGAAGCCCTTCGGAGGACCTCGGGAGGGGAAGTCTACCTTTGCTTAGATAGTGGAAGAGCCCTTGGAGGACATCGGGAGGGGAAGTCTACCTACGCTTAGAAAGTGGAAGCCCTTCGGAGGACCTCGGGAGGGGAAGTCTACCTACGCTTAGAAAGTGGAAGCCCTTCGGAAGACGGAGGACCTCGGGAAGGGGAAGTCTACCTTCGCTTAGAAAGTGGGAGCCCTCCGTAGGACCTCGGGAGGGGAAGTCTACCTATGCTTAGAAAGTGGAAGCCCTTCGGAGGACCTCGGGAGGGGAAGTCTACCTACGCTTAGAAAGTGGAAGCCCTTCGGAGGACCTTGGGAGGGGAAGTCTACCTATGCTTAGATAGTGGAAGCCCTTCGGAGGACCTCGGGGGGGGAAGTCTACCTATGCATTAGAAAGTGGAAGCCCTTCGGAGGACTTCCGGAGGGGCAGTCTACCTTTGCTTAGATAGTGGAAGAGCATTGGAGGACATCGGGAGGGGAAGTCTACCTACACTTAGAAAGTTGAAGGCCTTTGAAAGACCTCGGGAGGGGAAGTCTTCCTATGCCATGAAAGTGGAAGCCCTTTGGATGAGGAAATGTGAAGTAAAAAAAATAGTCCAAATAAATAAATAAAGTCCCAGTTTCAGGATCCACACTCACCTCCACAAATGGTAGAAAAGGAGCGGGATATTAAGTCCCAAGGTCACCCACTCAGCTGCGCAGAGAAACATCAGGCAGAAAAGGCCATGGATGGAATATTCCGGAACCACCAGCTGCAAGAGGAAACCCTCGCATCAAAAGTCACGCCAAAACCCAAGCTTTAAAAAGAACCAAAACAACCTTCTCCTGCACATGCGCACACTAATGGCCCTTTGATGGAGCTCCCAGAGAAGTGGATGATGCCTGTGGTTGTTTTATTTTATCATCTTCCTCCAACCCACCAAGGTCACGGTCCAGGCAGCGAATGACTCCAAGTCCAGCGGAAGACGCACCAAGACCCCTGCCATGCAATCGGCAGTGCCTGGAAAAGCGCCCCCTTAATATTTTTAATAAAGTGGGTGGATCAAGGTTTGACACCAGCCGAGGTGGGCCGGGGACCCCTTTACCTTCCCTTTGGAGGAGAGAAAAACCAAAGACATGAGCCGCACAGCTTTCTAACCCCTCTCGAGTGGCTATTGATTTTCCACCACTCTCTTGTTAATGGAAAGGTCCCGAGAGGCTCGCCGGGTGAAGGAGACAGAATTAGACACCTGCCTAATCTTGACGCACCAAAGTCAGGTCCTGAAATATCATGACAAATAAACTACCCCAAGCCCTCGGGGACATGACAGTCACTTAATAAAGGGCATGTGTGCGCCTGTCTGTCTGTCTGTCTGTCTGTCTGTCTGTCTGTCTGTCTGTCTATCTATCTATCTATCTATCTATCGCTGTATCACTGAATCACTCTATCACCTATCTATCTATCTATCTATCATCTATCTATCTATCTATCTACCACTGTATTGCTCTATCTATCTATCTATCTATCTATCTATCTATCTATCTATCTATCTATCTATCTATCTATCATCTATCGAGGGGAGAGGAGGTAAAATGAGGGTGAACAATAATCAGGATGAAAGCCAGAGAAAGGGAGTCACCTTTCGCAACAGGCAGCAGATCCGTTCGATGTTTTTCAATCTCTCCCTCTGAGGAAAAACAAGACAGAGAAACAGAAGAAAGAATAAACTGGAGTCCAAACCGGGAAATGGCAAACAAAGCGGAGGGGTCCATGCAGCCACAAGGCACGAGAGCGAGAAAGATGGCCCGAAAGCAGAAATGACAACATAGAACGCGACAAAGCCTTCTAGACTCGGAAGGGGCCACCTAAGGCCATCCAGTCCAACCCCTGAATCCTAGTCAAAGCGGAACGGATGGACGGTGGTCCAATTTCCCCTTGACGGCCTCCAGCCTTGAAGCGCTCGTCACCTCCCGAGGCCATGGGTTGTCTCCTGCTCTAAGACTTGGCGACGGGCTCTGTTTCCCTGATTCCTCCTGCCTTTCCCACCAGGATGGTCTTGCCCAGAGAATCCGGCCTTCTCAGGAGGTGTCCAGAGTAAGACCGCCTTGGTTTCAACGTTTCGAGCTCCAGAGATAGTTCAGGCCTGACTTGATCTAGCACCGCTTCCTCTTTCTGACAGCCCAGAATACCAGCAAAGCAATCCTCCAGCACCGATTGAAACAAATCCAATTTTATTTTACCAATCAGCTTTCTTGACTCTCGAGTGTTTGCCTTCTTACGTGGTGATTGGAAATACGACTGCGTGGGTGATCTCGTTCTTCGTCTCCAGGGGCATGTCCTTGTAATCTCCGACCCACCCCCCAATTCCTTCACCACTGCCCTTCTGAGTTTCAGCCCTCTTCTCGGCTGCCGTGTCCCTTTTGATTGCTGTTCGGATTTACCTTTTACTGGAGTGCCCTATTTTATTGGGATGAGTTTTAATTGGGAGGCCTGTTGACAGGATCCGCTCGATAAAAGAGATCAAAACGCAGCCGGTCAGGGGGCACTCAATCTTCTTATAAACCAGAGCCGGCTGGCGCGTGCCCTGTTCCAATAATTTATTAACTCCGCTTGGCAAGAAAGGAAGGAAGGAAGGAAGGAAGAGATGGATGGATAGAAGAAAGAAAGAAAGAAAGAAAGAAAGAAAGAAAGAAAGAAAGAAAGAAAGAAAAAGAAAGAAAGAAAGAAAGAAAGAAAGAAAGAAAGAAAAGTTGAGGATACATGGATGGATGGATGGATGGATGGATGGATGAAAGAAAGAAGCTGATGATGGATGGATGGATGGATGGATGGATGGAACAAAGTAAGGAAAGAAAGAAAGTTGATGATGGATGGATGGATGGATGGATGGATGGATGGATGGATGGATGAAAGAAAGAAAGAAAGAAAGAAAGAAAGAAAGAAAGAAAGAAAGAAAGAAAGAAAGAAAGAAAGAAAGAAAGAAAGAAAGAAAGAAAGGAGGCAGAACTCTGTACCCAGATGCCAAAAAAACCAGACAAGCAGGCCTGCTGAACAGCCCCCAGATCATGACACTGACAAGGCGATCGGAACCCGAGAGCAAGCGAGCACGGCGGGCACACTTCCACCCCTGACTCCGAGATGCCGTGTAATCCACCCGAGCCCACGGGGAATACATCTGCCAGCAAAATGGGGATAATGAAGCGTTCAGAAATCGCATTTATCCAGCCGGCTGCCCTTATCTGGTCCGCAGCCTTTAATCCCCAAATTGTATTTTTAACTAATTGGCGGCGATTATTTTGTAAGCTCCGGCGGATCTTGACCCCGCGTCGCCTGGGAGGTCACGGACAGCAGTCCCATGATAAAAGGACTCTTGCTAGCCCCCCCCCCAGCCTTAAAAAACTCTATCCATTTCCCAAGGTCAAGAATAGTGGCCATATTCCTCGGTGGGGAAAGCTGTCAATCTACTGTAAACTCTACTGTTAATCTGTCCCAAAACAACAGTTGTAAAGCAAGCTACTGTCACAAAACAGCAGGGTTTTTTTTGGGGGGGGGGGCATTCTTTCGTATCCACTGTTTTCATTATCCATGGGAAGGCCTGGAACTGCTCCTCAGTGGATATTGAGGTCCACCTGTATATAGAGAGGAGGAAGGGAGGGAGATAACCCTTCCATTGTTTGGGACAATGAAATCCAAGGGCCAGTGGAAGCCAGAAGAAGGGGCTGCTGCCAGCCAAACCCGTCTCACCAAAACTGGAGGGGCAAAAAAAGTCAAGAAGTTTTCAAGGACATCTGGGGAGGCCCGGCTGTTCTAAGAAACAGCCAAGGGCTCGCGGCAGGCATGGGAAATGCCATGGCATCCCCCTGCACCCCGATGCATGAGACCGTAATATGGGCGGGAGGGAGCAGCTGCTCCAAAGAAGACATGCATCCTGGGTTACTATTCAGAGATCTTGTCTTTGATGTGTTCTGCTTCTCCTTTCTGCAGCGTGTGGCAGGAAATCAAGGTCAAACGGGAACTATTTATATTCGGCGCCAGCCGTACCCTCTGAAGGGTTTTTGGGTTTTTTTGCAGGCGCACCCAAGAAAAATCCCATGATTTTAACCTACTTTTCTGTCCCACCCACCCACTGGGGTGCAGGCAGGGCCTCCACCCCTCCAGCTGTGCTCCCAGTTGGCGTTCAGTTCGGTTTCACACTTTCTGAATCAGACCTTTCCCCCTCTTCTTGGCTGTGGATGATGGGGAATGTTGTCCAAGGGCCGGGGCTAGGAAAGAGTCCATCCCCACCCCACCCCTCCAGGAGAGGAGATGCAGGGAAGCCACCTGAGATCGAGACCACAGCCAGCGAGGGCCCCCCCATGCCCGCCCAGGTGCTGCTTGACTACACCTTCCATCATCCCCTGCTGTGCTGTTTTGAGGCTAGCGGGAGCTGGGTTCCAGAAACCTCTGGATGGGTTCGAATATTCCTAGCCTCTCAATAACCCAAATACCTCTCGTTTCTTCCGGGGACACTAGGGTGCCTATGCAGGGATCGCCCAGTTGAATTTTTTTTTTTACAAAGCTCCTGTGAGGACATCTGTGGTGAAGGTTGTTAAAGCCCTGAAGGAGATAACCCTACCCCCCCCCAAAAAAACCTCAACCCATTTCTAGCCTATGCATTATTCCAGCAGTGACGCGTGGAAATCAATAATAGTTATCACCCTGTACGGTCAACACAGTTCTGATTTATGGTGACTCCCACCCCACCCCCCGGATTTCCCAGGTCACCTGGATGCAGGTTAAATGGCTGCAACTGGAAGTTTTGCAAAAAAAAAAAAAAAAAGTGGGTTTGAGATTCCAAGGTTCGCCATCACTGACCCTAGAACAGTGGTGGCGAACCTTCGGCCCTCCAGATGTTTTGGACCGCCACTCCCACAGCCCTTTGCCATTGGCAATACACGCTTGGAATTCTGGGAGCGGTGGTCCCAAACATCTAGAGGGCCGCAGTTTGGACACCCGTGCCCTAGAAGTGTGTGTGTTGTTATAGTCGTGACCGACCCTTCGCATGACCCCATGTCCATGGAGTTTTCTTGGCAGGAATACTGGAGTGGCTTGCCAGTTCCTACTCCAGGCGCCTACAAGCACCTGGTATTCCCTGGTGGTCTCCCATCCAAGGAGTAACCAGGGCCGACCCTGCTTAGCTTCCCAAATCAGGCGAGATCGGAGGTGCTCCTTAGGGCATCCAGTTCTGCAGTTCAAATAGGATGGGACCGCTCCGTGCTTGAGGTGGTCTCTGGCTGCAGAGCCAGGGTTTGGCATGTCCCGTGGCACCGGCACCTGTGGCAGCCCAGAAGTGGGTGGGGGGAAGAAGGGGAAAGCAGTCGTGGCTTCCCCCTTGCTTGGGCGGGTGGCCACTGAGTGGCACTTTCGGGGCATGCTTTCAAAGGGTTCCTGGGGCTAAATGTTCCCGGCTTCTGCCAGGGTTTTGTGCTCTTTCAAGCAACGGATAAAAGGCCTTTTTTATCTTCTCCACGGCACCGGGGCCGCCCTGCTGGCTCCTGGAAAACCAACCTCCCTCTCTTTCCACCCACCGATTCCCCTCCCCCCCTTCCTTCGCCTCTCTCCTTCCTTTCCACCCCATCGGGCCTGGCAAACAGCCAGCCTGCCCCTGACAGCCGAGCAAATTTTTAAAAAAAATAATAATAGAATAACAAGAACAGCAATCTGAGGGGCGCTTCGTAGGAACAGGCAAGGCGGCGGTGACAGGGAGAGTCTGCGTCTGTCCTTAACCTGGTTTCTTTCATCTTCACTGCTGCTATTCTTGCTCTCTCCTTTGTTTTTAGGAGATCTCTATATATAATTTTGATTTTTTTTTGTCAGGAGGAGGGACACACCGGAACCCGCCGTCACCGCTCAAAGGAAAGAGGGTGGCCAAAGGTGGCTCAGAACCCCCTGAAATCTCAGTCTGGCTTCAGAATCCAACCAGGTTTGGACCCACGGTTCCTATCAGAGCGTGTGTGACCCATAGGAAACAACAGGATTCTCAGCAAAGGGCTCAGAACACAATCCCGAACCCTGGGGGTTTGATGCTGGGGGGGGGGGAGTCTTTGGCGCCATGTCCCTATCTATCTATCTATCTATCTATCTATCTATCTATCTATCTATCTATCTATCTATATCCCTATCTCCATCCATCTATCTATCTATCTATCCCTCCCTCCCTCCCTCCCTCCCTCCCTCCCTTTCATCTATCTATCATCTATCTATCTATCTATCTCCTATCTTCCTGTCTTCAGTCCATCCATCCAGTCCATCCATTCTTCCTTGCTTCCATCCCTCCCTCCCTCCCTCCCTCCCTCCCTCCCTTTCATCTATCTATCTATCTATCTATCTTCCTTCCTATCTATCCCT
>CM074754.1:5330374-5565374 GCA_037367245.1 Phrynocephalus guinanensis
TTGTAGATATTGTTCGGTAAGGTCAGTGCTACAGGAATCCCTTAAGCGACAATACGCATTTGGCCACCGCTGGTAAAATCACCAAAAACGCCCAGATTTGGCCCAGCCATCAGTGTGGGCCAGGTCTTGTGGGGAACGGAGGACAGAAAACAGGAATAAAGATATTCCCTGTGTCACAGCACAGCCGAGAAGCAGGAAAAGGAAGAGACATCCAAGAACTGCTAATCACATGCCATCATACCAATGCTGACTAGATCTCTGTCTCCTGATACCACTCCCCTGCATCTGGCCCTTGGAAGTACCCTGGTTTTAAGCCTGGAGATGACACGTCTCGTTACCTAACTCACGGTGCCATCCAGTCCATTCCAATAAATATTCCATTCAAATGGAAAGGACGACATGGACAGCGTTTAAAATTTCTAGGTCGCAAAACCTATCGTCCCCCTCCGTCTCACCACCTCAGATTTGCTCCCGGTCCTGTTTTCTCTGTTCGAACCGGTTTTATATACAGTACTGTATATACATTTCCCTTTGCAACCGCTTGCATAAAAGCCTTGCTGTCACTGCACAGCCGCACTGCAACCGAGCGCAAGCTGATGTCACTCAGCTGAAGGGATGTCAGCCCTCTTCTTCTCTACGGCGGTGTCTGTTTTCCCACCATTTCTGATTTACAATCGGCTGTCAAATCTAGACCGTACCTGATCCCAGAATCGGACCCCGTTTTGTGATCTTTAGGACGTTGCCGACAGGCAGGGATTGCATGACAAAAAGCTACCCGATCAAGGGGCAAAATAGGTTAACAATAAATAAACGAGCACACAGAATGGAATAAAGGGAAATGATGCAGATTTCTTCTGGATGCTACTTATCTTTCAGTTATCAGCAACTTCGGAGCTGATCCTACTGTCCTGTTGCATCCACGCTGCTGGGGCAGGGATATGTGGCCCTCAGGATGTCATTAGATCACAACTCCCATCATTCGTTGTTAAGCCAATGGAAGCATTGGTTTAGCAAGGTCTCAATGGTTGGGTGCCCCCAAGCCCCTGCCATGCCTGGACTGTTTATCTTATTCCCCCCCTCCCCATCCAGAAAGCCCTGATGCCGTGGGGACGCGGGGTTCTAACGTTAAAGATTGCGAGGGGAAATGGAAGGTGTTGCTTTGGGTTTTAGTCCGAACTGCAAAGGGACTATCCAATGGACTGAATCTATTGGGTGGATAGGGACCAGCACCTTGGAGAGCTCCCACAAAAGACACCAGACATTTTATTTGGCGCCACAGATACTGGTCTGCTTCGTATGTTGCGTCTCACAGAAATAAGCAATCTGGAGAGTTCAGGCCGCTTAGGTATCCAGAGTTTGGGCTACCTAGGCTGGTTCTTTTCCCCCATGGGGACTCGACCCCCCCCAAACGTCTGGCTTCTCAGAATAAACTTTTTGAACGATCCACCCAGCCGGTGGGCCAGGCGTTGGGACCAATTGCCTGCTCTGGACCCTAAATGCCCACCTGGGTTCTTCCATTTCCAAATGTTTAGCCTCTCTAAATGAAAGTTTAGCCTCTCTAAAAGAAGACTGAGAGGGGATTTGATAGCTATGTTTAAATATTTGAAAGGATGTCACATTGAAGAAGGGACAAGTTTGTTTCCCATGGCTTCAGAGACTAGGACTCGGGGCAATGGTTTCAAACGACAGGAAAAGAGATTCCATTTGAACATTAGGAAGAACTTCATGACGGTTAGAGCTGTTCGGCAGTGGAAGATGCTGCCACAAAGGAGGCTGGTGGAATCTCCTTCTGTGGAGGTTTTTAAGCAGAGGCTGGAGGGCCATCTGTTGGAAATATTGTGATGGGGGTTCCTGCATGGCAGGGGGTTGGACTAGATGGCCCTTGAGGTCCCTTCCAACTCTAGGATTCTATGATTCTATGATTCTATGAAATGCTTCTGGCTCCCGTCATCCTGAATGCTCCCGAAAAAAAAACCCATCTTCTGCTTCCTAAAGATTGCCTTTTTTCCTTTCTCTTTTTCTTTCCGGGGGGGGGGGGGGGGACAACCAGCCGCACCTGTCAAAGGCACCCCCTGCACTACAGACACCGGGCCGGGGTTGCCTAGCAACGCTCACACGCCAGTCTTCTGTGTTCCTTGCTGGAGTTATTCCATGCCAAGTGGTTTCCGCCTTCCTCCTGTCTCTGCCTGTTCTTTCCATCGCGCCCCCCCCCCGCTCCGGGTTTCTCTTTTCTTCCTTCGCTGTCTACCAAGTGCTGGAGGTTTGGGGTGTTTTTTTCTCTCTTTTTTTGCAAAAAAAAAAAAAAAGAAAAGAAAAGAAAAAAAAGAAAAAAAAAAAAAAAGAAAAAAGAAAATAGGGAAGTGAGAGGGGTGGGAGGAAAGAGAGAGAGAGTGAAAAAAAGCAAAAATCTGGATATCACCCGGCCTAGATCTCTGAAGAGATGGAAACGGCACAGAGTGTAAGGGTTTGTCCAAGGGATTTTGCTGCCTGAGGCAATCCTGAAACAAAGACACACACACACACACACACACACACACTTCCCACAAACTAAGGAGGCATCGTTGTCTGGGCCGGGCCGGTTTCTGCCTGAAACACCCACTCCCAGGCAGTAAAAGGACATGAAATTTCCTGCTCTTTCGTGACCTTCAACATCCACCAGTTCCTCACCGCACCCGACAGCAGGGCGGGCCCCAAACGGCACAAATGGAAGACAGAAGCTAGAATAATAAGAATAACGGGGCTCAGAAAGGGCTCCGTAAGGTCATTCCATCCAACCTCCTGATCAAAGCAGGAAGGATGTCCAATTTCACCTTGAAGGCTTCCTGCCTTCTACCCCTCACCACCTTCTGAGGTCATTGGTTCTGTCATCGTACTTTTCGAACAGTTAAGAAGTTTTCCCCTGATATTCAGCCAAAATCTAGCCTCCTGGGAACCTGAGCCTGTGATTATGTGTCTGGCAGCCTGGGGAGATCGAGAACCGGTCCTGCCCCCTCCTAGGTAGGACTCTTTCTGGTACTGTATTTGAAAACTCCGATCCTATTTCCCCTTTGGATAATTTAAAAAATATATATATTCAAGGGGGCTGGACAGGAAAAGTGTGCAAGTCAAAAGAACCGGAGACAAGTTAAAAGGAAGATCTTGAGTTTGTTTCTTATGTTGCTATGTTTCTATTTCATATTTTTTCCTCCACGAAGACCAAGGGAGAATTATACGCTTCCTCATCACTTCGGCTTCATGCCAACCTTGTAAAGTCAGGCAGGCTGGATGCCTGCAACTGGACCGAAATCACCCGGAGGAGTTGTTTAGATTTGATGGAAGCTAAAACCTTCATCAGCGCTGCCTAGATGCCCTAAGCATATCCGATCGCACCTGATTTTGGAAGCTAAGCAGGGTCAGCCCTGGTTAGTACTTGGATGGGAGACCACCAGAGAATACAGGCACTGTAGGCGCCTGGAGTAGGAACAGGCAAACCACTCCAGTATTCCTGCCAAGAAAACTCTGTGGACATGGAGTCATGAAGAGTCGGTCACAACTATAACGACACAACACACACATACAAAACCTACATCCACACCCAGAGGCCACATAAACCCATGGGGGGAAATATGAACCAAGGGTGATGAAATATACTCAGTTTGGTGGATGGAGGAATAAGAGCCACAAACACAGAGAGATGTCTATGGTCCCGCAAATTAAAAACAAAGACAAAAGAATACCCACCAGGAAACAGGTGAAATAGGATAATATTTGCTTTTTTTTGCATTTGGAGACAGGTCAAAGGCTGGGAGCTAAAAAGCGGAAAGCACATTTAAAGTCCCGATCCCAGGAGAATGTGCTCTAACAGATCCGGTTCCTGATAACGCCCATTAGTAAAGGTCCCCATTAGGTTCTGTTTAAATATGGTTGATTCCATGACATGGTAAATAAAACTGGAGGCTGTTTTGAAGAGACAGGGAGGTCGGGTCTGCTCAATTGCTTTCATCTTGTCCCATTTTGTTCTCCGTTTTCCCCCCTGGCTCGTATCTTTAAATAATAATAATAATATTAATAAAATCTGGCAATGGTACAGCTTTCTTTGCAAAAAAATGCACTCCCTTAAGCCCCGACACCAAATAAAAGGGGGATCAGTTGAGCAGAATGAGACATTTAAGCCGACGCCTCTGCTTCATAGATTTTCATCTTCCTTCTAATTTAATAAAGATGTTAATAAATACCCCGCTTTCCTCCTAAGCAGGCAGTGGAAAAATGCTGGGCGTTAAGCATAGCGTGTTAGGCTTAATTACTTTTTAAAAAAAAATTATTTCAGTGGGTCCAGAGCCAAGATGGAGCGGCAAAGTCTCCCAGGCCGTCGGGGTGTGTGAGCAATGGGAGTTGTAGTCCAAAGAGGCCTGGAGGACACCCGGCCAGAGAAGATGGAAAACACGATGGAAAATGTTGGGCTGGAATCAGGAGGCTCCGACATAAAGTCCTGCTAAACCATGAAGGTTAACCCGCAATTTCAAGCAAATCGCGACCTGTCCATCTAGCCTTCTTCGCAGGGCTGTCGTGCGATATCGGCGGGGGAACCATGAATGGTGGTCTGGGTTTCTTGAGTCCTAGCTATCTGAAACACCCTTTGTGAGCCTGCTGAGGTGTTAGATCCTCAGGGAAGGCCTTCCTCTCCATCCCACCACCCTCATGGGTGCATTTGATAGGGACACAGGAGAGGGTCTTCTCTGTGGCTGCTCCCAACCTGTGGAACTCCCTGCCACTGGAGGCCTGCCTGGACCCCCATCTTCCTGAAGCAGGCCCAGATAGGCTTTCTTTTAAAGCCTCTTCAGGCAGGCTTTCTTTTAAACAATCGGCTGACAAGTTTTAGAGGGTGTTTAAAAATATCTGATTCTGTTTTACTTGTGTTTTAATACAATATTTATTTAATGCTTTTAAAATGTTGCATCCATTTATTGTTCTGCTTTTAACTCCATTCTTTTGAGACTGCTAGCTGCCTTGGACCCTCCGGGAGAAAGGTAGCCTATAAACATTTTGAGTTAAAAATAATAATAATAACAGAAGTCTGTGACCCAACCTGAAAATCTCTTTCAATTTGCCTTTTCAAAAAGAACACCCCAAAGTGTTCCCCATTTCGAAATTAGGCCGGGGTACTGGAGAATGGCCCTCAACCAATCATTAGGTATCATGCACAGCATTGTATACCTCCATAATGTAAAAAGAAAAAAAAAGAAAAACCAGTGAGGTGTTAGATGTGGTGTTAAATGACGGTATAAATCAGCAGTGGCCTAATTAGGCATCTAAACGTCTCGGAAGGACAGGGGAGGGAATGAAGGATAGTGGCCTCTCCTCAAATCACAAAATTTAACAAAATTTAACCACAGATAGTCTTTATCCAAAAGCGGTTGTGGATTGGAATGCAGGGAAATGTATGTTTTGAGAGAGTTTCTGTTTAAAGGCAGGGTGGGACATGTTTGTGGTATATTCTTCTGTATGGATGTTTCTGATGTAGATCTTTTAACTTCGTTTTTCTCTTAATTCCATTGTTCTGTACAGGACGACAATAAAGTCTTATCTGATCTTATCTTGTCTACATAAAACAAAGGTATTATTTCTAGAGGCAGCTTTTGGGGCTTTGGGTTTCTGTGGGAGCTGTCCACGGTGCTGAAATTACCAGGGGGACCAGGGCGGCGTATACAAGGAGACACGGTTCTCCACTTAAAATATAATTTAAAAAGCTAGAATCATAGGCTAACAGAGCAGAAATGGGCCGGAAAGTCCCTTGATTCCAACCCTTGAGGCAAGAATTTAGATCAAAACAGATCTGACGGGCGGCTGACAAATTTCGCCCAGAAGGCCGCAGCCCTCACCAGCTCTCGTTGTCGTACTGTTCCAACAGTGAAGAACTTTCCCCCCCTGATATTCAGCTTCAAGCGGCCTTCCTGGAACATACCCATGTCTATCATCTGTCTTTCCACCTAGGGCTCAGTTTCCAGGCCTCTGGTCATCCTGGTTGCCCTCCTCTGACCCTACTCCAGTGTTGACCTCCTTCATCAAGTGTGGTGTCCAGAACCGGACCCAGGACTCTCGATGGGGGTCTAATCACCCATGCTTCATCATGGGCCATGGAGTCAAATCTGACTGTCCCGCATGCCCAAGGCCACCCAGGCTAGCTCAACTCCCAGGAGTCATCAAATTTGGGGGGGGGGGCGATCAACCCCCCAGCCTCTGCGTCCACAACCAGATAGGTAACCCACTGAGCCGCCATGTCCCCTTGTCTTCACTGAGAGCCATGTAAATGTATGGTTCCAGCATGGCGAAGTGGGCAGAGTGACTGGCTAGGAGGCAAGGGTTCGAATCCCCACAGGGCCTCTTGGGTTGGGGGGGGGAGGGCGAGAACAAAGCAGTAGAACCATCCCTTAACTATCTTAGATTACCTTGAAGGTACTGTTAGGGTTTTTCTATGCCAGACACACAACCTGATGCAAACAACCACAACAAAAGCTGTGCACATGAGAGGACAGCCTGAGGCACTCAGCACCACTTCTGTCTGTGTGGCGTCCCTAGGGGACTAAATATTCCTCCATCGCCCAAAGTCCCTGCATGTAGAAATCTAGCACATAGGAGAAGAGGCTTCTAAATGATCAGGATCCCCTCTGTTTTTCAGTACAACCACCAAAAGCAAGGACAATTATCTATCTATCTATCTATCTATCTATCTATCTATCTATCTATCTATCTATCTATCTATCTATCTATCTATCTATCTATCTATCTGTCTGTCTGTCTGTCTGTCTGTCTGTCTGTCTGTCTGTCTGTCTGATGATGTGCATATTCGTGGCTTCATAGCCAGGGCAGCACAGAATCCGGTGTTGTCTTAAACACAGTTTATCATGGCATGAGGTTTTTATGAATCACGCCCTACATTGCAATATTCATTTCAACATTTGTAAGGCATGCATACAGCACAAAACAGGCTACAGGCTGGGAAATTAAATACAGGGGGAAGGAAAGCTGACAGGGACAAGGGCATCCTTTCCACTGGCCATTCATAAAATTTGGGCTGAGGAGAAAAATATTCCGGTTTTAAGCTGTAATGAGTGTGTTCGTCTCTAAGCCTGTGGTCTCCAGTGCGTTACAGTTAGATGGCTATCCATTCCAAACACTTCAGCTGTACTTATGAACGCCCGAAAGCCTTACATGATGGGTGACAGACTACAAAGCACTGCAGTGGCAATGGATCAGGCCAAAGGCCCATCTAGTCCAGCTTCCTGTATCTCACCGTGGTCCCACCAAATGCATTTGGAAGCACATGAGACTAGATATCTGTCTCCTGATACCACTCCCCCGCATCTGGCCCTTGAAGTACCCAGGTTTTAAGCCTGGAGATGACACACATCTCCATCATGGTTGGTCACCCATGATGGACTTCTCCTCCAGGAATCTGTCCAATACCCTTTGGAAGGCATCCAGGCCAGATGCCATCACCACCTCCTGCGGCAGGGAGTTCCACAGACTAACCACACGCTGGGTGAAAAAAAATGTCTTGGGTCTGTTCTCACTCGCCCAACCCTCAGTTTGAGTGGATGTCCCCCTAGTTCTGGTATTTTGTGAGGGAGTCCTTTACAGGGTCACCTTAAGTCGGGGAGAGGGGCGACTTGATGGGACACAACAACAACAACAACAACAACAACAACAACAACAAAAACAACAGTTCATCAAACAGAGCTCCATTACCATGGCTCACAGCCACCCAGAGATGCAGATTCGGCAAACGTGTGTGTGTGTGTGTTTCTGTGTGTGTGTGTGTGTGTGTGCCCTGCTGAAAAGCAGCTTTGCTTTGAGACCGGCGCAGCCAATTCCCTAAGCTAATAAAGCATTATTACTTCACATATTTTGCAACCCAACCCCGGCCTTGAAGACCGCACGTGCCTGGAAGCTGTTGCTCAAATGAATCCCTCTAGGACAGATCTGTTTATTACGTGCTCCCCCCCGTCTCTCCACCCCCCCCCTTTCCTTGCAGCGAAGCGTCTTTCTTTAGGGCTGTACAAGCTAATCAAGGCTCCACATAAGCCACCAAACCCTTTGCCTGCCTCTGGCCCCAAAACGCATCGAATGTGGGTCACGGTTGTCTTTTTTTTTGGGGGGGGGAGATCGTGACCTCATAAAGGATCCCCCACCAAATACTGTAGATATATATTTAAAGGGATGGCGAAAACGAGAGAGACACGTTGCCTGTTAAATTATCAGATCGTTGACCAATGAAAGGAGGAATTATATGCAAAATCCATCAACAGCCTGAGGTTAGCATAAATAGATAATACAACTATCAGCCTGGGACCTTGGGTTGCGATACGCTTCCCCTCTCTTGCTATGTATAAATATTAGTTCTTCTCAGCAATCTCACCAGCAGCCAATATTTCTATGCCGTCTTTTCAGCTGGCGCCATAAAACCTGGTCTTGCAAGGGCAGACGGGGTTGCTGCTGAGAGACAGTAGGGTAGAGTGGGTAGAGCCCTGGGCTGGGTTCAGGAGGTATCACACCCGGGAGGTAACCTGGAGATAATACACATCTCCATCATGGTTTGTCACCTGGGATGGACTTTTCCTCCAGGAATCTGTCCAATCCCCTTTGGAAGACATCCAGGCCAGATGCCATGACCACCTCCTGTGGCAGGGAGTTCCATAGGCTAACATCACACTGGGTAAAAAAAAATATTTTAAGAACATAAGAAGAGCCCTGCTGGATCAGGCCAAAGGCCCATCTCGTCCAGCTTCCTGTAACTCCAAGTGGCCCCACCAAATGTGTCTGGGAGCGCACAAGACTCGATCTCTGTCTCCTGATACCCACTCCCCCTCCATCTGGCCCTTGAACTACCCTGGTTTTAAGCCTGGAGTTAACACTCATCTTCATCATGGTTTGTCACCCGGGATGGACTTTTCCTCCAGGAATTTCATTATGTGGCTTGTGTTTTCGCCATTTAGCTCTGTTGTTACGGCTAACGTGGAGATTTCATGTTGTAAACTGCCCAGAGTAGCCCGAGCGCAGGATAAAAGTCAAATAAATAAATAAATAAATAATATGCCCACCCTGATCAGGCCGGAAAGAGAAAACGGATCCAGAATGTACAAAGTGTCCTGTTGGAAAGAAGAGTTACAGATCCTGCAGACTTCGAGAAAGATAAATATGTGGGTCCCATGATCAACGTGATCCTGATTTAATCTCCTCCTTTGGGCACATGATGAGCAGACTGGAAGGCTGGGGGCGGGGGGCGGATGTCGTCAGGAGAAGTTGCAGGCAGCAGGGAAAGAGTAACCCCAAACACAAGACAGGTTCGCCCGCTCAAGGAAGTCACTGCCCTGAAGCTGCCTGACCCCCGAGGCAAGCTGTGAATGGGAAGGCCCTTTGGAGCTCATTAATTCATAGGTTCAGCATACCTCGGAGGCGATTTATCACATAATAAGCATCTCAGAGGAGGCTATTAGAGTTGGTTTAGATGCAAAGTAAGGGGTTTCCACCTTAAACGCCTACAAGGCAAGGATTTCTGTGTGTGGGCGCACGGAGACAAATTAAAAAGGCCTGCCTTTCCTGGTCCCCCAAGAAAACACGCCTTGGCACACAACCGCGGTATAAAAACCAGGTGCTCCGCTCGCATGAAGGAAGCCGGGTCGGGGGTCATCCCAGAGTCCCTATTTGGGAAACAGGGTGGTCTAGTAATGCAGAAAATAAATAATAAATAAATCCAGTCCAGCCCCTGTCAAGGAGGCTGGAATAGGGGGTCAAACTCCCGACCCCTGGCTCCACTGACAGAGGCTTAAACCACTGAGCTACCCAGCAGTGCACCGAAACAGGAGTGGTACCGGGTGGTTCTCCATCGTTGTAGTCCTAATTCTTGCCCAACCCTACCTGGAAAGGCCCAAAGTGGAATGTAACCTTTCTCCCCTTCTTTGTGACCTTCTAGAAAGAGAGGAAACTCGCTCAGCAGCAATCTGGTCAATAATCTCCCTTCTTCGGCCCACCTTGCAGGGGGGTGGTTGTAAAAAAAAGCCAGGAACAGGGTGTCATCCCCCCCCCCCCAAAAAAAACTCCACAGGCCTCTGTCCTGTGAATGGAGACCCATGTAAGAAACCGGCCGGCTGCAACCCCTTTCCTTCACCCCCGAAACCTGTCGCAGCCTCCGGTCTCCAACTCTGGGAAGTTCAAAATGTAGGTGCCAAAGAGGGGTCTGAAGCTTGGCTCCTCTGCAGAACCCCCCCCCCCCAAAATCCACCCTGGGAATTCTCAAACTGCGTGAAAAAAGAGGAAGGCAACATATAAAATGACGCCTCGCCGAAGGAACAGCCGGGAAGTTGGTTTTTCGCAGCCCGTCCCCAGAAATGCATCCCCCCTGAAGAGGAGAGGCCCGGCCCGGCAGTGTGGCAAAGGTGTTAGAGCCATCGACATGGAGGGAAGCCTCCATATCCCTTCTCCTCTGTTCGTCGCCATCTGCGTACCAGCTGGCGCCAGTGCGGAGACGGCCCTCGTTGGCGTTCCCGTGTGCCCAACGACCCGGCATGCCGTTACCCTGGGACCCGACATTTTCCATTCAAACTCCCACGCCATCCTCTCCGGATTGTTGGCTCCCGAAATACACACACACACACGCCTGCCCCGTATTGGTGGCAGGCAAACCTCTAAAGCACAACCAACCCGCCGTTCCAGGGAAGTGGGGGCGGACATTTGCCCCCTCGTATCATTAATTCACGCTAAGCTGTTTTCCACCGCCCCTCGAGTGCCAAGGAAGAACCAGAAAAGCAGGGGTTGTACTGTCTCCATCCAACCTCGTACACGACCCGGATGCCCCTGACATCTGAGCCTGCGGAGAGCAGAATCCGGCCCCATTGGGGAAGGGGATAGAGAGGGAGACGGAAAAGCCAAATAAATGGGAATTGGGGGGGGATATAATACAGCGTTGGCTACCCTCCTTGCCATCCGCAGGGCCTAAAAGGCACTATTGGTTGCCACGGCAACCCCGGTCGGTGATGGTGGTGGGGGGACAGTGGACTTGAAAGAAAAAAAAAACCCTGGCCCAGCGGGCAAGCCAAGCCGGCACCGTTCTTTCGCTGCCTCCGAGGGCACGTTCGCACAAGGGAGCCATGTTGGGAACGAAACCCGGAGCGGGCCGGCCAAGCACGACACAACGCGTGCCAGCGTTTCTTTGCCCTCCTCCATCCCCGGATTGTCTCCCGTCACCGGCTTTGCAGAACTAAAACCACTCTGAACTAGATTCGGGCCTGAAGGGGAGAATGGTGCTGGAACCGTACAGGTCTAAACCGGGAGCCCTGGTTTGTATTTGGATGGGACACCACTAGGGAATACCAGGTGCTGTCGGCGCCTGGAGTAAGAACTGGCAAACCACTCCGGCATTCCTGCCAAGAAAAACTCCATGGACATGGAGTCACACAGAGTCGGTCACGACTGTCACGACACAACACACACCCAACCAACACAATCTCTTCATAGATCCTAGAACGGCGGAACCAAATCCCCAAAATGCAGAATCGTGCAGTAGTTTTATGAGGCTTTGCTAAAATGTCACCCAAATGTGACTTATGGTGATCCTTTCAGGGGGGTTTCCAGATACAAAAGACGCAGAAGTGGGTGACCCTTCCCTCCTTCCGGGGGTGCCCTGGGATGCTGCAGCTTGCCCAAAGCCACCCAGGCTGGCTCTTCTCCCAGTAGGGGATTCGAACTCCTAACTTGGCACCTCAGCCAGAGATCATAAGAACATAAGAAGAGCCCCGCTGGATCAGGCCAAAGGCCCATCTAGTCCAGCTTCCTGTATCTCACAGTGGCTCCACCAAATGCCTCTGGGAGTGCATGAGAACTAGATATCTGTCTCCTGATACAACTCCCCTGCATCTGGTCCTTGAAGTACATCTGTTTTAAGACTGGAGATGACACATCTCCATCCTGGTTTGTCACCTGGGATGGACTTTTCCTCCAGGAATCTGTCCAATCCCCTTTGGAAGGCATCCAGGCCAGATGCCATCACCACCTCCTGGGGCAGGGAGTTCCACAGACTAACCACACGCCGGGTGAAAACATTTTCTTTTGTCTGTTCTTACTCTCCCAGCCCTCAATTTGAGTGTATGTCCTCTAGTTCTGATATTTTGTGAGAGGGAGAAGAGCGTCCCTCTATCCACTTGACTCATGCCCTGCATTATTTTGTCAAGGTAGAGAACAAATAACCGCTGGTGGGGAAGGTTCTTGATTTCTTATAAATCAAGAAGGCTCGGCAACAGAGCGGCTCCTTCTGCAACTGCTTTGAACTCCTGAGGGCTTCCCACACACTTCTAAACAGGGAGGCGGATGAGAAGATATATCGCATCTGACTTCTTAACGATACAGGAGACCTCAGAGGGTGCCGGCGGTGCATCACTTGGAACTATAGGGTGTGAAGCAAACAAAGAGATTCCCTGTGCCCTCAAGACTATTTTTATTTTTTTACAAACTCCCCAAGCGAAAACCAACAGGAATCCCCTGTCAGAAATTTCCCAAACTAGCCTGATGGCTTCCCCACCCCCCCACTCTCTCTTCTTCGGTGGACTACAACTCCCATCGGCCCAGTGTGCAGGATGGTGCTGGCGAGGGCCTTTGTCAAAGACATCCAGATACTGCTAGTTTTGAGAGGAAAACGTGCTTATCTTACATTCAGTTGGCGCAAGGACATATTTGTTTCCCTGGATCCCAGGCCTGGTGGCAGGATGATGAGACTTGTAGTAAAAAAAATATACATTTTCTTTGTTGTTTTTTTAAATATATTTTTTAAATTATACACATTTCTACGAGAATAAGAAAACAATCGTAGACCGGGCAACAAACAGAAAATTCAACTAAACCAAATGGAGCACAGAATATAATTCTCTCTGCTTCCTATCTGCAACTCTAAAGATTTATTCTAGCTACAGTTCAGCACTGACTGTTCGCATATCTACCTCTGCAATCTGTTTCCTGTTTTTTTTAAAAAAAAAAACCCCCAAAAAATTACTACCTTGAACAAGAAGCACTTCTAAGCAAGAGCCGAGATAAATACAAAGTAAAACAAGAATGGAGCGTTCATTAAAAAAAAAAGGGGGGGGGGAGCTTCTCTGAAGTTTCCAGAAGGACAAACACTTACCCCGACACCCCATGAAAGCAACAATTAAGCCCACACAATTATGCCACTGGATGTCATTTGTCTGTCAGAAAAGAAATGACAATGAAAAACAAGAGGTAAGGTTATTTTTGGAAGGTTTACGGGGATTCAGAATGGGGGGGGGGGAATGTAAGAAATACCTCTCTCCTGGCGCTAGTGGTAGATGCACTGATTTGTTTGGTGGTGTGGTGGTGTTGGGGGAATTACCTTTTTTTTTTCCCTCTACTGGATTATTAATTATCATCTGGGGTGCCCTGGGACTGTGAAGGGTGTTTTCATAAATA
This sequence comes from Phrynocephalus guinanensis, assembly GCA_037367245.1. Classification (NCBI taxonomy): domain Eukaryota; kingdom Metazoa; phylum Chordata; class Lepidosauria; order Squamata; family Agamidae; genus Phrynocephalus; species Phrynocephalus guinanensis. The sequence goes on from CM074754.1 coordinate 5,343,824, forward strand.
AAAGTCAAAAATGACTTTGCCACACATGGCTACTATTTATTATTATTATTATTATTATTATTATTATTATTATTATTATTATTATTATTATTATTATTATTATTATTATTACTACTACTACTACTACTACTACTACTACTACTACTACTACTACTACTACTACTTCAGTGGTACCTTGTATAAAGGAATTCATTCGTTCCAAATGAAATTCTGTTAAGCAAATTTTGCTTTATATAAATTTCCCATAGGAATGCATTGAAAACAGAGCAATCCCTAATTGTGACCATTTTTATGTAGTACGGATTCACCCCATAGACAATTCTGTTAAGCAATTTTCTCCTATCTCTGGAATCTTTTTATGTTGTCAGATATTCATGTTATACAAACCGTTTGTTATACGAGGGTCCACTGTATTATTATTATTATTATTATTATTATCATTATCATTATCATTATTATTATCATCATCATCATCATCATCACACACAGCTAACTACACTGGATTTTGTATTACAAATTACAAGTCGAACGCTTCCCAAGTGCTTAGGACTAAATGATGTATCATTGAATTATGCGAGCACATCCCATTATTATTATTATTATTATTATTATTATTATTATTATTATTATTATTATTATTATTATTATTATTATTATTAATGGAGAATAGCAACTCAGTGTGCTACGCTGCCTACCTTTTCTGTAGTTTCAGCACTGCTGACAGCTCCCCACAGAGGTCAGCCATTTTAGAGACAGTTTAGAGGTGTGGGTTGAGGGGTGAGAGATTAGGTGTTTGATTCTCTGCTGGGCCAGGTGAGAAAACAGCCAGCCTGGGTGACCTTGGGCCTGCTGCCCCATTCCCAGGACTACCACCCCCACCAGCAGCACCCGGGGAAGAGAAAGGCCACCAAAATTTGGAACTTACTAGCGGGCACATGGTTATTTATTTCGATTCCAGCAGAGGGTGGGCAAATTTAACTAAGAGAACATGGGCCCTTCATTTATTTATTTGTTTTCCTTTTGAAGGGAGCGAGGAATGATGGGTTCGTGACGGGAGCTGGACAGGGGTCCAACAAATAATGGTGGGGGGGGGTTTCCATCCCCCCCCACGCTGCTTCATCTGCACTGGACAGCCCCCACACACACACACACACAATTTTCACACAGTATTTGGGCTGGGATCGTACATATTGTGATAAAACCAGGACACGGGCCACGGAAGCATTCCACTCGGAGTCATCTCGCTGTCAGCACCAAACGTGCCGTGCAGCCGCCATGTCACCACGACCTGGGGAGCCTCAAATGAAGAATGACAGGCTTCAGAATAAAGCCAGCCTCGCGGATCAGCCCTGTGCCCCTCTCTGCCACTGAACGCCCTTCTCCATCGCCAGAGGTCAGGGGGGCCAAAAGATACGTGTAAACGAAACGCCATAGGAAAGGGGGAGGCCTCTGAATGAGCCGCAGCAAACTCCTTTTAAAAGCCTCCAAAATTTCTCAGGCTTCACCCTGGAAATCTCCACTTGCAAAAAAAAACAAAGCAAAGTAAAGTGTTCTGCTTATATACCGTTCCATACCACTTCAAGTAGTTTCTGGGCGGTTTACAGTTTTAATTACAGTATGCAGGCTACACATTCCCCCCCTCCCCCAGCAAGCTGGGTACTCCTTTTACCGACCTCAGAAGCATGGAAGGCTGAGTGAACCTTGAGCTGGTCACCTGGGATTGAACTCCCAGGTCGTGAGCACAGTTTTACCTGCAGGACGGGCCTTTAACCATTGCGCCATGCAGGCAAGCCACACGCTCAGCCGTCTAGCGAAAACCGGGCCCCCTCGTCCCCGCACTCTGAATGTCGCTGCACATCCTATGGTCTCCACTGACAGCAGGCAGAGTGGGAGCCTCCAGATAAGGGTTGTATGGCAAATCCCATGCTCCCCTCTTGGCTAAAAGGGCTCGGGGGGTGGGGAGATGGAAGGTACCCATCCATTGGAATTGCCAAGGAAGCTCCTGGCACTGATTTTTAGAGAAGGGGGGGTGACAGGGGGATCCATGCTAGGTTTCCCTCCGAACTTTACAGGAACACTCAAAGGTTGGACAAAAACACGGGACGGGTTTCAGCACCCACACCAGTGAAACTGGACCCAGCTGGTCTCCCCTGGCTGGAAGAGATTAATCATTTCACTCAGGGTGTGTGTGTGTGTGTGACCAAAGAGAAACCTTGCCGATCAGAAGGCTCAGCAGCACAACAAATGCCCCTCTTGGGTTGTCTACTGCATGTCCACAATCAGGCTGACACCCAAGACAGCCCAAGATAGGAAACGAGGAGCGGATCCACAGAGCCCCCACGTGATCTACCCTGTCCAGCTGAGAGAAAATTTCGTTTGATGGCACCCATTTCTTGAGCTTCCCAGGCCGGGAAATTTCTGTATTCCTGGCACGTTCCCTGTTGCTGAATTGCCGTCCCACCTGGACAGGCTGTCGCTATTCTGGAGAGCTGCTCCGTACAGGTGGAGTGATACTTCTGCCTTTCAAGGCGAGTCCTGCTGTGCATTTAAAGATACGCCTCTCCGAGGGGCCATGGCACCTGGGCTTCAAAGGGAGGAGACACAGAGATGATTCCTGTTTCTCTACCACCACCCCGTCCCCTTTTACCACTGCGTAAATTGATCAGGATGGATCCCTTCCCATCCTCACAACTCCCCAGGCCCAGTCAGTAATGCCGACTGAAACTCAGGCTGTCTTTCTAATAACGATCATGCACCGTCTCATCAATTCTGACAGAGGGTGACCTTTTCCAGGGTGTACTAGGTAGAGAATACCCAGAAGCGGCTGTTTGTTACATCTTCCGGAGGTACCCAGCGCGGCCAAGGCCACATCGACTGGAGAGGGTGTAGAGAACCAAATAAATAAATAAATAAATAAATAAATAAATAAATAAATAAATAAATAAATAATAGGCAGGTGGAACCTGGAAAACCCAACCCCCCAAATGCAGGCAATTCCTTTAAGAGGATCTGCTAAAATGAGCCACCAAGGTGCAAGCTTCCCGCCCCCACAGGGCTGTTCGATCGTCTGTACCATGCAGAAGAAGAGGTAGCAAAATACCCACAATTGGGGAAAATCTAGACTGGGGAGAATGTGCCTGTCATTAAAAAGCAGCCATCCGGCACTTAAGAACATAAGAAGAGCCATGCTGGATCAGGCCAAAGGCCCACCTAGTCCAATTTCCTGTATCTCACAGTGGCCCCACCAGATGCGTCTGGGAGGGCATGAGACTAGATCTCTGTCTCCTGCTCCCACTCCCCTGCACCTGGCCCTTGAAGTACCCTGGTTTTAAACCTGGAGATGACACATCTCCATCATGGTTTGTCACCTGAGATGGACTTTTCCTCCAGGAATCTGTCCAATCCCCTTTGGAAGGCATCCAGGCCAGATGCCATCACCACATTTTGTGGCAGGGAGTTCCACAGACGAACAACATGCTGGGTAAAAAAAAAATGTTTTCTTTTGTCTGTTCTCACTCTCCCAGCCCTCAATTTGAGTGTATGTCCCCTAGTTCTGGTATTTTGTGAGAGGGAGAAAAGCGTCCCTCTCTCCACTTGACTCAGGCCCTGCATTATTTCTCCATCTCAGTCATATCCCCCCCTCAGGCGCCTTTTTCCCCCAACTAAGGAGCCTGGGATTGAGGAGGAAAAAGAAACTAAGGGAGCCTTCCATGTCGCATTACCAGTCATCATCATCATAATCATCAAGAACCCTCAAGTCAATTTTGTCTTATGGTCTTTCCAGGGTTATCCAGGTAGAGAAGAAGCAGGTGTGTTTTATTTTTCCTTTCCTCTAGGGGTGCTGTGTGACTCTGCAGCTTTCCCAAGGCTGCCCAGGCTGGCTTTTCTCCCAGTAGGGGATTCAAACTCTTAACCTCTGAACCCAGAGCCAGAGACCTACACCAAAGAGCTGCCGTTGGTGAGAATTTCTCTCTGTGCCTCCTTCAGTCATGGATCTCGTTGCCACCAGCTTTTTGGCAGGCCAAAAAAAAAAAAACAATTTGCCAAATCTACGAATCTGGTGGAGGTGCTTGTTGTGTTCTCATCAAACAATAGCAAAAGCCCCCCCCCCCCCCCCATAATCCTGTCACTGGATCCATCTCTCTCCATCCGGAAAAAAGCAGACGAGAACACCAGAAGGAAGACCCAGGGAGGAAGGGTTAAAAAGACAAGGAGCATCCAGATTATTAGAACCCGTTTTGTAAACATATGTAGTTCCCATGGCAACCGCAGCCAGGTTCCTTAGTTACGGATGGAGACCGGGAGAAGGGGGGGGGACACAGAGGGAAAGGAAAGCAAAATTTGGAGAGGATGGATGACAGTATGGAGCGAACAGAACAAGGAGGAGAATGCATTATTATTATTATTATTATTATTATTATTATTATTATTATTATTATTATTATTATTATTATTATTATTATTATTATTATTATTATTATTATTATTATTGTGGTTGTTGTTTTTCTGAGATTCCTGGAAGCGCCACACAAAAAGAACAGGGGGAAATGGGGGGGGCGCGCAGCAGGAGAGATACACACACCCCAAGGAGAGAAAAAAATACATATGCAAATAGGAATATCTGGGAGAGAGGATGCATGGAAGTAAAAGCTTCTCTCTACCCAACCTCCAAGGAATTCGGCCGGATTCCAATAGGCGGAACGAGGTTCATTAAGGAGGGTTCGCCAGTTATCAATAGATGTGCCGGCAAGTGTCGGAAGGCAGCATGTCCCACAGGAAGTGTGGGTTTGGGGGGCGTTTGGGGGTTATTTATTTATTTATTTATTTATTTTCAATGGTTCTCTTCGCTCCGCTTTACACGCGGGGGGGGGTGTCAATGCTGGACAAATCTAACATTTTCTTGAAGGCAAAACGGGGTCTCCGGCTAGGAAGAGGACGGACCAGCCACAGGACACAATGGGTCTTCCGCCTTCAAGAAGGGAGGGGGACTTACAATTAAGAAAGGGGGGGAAGAAGTGGCCCCTGATGGAAAATGGAGAGGCTGCCTTGCCTCCCCCCACCCCCACCTCAAAATCCGACCCCTGCGTTTGGAATGGAAATGGTTCACCACCACCACCCCCGACCCCAAACCCAGCACGCTGGAAAGCTTTGGTGCTGGGATTGGCCGATCCCGAATCCAGAAATCGACCCCCCCTACACACACACACACACACACACCCTCCCGCCACACCTAGCTGCCCCCAGAAGCGCCCGTTACCAAAATCTGGATTTGCGCCCCCCCCCTAAAAAAAAACCCAGTTGCGATCTGGGTGAAAATGAACCTTTTGGGGGCCAAGGGGGGGGGGGAGCCAGGGGAGGAAGTACGGAGTCGCCATCCAAAGTCTGCGCCCCATGCCTCAGGGTGGGTGGAATTCGCCAGGGGGCTCTAAATGCTACCCCCCCCCCAAAAAGAAGAAGAGATCATGGTTCCCTATCTTTTGCACCTTCCTGGCACCTGTGAGTGCAAAGAGCATGGAACCCCCACACACATACAGTGCTGCTTACCAGACCCCAACCCCCTCGCCAGCTTCTGAAGCTTCTCCCCACACCCAACACACACACACACACACACACACACACACACACACACACACACACACACACACACACACACACACACGGCTGTGGGACCAAAGGCCTTCTCTGGATGTGAGGGTGGTGGTGGGGGAAGGTCTCCCCACTAGCCTAGCGCCCACCACCCCACAGAGTTCCCACCCCACCAGCCGGCTCCCTCGCGTCCAGCCCTGGCGTGCGCTCTTCTGCACCCTCCAGCCTTCCTGGGCCTGGCAGGAAGCTCCTCGGCTCCGGGTTCAAGGCACAGCGGGAGGAGGGCACCACACACACCAACACACACACACACCATTTGGGTTGTGGCAGGTTAAGGGGAAACCTGCTGCTCCTTCCAGGCGGGGTTTCCACACCAAAAAAACTAACACCTCTCTATCGCCAAATCTGCCAAGGTGCGTTTCCCCAGCCTCCTTCTCCTCCCCTCTCTGATCATACCGGCGACTTTTCTTCCAACCCCAGTGATTCCCAAGTAGACCCCATTTCCTCCTCCCCCCCCCAAGCCGTCTGCCCTACAAACAAACCCTGCCCCCCCTTAAAATTTCCCCTTCATTAAAATTTCCCCAAACATTTACTGCCTCTCCATGTGGCCCTTTCTGCCTCCCTCCCTGGCTCTTTAGGGGGGGGTGTCCTTGTGCCCGCAGCCGCCCACCCCTCCTCCCAGCTCTGCTTGCCCCCCACCCCAAAGATCCCCCCTCCCCACCCCAGAGACAACTCACATGCCAGATGACGAAAAAAATCAGCGAGGCGCAGAGGACCAAAGTCAGCATATAGCAAAAGGCGGCGAAGGTGAACGTCATGGCTGGGGCGGGGGGCGTCGTCTTTGGGGCGCAGAGGGAAGGGGGGCGACACCCCCTCCGCAACCACCACCACCACCACCACCACCACCACCTCCTCCTCCTCCTCCTGCTCTTCCAGCCCCTCTGCCGCCCTCCGGAAGGCAGCCGCCTGAGTCAGGCTGGGAGCTAGTGGTCCATGGAGGGGCAGCGGAAGGGGTGATGGGGAGGGGGGGTGCAAACCCTGGGGAAGGGAGGGGGTTTGGATGTGGGGAAAGGGGGCTAGAAAGGAAGGAAGGAAGGAAGGAAGGAAGGGAGAGAAAGAGAGGGGGTCTTGAGGGGGGCAGAGGCTATAGGATCGGCCAGGTTTGCGGAACCCCCTTCATGGTGCGCGCTCCCCCCCGCGCTGCCGTCTGATGGAACCAAGCGCCCGGGAGGAAAAGAGGCGGAGGAGAAGAAAAAGAGAAAGAGGCGGAGCCTGAGCGGGCCGGTGGGCGGAGCCACAGAGGCGAGGAGGAGGAGGAGGAGGAGGAGCCAGGGGAAGGGGGCGGGGCTCCCTCGGGCTCTCCCTGCTAGGGAGCACAGCCAGGGAGCGCTCAGAGTGGGGGGTCCCCTTTCCCTGCTTAGCTTGGAGACAAGAGGGGGAGGGCGCAACGCTTGCTCCCGAGTAAGGCTGCTGGGATCCTGAATCTGAGCCCGGATTAATTCTTTTTTTAAAAAAAAAATCTGATCGGAGCTCTCCAAGGTACTGAAGTAATCCCGGCGGAGGAATCAGCACCCTGGAGAGCTCCTTAGGAAGTCAGGCAGTCTTTGGTCCTGAGTCGGAGCCAGAATCATTATTTATTTATTTATTTATTTATTTATTTATTATTTATTTGCCGCCACCGATTTTTCCAAAGGTAACTCTGGGCAGTTCACATAAAACAACACATCAAATAAATCCAAGAAATGTTAAAGGGGGGGGGAACGAACCCATACAAACAAATATCCATCAAGAGGCACAGAACAACTAATAACAAACAACACCAAACAAGGAAGAGAAACAAAACATATACACTGGCGATTGCCAAAGGCGTCCTTAAACAGGCAAGTTTTTACTGCCTTTTTAAAAGGATACCCAGGATGGAGCCGGGAGAATCTCGCTTGGCAGTTGGTTCCAAATGGCCTGGCCGGCCACCGAGAAAGCCCTATTGCGTGTTGCAACCTTACGGGTTTCCCTTGGGGTGGCTACCCGGAGTGAAAGTGGCACAGTGGCTCCGGGCCAGCTCTAACCTTTGGGAAATACGCTCTGCCAGATATTCAGGACCCAAGCCATGGAGGGTTTTTGCAAACCAAAACCAACCCTGTGAACCTTATTTGGGAGGCAACAGGCAACCAGTGCAGACGAACCAGAATTGGGGTGGTGCAGTCAAATCTGCCCGCACCAACCACCAATGTAGCGGCTGCGTTGTGTACCCACTGCAATCACCAAAAGCCCCATGTAGAGAGCATTGTTGAAAATTAGTTTAAGGGAGGGGCGGAGTGGGTCCCAAGTCAAGAGTCAAGTCCATTAAAACTCCCACCCACCCACCCATCCCCAATAAAGTCACCATAGCAACTTAAATCTGATTTGATATGGTGCCCCCTCCCCGAGTCGCTGTTCGGATGAAAAGCAGGAGGGTGCTTGGTTTATGCGTGTGTGCCTGCGCATGTGTACACACCACAGTGTGGTAGATGTCAGGAAGTTGTATTTGTTTATATGGTGGGGAAAATGCACAAAGAAAGAAAGAAAGAAAGAAAGAAAGAAAAATGGATGGATGGATGGATGGATAGAAGAAAGAAAGAAAGAAAGAAAGAAAGAAAGAAAGAAAGAAAGAAAAAGAAAGAAAAAGTTGATGGATGGATGGATGGATGGATAAAAAAAGAAAGAAAGAAAGAAAGAAAGAAAGAAAGAAAGAAAGAAAGAAAGAAAGAAAGAAAGAAAGAAAGAACAAAAGGGTTTGAGAGGAAAAGAGGACAGCAGGTTGTGAGGCAGGCTTCATGCTCACACAAGGCTCTTCTTCACAAAGATGTATATATCCGTAGCTACTTGTGTGTCTGTGGCAGCACATTTACTTATTTATTTTATGCTGAATATTTTTATCCCACCTTCCTCCTTGGAAAAGGACCCAAGGTGGCTTACGCAGTAATGAGGGACAATATATTTTGTCCTGGTTAAGAGGAGAAAAAATACAAAGAAAAAAAAAGGGGGGGGAATCGAAAGATCCTTTCAGGGCAAGGTTTCATGGACAAAAATCCACTTCACGGGTGAATTTTGCTCCCAAAAGAACCCCTCTTCACCCTGGAATAAAATCCAATTTGCCTTTCAAGCGCACTATTCCCCTCAGACATTCCTTCTCTCTCCTTTTCCCCTACCTTATAATTTGATTTAATTTGTGCACGGCCCTCTCTCTCTCTCTCTCTCTCTCTCTCTCTCTCTCACACACACACACACACACACACACAGAGAGAGAGAGAGAGAGAGAGAGAGAGAGAGAGAGAGAGAGAGAGAGAAGGAAACGATTCCCAAACTGAGGGAAAAGAAGGTGGGGGAATAAGAGAGATATATAGATTTTGATGCCAAAGAGGAAGTGAAACTCCATCTGCATGTCAAGTGTGCAAAAAAACATATGGGATGTAGGTGTGAAGTGGGGGGGGGAGAGAAAGACCTGAATGAAGAGGCCTATTGCGATGCGTGGGCACACACATGTGCTCGCGTGCCAGGGAGAGGCATTCTTGAATTTTAAAGCTCCTGTAGAGTATAACATCCCCTCCTTTTTGTTGTTGCTGTTTGTTTGTAAGGCTTTGCTTCCCGCCTCGGCTGGATTTGGCCCAGAGAGAAAAGGAAGCTTAGAGGTTTCTAAAGAAAACGGGATCAAATGGCAGAGACAGAGAAAAGTGGCTGTTGGTGAAGCTCGAGAAAGCTGGATAAGAGAAAATTGGATAAGAGATTTTATAAGCCCTTGAGTGGTCTGGTTTGGGCTAATGTTGGTATGTATGCAGTTAGGGAACCATGTATTTAATAATAATAATAATAATAATAATAATAATAATAATAATAATAATAATAATAATAATAATAATAATAATAATAATAATAATAATAATAATAATAATAAAAACATTAGGACCTCAGATCTGCTGGGAATTGGTTACAGACCTTCCTGTGGATAATGAAAACTGTGGATAAGACAGAACACCCCAAAACCCCAAACTGCTGTTTTGAGACAGTAGCTTGCTTTATGGTTGCTGTTTGTGACAGCAGTTTGCTTTACGGCTGCAGTTTTGAGACAGTAGCTTGCTTTGCAGCTGCTGAATTATTTATTTAATTTTTTCCCTCTGCCAACCGTGGATAACTGAATCAGTAGATATGGGGATCCTACTGTAACAACAACAGAACTGTATTGATGGAAGGGAAACTAGAGGCCATCAAGTCCAGCCCCTGTTGTGGAGGCCCAGTGAGGGAATCGAACTCGCAACCTGTGAGTCCACAGCCAAGAGGCCTCAACCACGGAGCTGAATCTATAATATACAGTATAACATTTCAAGCATTCGGAAATCAACCATTGTCGACAGAGCCCTACAGGCCTAGCGTTTTTTGAGAATTTTTGCACGGACACCCTTCTGGGCGTGGAAAGCCCTGTCAGCCGTCGGAAAGGGACAGGGCAGACCCAAGACATATTTCCGCCTGAAGTCCAGGGCAAGATGGCTACCCTTCCACGAGGAGGCCACGTCCTGGACCGTGGGTGGCTGAGGGCACCGGCCAAGCCTCATGGGGGACATGTCACTCCTCTCTCTCTCACACACCCACACAGAAAACTCTGTCCTTCCTTCCAAAACCCTGGCCGACACTGCCACGCCCCCTGAATTTGCTGCCTGAAGCATGCATCTCATTCTGCCTCATGGCGGGGCCAGTTCCAGAGAGAAATATATGGTCAAATGATGCCGGCCAGACAGGAATGAGGCAATTCTACTCTTTGCTTCCATGTTGTCTTAATTGTTTTTTTTTAAATACAGACAGCTGTCTGTCTGTCTGTCTGTCTGTCTCTCTCTCTCTCTATTTCACACAGAGCTCTCTCCTTTCCTCATGCTCCCCCCAAAATTAGACAAAATGTTCTACTCTGTCAGCAACGTTGATTGCTTTGCAAAAGAGAGCTGTCAAACGCAGGCGGGCAAAAATCTTTGGGTTTTTTTTAATAGGGCGAGATAATGAGTCCCCCTCCCTTTCCTTTAATATCAGACAGAATTTCAACTTGGCACATTTCATGCTCGTTTAAGGAGTTTTGCTTTTTTTAAAAAAATAATTAAAGAATCATGGATATTGAATTGATCCCAGGTGTGCCTGAAGGGGGGGGGGTTCCCCACATCCTTCGATCAAAATGTCCCTCATGTCTGAAAGGTGGGGGAGTCTTAAATTTTAACTTTCTGCTGACGCAGGCAGATTTAGAGAGAAAGGGTTTTTTTTTTCATTTCCATTTCTATTAATTTGTCTCGCATGCAGGCTGCCTTCTTTCCAACAAAGGGACTAATTAAAAATGATCAATTACATTTTTTTAAAAAAAAATTAAAACTTTAATAGATAGGAATTTAGCCTGACCAGGCCTTTCTGAGTTATTTAAAAGGGTGGACACAGACTACCAACTTCTTATTATATGGGGTATAAATCTAGCATCGAGACTGTCCGTCCGGGTTGGAGAGAGAGGCAGGAGATCTCTCCATGCCATTTGCAGGGAATCGTCAGCAGGTGAAGACATCTGCTGGGGAATACCCTGAAGTGAACCGTGAGCCACGGTGTGAGACAGAAGGCTGGACCGGATGGGCGGCGGCCTCTTTCCAGCAAAGGCTGCTCTTAAGTTCTTATGTTCTTAACAGTTCAGTTATGAGTTCAAATGGAGACTGCAGGCAAGAAACCGCCTAGATAAAAAGCCAGCAAGGAAGGCGGCTAAAAAGATTATAAAGTGGAAAGATATCTAGGTCACTGGAGACCGAGGCCAAGATAACCACACCATTGCATTGACGGCAGGCATGCCCAAACTTTGGCCCTCCAGATGTTTTGGACCGCAACTCCCACAGTCCTTTGGCATTGGTAATCTAAGTTTAGGATTCTGGGAGTTGTGGTCCAAAACACCAGGAGGGCAGAAGTTCAGACATGCCTCATTTACGGTCATCATATCAGGATGCAAAAGCTAGAGAGTTAAAAAAAAAAAGCTGACAAAAGGTGGGGAAATTGCTTCATTTGAAATGCAGCGCTAGAGGAGAGTTTTGCCAGGACCCCAGGCGGCCAGAATGACAAACCAGTGGGTGCTAGATCAAGTCCAGCCTGAACTCCGTCTGGAACCCCGAAACGATGAAACCAAAACTGTCCTCCTTTGGCCACACCTCGAGGCGGCAGGATTCCCTGGAAAGGGTAACAGCGGGGAAGGCGGAAGGCAGCAGGGAAAGAGGAAGCCGGAATGTGCAATGGGCAAACTCCCTCAAGGAAACCATGGGATTCCATTTGTGATTGCTGGTGCCGAGCCATTGAGAAGAGGCCATTTGGAACGGGGCTCATTCCCGGGGTCCAAACCACGGGAACCGGCAGGGACACTACAGCAGAGTCCGGCCTGTTACCGAAACCTTTCAAGGTCACTCCCGTTGCTTTGAACTGACCTTAATTCTTGCCGGCCGAGGGCTTAAAATAGAGGGGCGTGCTTTGGGGAGAAAAAGGACAATCGCACAGATCATCAAGGTGCAGAAATAACTTGCTCTGTGGCAGGCATCCATCCCTCGCCGGCTGTCCAGCCGCGGCCACGGAGGGAGGCTGAGATGCTGAGCAAAGCAGATCTGGACCATCCTCTACTTTCCAAACAAAAGGAGACTCTCTCCAGCCAGCTCAGAGGCGATAGGGAGACATTTCTGGTGGGCTGGCGCCCCCTCGCGCCTCTCTCGGCCGCTCTCAAAGAGTTGGCAAAATGCAAGGGATAAAAACACCAGGGCGAAATATTGTGGCATTTCTTCAAGTGGCCGTAGGATGGATGGATCCAGGGCTCCTCCGAGCCCAGCTGTAACCGTTCCCAAAACAATTCGGTTGTGTTGTATGCAGGCTCTTCCTTCCTCGGTTGTTTTGTTCGACGAATAAGAAGTTGCTTTGCTGCCTGGACCTCTTTACACTTTCCTTTTCCTCTGCCCAAAACAGCTGTTAACATTCTATAATTTTGCAGCTTTCGTTTCTCAGCATCCAAAGTATTGTCGTTTTTCTCCTTTTTCTGATTTCTCCAGCCTTGATCCAACGAATTCTTAGCATCTGGCTCCAAACCCACATTTCCAGAGTGTCTTTTTAGGGAGGGCCGGGCTGAAATTGACAACTCCATGCCACAGGGTAAATCCGGGAGAAAACAGCCTTGAAGGCTGCAGATTATCAAGGCCACTTTTAAAGCGTGTGTTCCTTATTACGTTCTTCCTGGTGGCAAACCTTTTGGCCCTCCAGATGCTTTGGACCGCAACTCCCACAGCCTTATGTCACTGGCAATCAAGGCTCTGCATTCTGGGAGTTGTGGTCCAAAACAGCTGGAGGGCCCAACGTCCACCACCATTGCATTAGGGCAGACTTAAAACAACCGCAAGCTGTTGCAACACAGTTTACTTATTTAGTTATTTATTTGCTAGGTGGTATGAGCGGCCTAACTGTAACCCTATAATAGGACCTCCTTATCCACGGGACCCATATCCGCTGACTCCCTTACGCACGGTCTGAAATCATTAAGTACAGTGGCACCATGTATAAAGGAATTAATTCGTTCCAAATGAAATTCTGTTAAGCAAATTTTCCTTCATACAAATTTCCCATAGGAATGCATTGAAAATGGAGTCATCCCTAACTGTGACCATTTTTATGTTGTACAGATTCGCCCCATAGACAATTCTGTTAAGCAAATTTCCCCTATCTCCAGAATTTTTTTTATGTTGTACAGATTTTATGTTATACAAACTGTTTGTTATACGAGGGTCCACTGTATATTAAAATGAAACAAAAAAACACCCTATGAACATATATATTTCCTGATGATTATCAGCAGACCTGACCACTAGAGAGCCAGAGAACATGGTATGTGTTATATTTGTTATCATCTGTGTGGTTGATTTTTTTTTAGCATCCATGGTGTAGGTATGCCTTTGTGGATACATGGATCCTACTGCAGTTCAGAGTCTGGACGTCAGCAGCCAGATAAAATGGATAAAGGAGATGTTTGCCAGAATAGCAACAGGACTTAGCATCTATTGGGTCCATCAAATCCTGTTTCCAGATTCAAACCACCAGCACCCACCCCGGACCCTTGAGAAACCAGAGATGAAACACCCTTGTTGGGTTACGCCGCCTACAAATGCCCAGCCCAAAATGCTAGCTGTCTCGTCCGCTAGTTAAAATTCATGAGTTGCTTAATTAAAATGGGGGAACTCCCTGCTGGATCTATTGTCGCAGACAGAAGTCGTGGAGTGCGTACCTTTTGAAAGTGTGAAGGCAATACATCAAGGATTGAGTCTTTTAAGAGTGGAAAGAGTCCACAGGCTATAGAAAAACGATTCCTGAAGCCACCAAGCCAGGGAGGCTGACACCAAAAGCACACCCAGCTCCTAAGTCAACCAACGGCCCATGCTGCAGCTAGCCCTGTTCAAACACTGAATAGCAAGGGGGTGGGTGTTTCAAGGAGCTGGACCAGAGGCGAAAGCCGGGTAGCCGAACTACGGTTCAGATACATACCTGGATGAGAGGAAGCGAAGGCGAGGAGATCGGCCAACAAGCTGGAGTCGGAGGCCAAGGCAATGGAAAGAAACAGAGTAGGAAGTTCAAGCATCAAGGATGGTTCCTTGACTGCCATGTGGTCACCTGAGGACCCCATCTGCCTCTCGTTAGTTAATTACTCTTGAGAATGCCTTCCTTAATTAAGACCCGGGATCCTTCAGCCCTCGCTTCTAAAAGCAACCCAAGCCCATTTCGTCCTCCCAAGAGGCGATTCGACCGGAGAGTGCTTGTGGCTCTAGGGCAGGCAAGTCCAAACTTCTGCCCTCCAGATGTTTTGGACCACAACTCCCAGAATCCCAAGCCTGTATTGCCAACGACAAAGGCCTGTGGGACTTGCAGTCCAATACATCTGGAGTGCTGAAGGTTTGCCGCCACCACCACCCTAGGGGATTTCTCCAAATAAAGTCCTTTGTTGGCAGGATTATCAGTTTTTCTCCTGATGGCAAAGCTGCCCCGGGTCATCCCGTGCCCCCTAAAACCGGGCCTGCTTTCGCCTGCCATTTCTACAATGATCCTGGAGATTTTCAGTCTGTCAATTAACGCTGGCCCCTCCTCCCTGGAACACAAGAGCTGCACAGCCCTTTATTTATTTATCTATTTCCCATCTTCTAACAGAACTCCGGGCGGCTTACATTTATTTACTGCTTGCCTCTGATATCACCCATTACAGGGCCTTCTTTCCTCCCACCCCTGATTCCTATCTTGGATTTTCCCCTCCAAAGCAAAGATCGGATTTAGGACTGCTCGGCTTTGCCAGGTCTATCATCAGTAGCATGCAAGGATTGGTCAAGAACTATTTTATGGGGGGTTTTCACTTCTGTGCCATGGCCCGCTTATCTGATCTTGGATATTACTGTTTTATCTGTTTTATCTTCCTTTGTTGTAAACCGCCCTGAGTCCCCTATGTGGGAAATAGGCGCGGTATATAAGTGTGAAAAAATAAATAAATAAATAAATAAATAAATAAATAAATAAACTTGGCAAGGAAAAACGTGAGCTGGTGAAGGAGCCCAAGAAAGCCTTTGAAAACTACACAGAGTACGGAGAACGGGCAGGGAAGCCCCAGGATGGATAATTCAGGGGCTGCAGCCACGAAATATACCAACGGGCACCAAGCGGGCAAAGTGAAACAACGAACGAGTGGGGACAAGTCCACAGTGGCCGGACAGCCGAGGACCTTAAGGCACCTTCGTACCGAAAGGCACTGCGGACCCCGGGGCCGAGAGAAGGACACGTGAGCTGCATCCACCCGGGCCGAGCTTGGGAGGTTCCTGGAGAAACGTGCCTGGCCAGTGGAAAGATGTTCTACACGACCCAAGTCCCGTGCACGATGCCAGGTTCAGCAAGGTCCAAGGTGCAAGCGGGAAGAGACACGGGGATCGGTATGATGCCTCCGTGAAACTAACCGCTTCCACGTACAACCCTCCCGAGTCCTGCTTATATACCACGGTACTGCACAATCCGGTTTCCCTCTTTGGTGGCCGCCGGGCTGGTTGCCGCTGTGCCCCCAACCCGCTGCAAGGCGCACGGAGGCATCAGGTTGGTGTTCAGTGCTGCAATTCTGGCCGCCGCAAGGAAGACAGGCAAAGCCAGTGGCTTGCTGAGGCTCGCCCGGCCCGGCCCCAAACGGCAACACAGCCGTGGCTGTCACGAGCCCACTGGTTGTTAGCACAACTATCCTGATTATCTTTGCAGCATCCTTGACTTGCCAAGAGACAAGACGCTGGGAGTATTTCCCCCGCCAAGTTTTCCTGTTCGTCCCTTTGGAGAGAAAGAAAAGGCACAGGAGCCGTAGCAACCCAACCGCAATTCTCTCCGTTTATCCAGGAATTTCAGCCAGAGGTACAATTGCCGTGTACCTGCAACCCCCCCCCCCCAATGGTGGCATTTAACCAGGACATCTTGGGGGCGGGGGTGGGGGGAATATATAAAGAAGGAAAGCAATGTTGTTACCAAGAAGCTTGGGCTATGTTTCTGACCAGGTGGGCTGAGATCATTAAAATCCAACCCCCCACAAAAATACATTTCAGAGACACTGCAAACATCCCGGCCGCAACCCCCACCAAATACACCGGCAGCCCTCAGAGGAAGAAAGACGAGCTATGTAGGCAGACCTCAAAGTCCCTCCTTTTTGCAGAGGGCGGTTATGTTTTTATTGGTGTCTCTTTTTTTTTCCTTTTCTCTTTTCCTCTCGTTCGTGTTTTTTTTAAATTCTGTTTGTGGAAAAACAAACAAACAAAAAAAGCCGACCAAAAAAAAGAAGAAGAGAAGAACAACCTTCTACCCGCAGCCTGGCCCAGCAGGGTCCCGGACAGTCCTTAAATAAAAGGGAGAGAGGAGGAACGGTGCAAAGGGAACAGGGATGTTAATTCTGAAAACCCACCTTTCTAGGGGGATAAAAATCAAGGGAGAGAGAGAACCAGACACGCACACACACAGAGAGAAAAAGAGAGAGCATACAGCCATGTCTGGGCGCCAATGCACAGGACCAGCGGGGGGAACGGACGGGCTTCGGTTTGGTCGCGGATACACGGAGGGGAAAGGCGTGGCCGGGAGGGTGAGAGGATGCCCCCAGTGGCACCACTCTGCAAATACCAGTATGGGACTGGGTGGAAAGAGAGAGAGCGCGTGAAAGGTAGCCGAGATGGCCACGAGTGAGCGGACACGGGCTGAGATAGCGCCAGGAGCCATTGGTGAAGGCCAGTGCGTTCCGAGCGGCACAAAAGGTACATTCATCGAGTGTGGAATGCTGACTCTTTTTTTGGAGAGGTGGGGGGGAATGGCTCACCCCTCGTTTTCTCTTTCTGCCCAGTTCCGAGTTTTAAAAAAGAATGAAATCGGTTCCAAAGGCACCCACCCGGCACGTGAGATCGTGGGAAGCAGCAGCGGCCCCTCCCCCACCCTGAGGGAGGGAGGGAGCGATTAGGGTGTGTAGATGGTGTATAATCATTTTGCAGGCGACCCGCAAGGTCCCTTGCTGGGAAAGCAGGTGGTGATGGTGACTGGGGGGGGGGGGCTGTGTGTGGACAGGCTCCAGTGAGGAAGAGCTTCCGGAAAAGCGGAGAGGCTGGGAGGCAAGGAGGCTTCCGTGGGAGAAAGGAAAATAAATCGGATGAGAAACTGCGGGCAGATTCAACAGGAGAGGGCGAGTCCCAGTCGCAGGCAAAAAGAGGAAGCTCACGTTGCATGCAGGGGATGGGGGGGGGAATGGAGAGGAGCATTGCTACTTTCCGAAAAAAAGGGGACAAGGAAGGTTGGAGGAAGAGAGAGACACACAAACACAGAGAGGTGATCCGGATCTTGGCGTGCCAGCAAAAACCTTGCCCCTGGCGCGACGCCGATCCAATCCTGGTGGGACGGAGACACACACGACAGAGGGACTCCAAGGATACCCAAAGCATGGCGGGGTAGGGGTGTCGGCAAGAGAAATACAAAAGCTCTTCCCCCAAAGAGAATTTTTTTTAAAAAAGGGAAGGGGAGAATCACAGCTAGGGAGAGGGGCGAGCAAGGCAGATGGGGAGGAGAGGACTGGAAGCGGGAGGGTAGCCCCCAAAAAACCGAGCAAAACGGGAAAAAAATAATAATTATTATAATAAAACCGGAACGTTTGCCCGGGCCTTTGGGGGGGGGAGGGGGAGGCCGCCGGAGCAAGCATCGCCCTTGCCCGTTTCTCCAGGTGGTGGGGAAAGGCTTGGATCTGTACAGAGCGCCCCACCCCACCCTCTTCAATAGCCCCACCCCACCCCACCCCCTGACAAAGTTAAGTGTGGGGGATTCAAGACTAAAAATAAAAAAATGAAAAAAAAATAAACAACAGGCCAAGCACACCCCAGCAGCGATCGGAGCCACTGAGCTAGAAAGGGGGGGGGGAGGGAGGCCCCGTCCCCCTCCACCGAGGTATCATCCGGGAAAAACCGCCTTCGGAGTAGAAGAAGAAAAACAGCAGGACGGCAGCAGGCAGGCGGCAGAGAAGGGGGGAGGCGCAGCGCCTTTCCTTCCCCCCCCCCCCAAAAAAACCCCTCCAGCCTCACCCCCTTCTTCCTCCTCCTCCCGCCGCTGCCCCCCTCCCCTGCCGACGCCATCGTGTCCCTGTCTCCTCTCAGCAGCAGCCGCCGCCGCCTTGTTTGACTGGGGTGCTGTCGATCTTCAGGTTGGGCCGGTCGCCGCCGGAGGTGGCCCCGGGGCCCATGCGCTTCTTGATCTCGGCGGCCATCGTCATGAACGACTGCTCGACGTTGGTGGAGTTCTTGGCGCTGGTCTCCAGGAAGGGGATCCCCAGGGAGTCGGCGAATTCCTGCAGGCAGGAGGGAGGGAGGGAAGGAAGGAAAAGGTTCCGGGTGTTGTTTTCGTTTTGTGGCAGGCATGTCCAAACGTCGGCCCTCCTGAATGTTTTGGACCACAACTCCCAGGATTCTAAGTTTAGATTGGCAATGACAAAGGACTGCGGGAGTTGTGGTCCAAAACATCTGGAGGGCCGAAATTTGGACATGCCTGCCATACAGGCTTGGAATTCTGGGACTTGTGGTCCAAAACATCGGGAGGGTTGAAGTTTGGACATGCCTTTTTAAAGCATTGTTGGGACAGAGGGAGGGAAGAGGCAGTGTCTACTTTTTCTGTTTTTTTTTTAAATGGGGCAGACGACGTTTCTTTTGTTCAAATCTCGCTGTCCGGGTGAAGAGTCGTGCTCCGCAGCCACTGTGAGGATTGGCGCATCTGGAACCAGACACTATCGGACAGAAATTCCACGTAATGTGGAATCCCCCCCCCTGCCATCTGCATCCTTGGTCCTTTTGTTCTGTTTTGCCCCCCCCAGGCTGGGTGTTGTTTTATTATGTAGCTAGTTAATTAATTCACTGTTATTTTTAAAAACATTTTGCTGCCCCCTTGTTGTAAACCACCCGAAAGTTCCTCCCAGGAAGGACGGGGGCAGGGAGAGGGATCAAATGCAATAATAAATAAATAAATAAATAAATAAATAAATAAATAAATAAATAGGGCATAAAGCCGGTGTGGGCGCAGTTTGGGGACGTTAAAGCTGATTCCCCCCCCCCCGGCTGGGCTGGCCCCAGACTGTGAACTTTGATCCGAAAACGGGATTTCAAAACAAACGACAAAAACAACCCAAAGAACATTTGGAACCCGGGGGAAAGGGGGGGAGCAACCAGGGAATCAAATTGTTCACACTCATAATGGAAATTTGGATTTCAATAATTTCGGCATGGGATTGGACACAAGCCCTGTGCTTACATTGGGGGGGGGGGGAGGTTTCTGAAGGCTTCTGAGGTCGCCTCCTCTCCATAGATACAGCTTTTAAAACCACAGAAACTTTGATGGAGGGGGGAAAAAAATCTGAAGACAACCGAGACAAAAACAACCCAACATCCTCTGACATTTGTGAACGGGGGAAATGAGTTGAATATAGAAACCACGAAATTTCGTTGTTCCTGCAAGGGGACGATGACAAGAAAGATTCCTATTCCTAACAAAAGTTTCAGACCTGAGAGTCCTTGTTCAGATGTTTCTATACTACATCACTCTCTCTCTCTCTCTCTCTCTCTCACACACACACACACACACACACCACACCGTGACTCAACAAGCCCCTCACCTTGGCCGTGGTGTAGTCCACCACCTTCTTTGTGGTCAGGTCGCATTTATTCCCCACGAGCAGCTTGTTGACGTTCTCGCTGGCGTAACGCTCGATCTCCTGCAACCACTGCTTCACATTGTTGTACGATTCCTGTGCGCCAAAATAAAATAAAATAAAATCGCAACACAAGGCCACACAAAGAGGAGGAAGCCTCGGACAAGCCTGGGCGCTTCCGTTTGAAAGAAGGACACGTTCCTAGTCCTCATGGGGAGAGGCACAGGGATCCCCGCCAGGGGGCTGCCTGACATTGATCTCGAACGCCGCCCCAACGTTGGAGCGTTCATCGGCTCTCACTGGTCCGATTTTTGTACTGCTCTTGTACTGTTTTTTTTTTCCTGGTCGTCAACCGGAATTTGGCTTCCTGACTTCGAGCCCTTTGTTACGTGCCTTGCTCTCGGGGAAGATCCAGAACAGATCCTGCTTCCCTGTAGGACAGCTTTTCCAAAAAAATAAATAAAAATGAGCTCCGTTCTCTTCTGTTTCAGGTGCCTCGTGGCGCAGTGGTTAAATACCTGCGCTGCAGGTAAAACTGTGCTCACGACCTGGGGTTCGATCCCAGGTACTAGCCGGCTCATGGTTGACTCAACCTTCCATCCTTCTGAGGTCGGTAAAATGAGTATCCAGCTTGCTGGGGGGGGGGGTGTGGCAATGTGTAGCCTGCATGACTGTAATTTAAAAACTGTAAACCTCCCAGAGACTTCTTGGAGTGGTATGGTGTGGTATATAAGCAGAACACTTTGCTTTGCTTTTGCTTTATGTGAGTCAGGCAGCAATGAAAGCTCTCCTGCCATCCTGGATACTGTTGACAACCTCGAGCGGGTGCAGAGAAGGGTGACCAGGATGGTTGAGGGTCTGGAGGAAATGTCTTATGAGGAAGGGCTTAGGGAACTGGGAATGTTTAGCCTTTCAAAAAGAAGACAGAGAGGGGATATGATAGCTATGTTTAAATATTTGAAAGGATGTCATATTGATGAGGGAACATGTTTGTTTTCCATGGCTTCAGAGACTAGGACCCGGGGCAATGGTTTCAAACTACAGGAAAAGAGATTCCATCTGAACATTAGGAAGAACTTCATGACAGTCAGAGCTGTTCAGCAGGGGAATATGGTGCAATGGAGGGTGATGGAGTCTCCTTCTTTGGAGGTTTTTAAGCAGAGGCTGGATGGACATATGTCAGAAATATTATGATGGGGGTTCCTGCATGGCAGGGGGTTGGACTAGATGGCCCTTGAGGTCTCTTCCAACTCTATGATTCTATGATTCTACCTCCATTTATTATTATTTTTAAACAGCACTACAAGCCAGGTTGCGTGCATTAAGATCATAGAACCTTGAAGTTGGAAGGGGCCAACAAGGCCATAGCTTCTGACCCCTTGCTCAAGGCAGGAAATCCTTGTCGGGGTGGGGGTGGGGAGCATCTCTGAGCAGACATTGTTTGAGCTAACTCCTCCCCCCCCCCCCAAGTCTGTAATCCCTGCCATAAGGGCGGCGGGGGGGGGGAAGACTCGTAAAGATGTGTGGTGTTGTGACTGCAGAGTGGCCCTGAATCATCTGCAGAAATGCGTGGAGCTGATCTGTCCCAACGTGCAAGGAATGAATACCGACCACGGCTGCTCCATCAACAACGCTCTTGTTCCCCCACCCCTCTCCCTACCTGGTCCGTTACGTCGTATACTACAATGATGCCGTGCGCCCCTCGGTAGTAGCTGGAGGTGATCGTCCGGAACCGTTCCTGCCCTGCTGTGTCCCACTAAGAAGGAAAGGAGACACGGAGAAGAAAACAACACTCAGCACTGTCAGCGTACCTTCCACGTCTTGGAGGCATATGGCGACCTTTTTACTTAATTTTTTTCTTATTTGCCGCCCGCGTCGTCTTTTGTGGAGGGTTTTGCCCCTCTTTATTTTATTAGCTCTTACTTGCCTTTTTGTAATATCTTGTTCTTCTTTTAATTCAGGGGTCCTCAACCTAAGGCCCCGGGGCCGGATGCGGCCCCCCAAGTTCCTGAATCCGGCCCCCGGGACCAATTGCAACCCCCCCACCTGCCCCCTGTTTTGCGAGCAAGCCAGCCTCCACAGGTGCTTCTATTGCTGAGGCAGTTCAAAGCAGTGGGCTATATTGCTTCTCCCACTCCTCCCAACTACCGCCCAGATGATCAGCATGCTGGCTAGTTGGGCATTCAGAGTGGGAGGGTTACGGCAAGGTCCCCCACTCCCCCCACCCACTGTGGTCCGGCCCCCAGTGGTGCCTGAGGTGTGGTGGACCGGCCCGCTGTTTGAAAACGTTGAAGACCCCTGTTTTAATTGTAAACCACCCAAGAGTTCTGTCCGGAAGATGGGCGGTATAGAGATATAACAAATAAATAAATAAATAAATTAGAGTAACGGTCCTTCTACACCAGGAAACTGCCCCCCCCACCCCACCCCACCCCCCGATGGGTAGGACCAAGATGCACTGGTTAATTTGAGCTGCTGGCTGAAGAAGATGAAATAAGGAACCCCCAGAAATACCTATCTGCATTTATTTCCAGAGTGCACCTGCCAGAACTGGACACTAGATAGATAGAGTGAAACAGCAAGTAATAGAGTAAAACAGCGATAGATACAGTGATACAGCAATAGAGCGATACAGCAGTATTGCGATAGAGTGAAACAGTGATAAATAAATAGAAAGAGAGAGAGAGAGAGGCTATAGAATAAATAGTTTTCAAGGCCTCCACCTTTTTCAGCATCCGTGGGGGTGCCTGCAACTCTCATCCCACCATAAATCTGTACAGGGGGGGGGGGGATAATCAGTCCACTGCCCAGCACGAGAAAGTTAACTCGAAGACCTGTTCCTACACCTTTATTAGAGAAGAAGGGGAAAGTAGCCTGAAAGATTTGAAATGAATGAGTGTATTGTGAATGAATGGCCGACTTTATCCGCACCGCAAGAGCTGGGCTTGGAGGGTGGTAAATTAAACCACATGACAGAACCCAGGAAAAAAAGCACCGGGGGGGGGGGGGGAGAGGGGGAGCTGAAAATGACACCTTGAACGCTGCAACCCCCAAAGCTCGGGCAAAGGAAACCAAGGGACCTGCAGGTTTAAAAACCCAAACTCCGGTCTAGATGGCCTTCTGTTCGATGTTTGCAACTTATGGGTCAGAGAATGAAGACAAGGTTTCCTCGTTCGTATGGAAGGCCACGGATACCTTTTTATCTTTTAGACCAGGGTCATCCACGCACAAGGGTTGGCAGGCAAAATGCCCCCCTCAGCTGACAACGAACCGGCGAGGGAAGCCAGCCCAGAACGGCTTGAGAGCAAAGGGGACAGTGCCCGTTTGCTCATCACGTACGCTCAAAAGCAAAAGATGCAGTGAGGTTTTGGACGGGGGGGGGGGGGGTTCTGAGCCAACTGCTTGACATTCAATCCCAGGTTATTCCCTGAGGCTACCCAGAGAGAGGGAAAGGAGATGCCTTTTGAACCCAGAGCGGGGGAAGCCTCCCCTTCCACACTAGATCCTGTCCCCCCCCTTCCGAGGCCCGGTAGGAAGCCGGCCCCTGACCCCAGCCCCTGGGCACTCACAATCTGCAGCTTGATCGTCTTGCCGTCCAGTTCGATGGTGCGGATTTTGAAGTCCACTCCGATGGTGCTGATGTAGCTTTCTGTGTAGGTGTCATCCTAGGCGGGGGGGGGGGGGGGAGGAAGCGGAGGCGTGATCAATGGGGCAGAAAAGCAAGACCGGAACTTGTAGCCTCATTTTCCCCCTGCGTGCATCAAGGGGGCAATGCAGTGATCATTTCTTGCACTTTAAAAAAAAAAAGATCCCAAACGCGCACCATGATGCAAATAAGACGGGTAAACATTTTCAGGTAACGGTGCCCAGCCAGCTTCAAACAGAAGACATAGCACTGCTCTGAATTCGCCAAGCAGGATTTCATCATGCAGATGACAGTATAATCCACGCGCAAAATGGGCAATTGTGAATACGTGGATCGAACAGAATCTTTCTCCCACATCTCACTCTGACAAGCTACCCGCCTGGAGCAGCCTCAAGCGGGAAGTAGCGCCAATCAGTGGATAGATCTCTGGTGCCTTGCCGTTCTCGGGGACATGTTTCTAACTCTAATCTGCCTAACCATTCAATCTACACGGAAAACTTTTTTGTTATTTAAAAATCTTCCCTACTCTGTCTCGGCAAAGGGCATCGGGGCGCCCTCTTTGGAACCGTCCCCAAGGCAGCAAACGGCAGAGCCTTAAAACTATATACCCAGCCACCCCAGACCACCCCATACATGCCAGGTATGTGCAAAGATCTGGGGGTGGGGAGGAAAAGCCCCTTTATCTGTAGCCAATCGCTGCGAGTATGTGAAGATGTGTAAGGAAAATGCAGCTTTTGTTTACTTACAAAAATTAAAAGCAAAGCAAAAGCAAAGTGTTCTGCTTATATACCGCCCCATACCACTACCAGTCGTCTCTGGGCGGTTTACAATTTTAATTACAGTGTGCAGGCTACACATTGCCCCCCCCCAGCAAGCTGGATACTCATTTTACCGACCTCGGAAGGATGGAAGGCTGAGTGAACCTTGAGCCTGCTACCGAGAATTGAACCCAGGTCGTGAGCACAGTTTTACCTGCAGGACAGGCATTTAACCACTGCGCCACGAGGCTCAAAAATTAAGGTGGTGGTTTTTTTGTTGTATGTGGCTTTTTTTTTTTTTTTTGGATTGGCATGTGATTTTTCATTAGCTGGAGCTGCACGGGGGGAAGGAGGGGGAGAAGAGATTCCAAGGGGATTAGTCCAAAGTCTGTGCCCTTTTGCTGCAACTCCCAATCCTCAGACACAAAGCTTTGCAAAACGTATCGCCAAGAGGCAGCCCAGATCTCCCGACGACAGATCCGAGGGCCGGGAGGGAAGGTTCCCTGCTTTTCGGGCTGGGCCGGATACTCACCGCGAACCGTAGTAAGAGGCAAGACTTCCCCACGCCGGAGTCGCCGATCAGAAGCAGCTTGAACAGGTAGTCACTGGAAAGAGAGACACACGAGAACTGGCGTTCACAGACAGAGAGAGAGAGAGGGGCTTCCTTCCGTGGTCACGGCTGGTACGGTGCTGCCTCCATCCCGGACACGGTCGCATGTTATGCGAGGAGCGTGCGGGGCCGTCTAAAAAGAAGGTTCTGAGTATTTGCCATATCCCCACAGGTGCCCTACACACAGGTTCAAGCTCTTTAATGAAATCCAGAGGGCAAACAAACACTTTAAAAGTCTAACAAGTCGCAAGTACAAAAGAAGAAGCAATGACCTCCTGTTGGGAAACCAGAAGATGCCGTAAAAGGGTTACCAACTTCCTGCCCTGAACGCTCCAGGTTTCATTCTCTTCCTCCTCCTCCTCCTCGTGGCCCAAGTTGGCTTTTCTTGACAGAAGTCTCAAAGGATTCCACCCCCACCCCCCCACCCCCCGAATCTTGGGAGTACCTGGCAGCTATTCTGCGATGGCGGCGGAAACGCACCCTGTGAAATTGGTTAAAATGTGCATTTCACCACGAAGAAGTCCATTCCTTGACGTATTTGGGTCCAAGCGTGGAAGCTCAGCCCAGCTCTTCTCAGGCTGCCAACACCCATCGTTCCCAGCCAGTGGGGCAGGAGGATGGGAACGGGTGGCCAGCGGTGAAGTCCACCATGCCAGGCAACCCTAACCCCCCCCCACACACACACACAACCTCAAAGAAAGGGCCTACAAGTTGAAGTTCAACGAATACAACCATGAGTTTCAGGCAAAGAGTGTTATTTCTGTTTTGCGGTGGTGGTGGTGGTGGTGTGGGTCTGTTTGTGGGGAGTTACAGCCTGTAGCAAGACCTGGTGATGCTCTTCTACCTCTCCTTCCTCCATCGCACGCAGCCCCAAGGAAGAACAGCCAACTTGTCCTGAGTGTGTCAGCTTCAGAGAAGTCTGAAGCCACGCTGGGAGCGGTAGACGGCCACCAGACACACATATGACTCAGAGGAGTCTCTCAGGCCTTCACAAACCGGCAAACACGCACACACACAGACACACACACACACCAGCTTCCCGGAAGCTGAAGGCTTAAAAGGAAGGGGTCCCCAGCTCAGCAGCTCTCCAGAAGGGCAGGGACCATGCCTCAAAGGCTAGGGTGGAACCCTGCCACCAAACCTCCTAATCCTAATAACCCTCCTGGATCCGTCCCTTTTCCCAGTTTGTTGCCTGCTGTTGTGTCAGACTGCCAACTCAGATCACCCGCAGCCCCTTACGGCCAACGGCCGGGATCACACGTACTAAGGTTAAAGTCCAGCAAAAAGCGACAACACGCTCAAATTAATCGGTGACGGGCGGCAAACGAGCAAGCCCGGGTTTCATGCTCTCTCCTTTCCTACCTTCGCCTCGGTTTCGTTCTACCGTCACCCTTGGGAACCACCGATACCAGATTGCAGCAACATTCACTGCAATTGCCTTGAACTAGCCTTTGCAAAACTTGGAATTGCAAACTACCTCCCCGCCATTCAGCCCCGTTGAGGCCTCCCTCCAAGAGTCTCGCGCCCAGTTCTGGACGCCACGCTTCCAGGAGGACGCCGACAAACGAGGGCTAGTTCAGCAATTAATACTTTTAAATAATTTATTAATTAGCCAAGGGTAGTGTGGACTATATTAAAATCTGCAAAGTTTTCGGGAATAGTTTTTGCGCATTCAGAATGTGGCAGAAAACCTATGCAGCTCGAGGGTGGTAACTTAAGTTCCGTCGACCGGAGCCAAAGGCTTCCCCATTTTGGCATCTTATCACGGGCTCCCCCCTCAAGGCTGCCAAGCACCATTGGATGGGAAGCCTCAGAGACAATTAAATGGAGCTACCCAACGGCCCGGGAAAGGTGTCGCTTTTAGTCATCATCGTGGAATGGCTCAAGGTTCCCCGGTGCTTAGGAAAAGCACCACCTAGACACCCCTCCCCGGCCACGCCAGGCTGCTCAGAGAGGGCCCTGGCACAAGCCCCAGGCGGTCCGAACGGCTCAACCCCAACAGCCAGAGGGAAGGAAGTTTCCCAATCGGAGTGTTTGACTTAGTTGCAGGGAGAGGTGACAGGAAGTGGCCGGGCATTGAGAGAGAGTGTGTGTCACGAGACGGTGCGTTGGCAATTTTCCTGATTCAGCCCCGGGAGGGAGGGGCCATCTGTAATCTGCAGAAAGGGAGGAAAGGCCGTTTGATGAGGAGATATCGGCCCGCCGGGTCTGAACCCGGGTTCCAGCCCCAGCTGAGCCTCCGCTGCAGACGAGGGTGGCCTTAAGAAGGCCAACAACTCCTGACGGCCCATCCTGGCTGGAATTTAAGTCGTTTCAGCCTCACAGAGACAGGATAGGAGAGACCAGATCTGCACATCTCCTGGGATCTTCTTCAGAACCGGGGAAAAGGCCCCCACTACCCTCCCTTATTTTGTGGAAAACATATCTCAGCATCCCCAGGATGGCCAAGGGGTTTGGTGGGTAAAGTATTTGGTATAGATCCCCCTCTGCCGAAACTTTCCGACCTCGCCTTTGCAAGGACAAAGCCAGCTCCAAATACAGACTCGGTTCTGCTCATCCGTCCTCACCCGGAAAGATGCCCCAAGCCTTCCTTGGAGCAAAAGTTCCTGATCCAGAACAAAAAATGCCCACGAGGAAGGGGCCCGATGCGGCTCTCAGAGGGAAGCGTGGGTCCCAGCGGGGGATTCGGCAGTGCTCACGAAGGCCCGCCAGCAAAATCCAGCTGCGTGGAGACCCAGGTGTCCCAGGAGACAAAAAACACCTGGAAGTGCCATCACAGTCGTACTGAGAAGGCGGATGGAAGATCCACTCCGTGGATCGCCAACGGTGGTCCATTGACGACCGACCACCTTGGATTGATTTAATCCAAATCCAATCAAAACCTTTAACGGCATAAATAAAACACATACACAAAATACATTCAGCAGCACCTAATTTGGGTTTTCGAGCCATAACTAAGGCAATAATTGCAAATGACAGTCAAAGGTAGCCCAGAATGGGTGTATTGATTGTTTAGACTTAATGCAAGAGAGAGTTTGAATTTGGCTCTCCCTGGCCGTACCGCTCAGCTGCCGTGCTACACCAGCTCTTTCCCGTGGCCCCCCCAAAAAGGATCGCCTTGGGTGGAAGCGGTGCTAGGAAAAACCTACTAGATTGTCGCCGAATCCCTCGTAAGCAAAGGGAGCCTGACCACCGACGGTGCTTCCAAGCGCCAAAAAATGCTTCATGTCACTAATCCATCGGCGCCTGGTTCTTTCGCAAGAGATACCGTCTCCTCTCGCACGGACCCTAGTCAGGCACCACAGCGGCCGGGGTCAACCCTCAATCACTGGGCTCTGGGTTTCCCAGAGGTGCGCGGAACTATCCTTCCAGGTGGCGTGCAATCCCTGTTGCAAGTCAGGTGAGTGGAGCTACGGGCCTCTAAAAGCGACGGCTCCTCACCTGGGGTTCCCCAGATGCTTCCAGACTAAAATTCCTAGTTCTAGCCACCAGCGGTGCTGGGCCAGGGTTTCTGGGAGCTGTGGTGCCGGAACATCTGGGGGACCCAAGGTGGGGAATTACCACCCCAAGAGGTGGCACCGACCTGCTTGCCAAATGTCGCGAAGGTCACGGGGGCCCGAGCAAGCCGATGGCCTCGAATGAGAACGCCAGAGTAGTTTGTGTTTGGAACACATGCCGTGTCCAAAACGGTATGCAAAAGGAAATGCAGCTTTTTGAGGCCATCTCCTTTTGAAACTCACATTATCAAGATGACATGCATATGTTCCTTCTAAGAGCAAGCCTGACACTTCTAAGGTTTTTAAAAACGAAACGCGATGGCCGGGTTCTATTTTGTCAGCTTCAGCCCCAGAGAGGATGAATGCATCCTTAATCCATAAAATTAAGGTAGGGGAGCCCTACTGGAGTCCTTGCTCGAGAAAACCCATACTAAAATTCGACTCCATATCAGAACTTGCCTCTAGTTTGGTTCCTGAGTGAAAGGAAAAAGCACTCTGCACATGTTCAGAGGAGCACTGGCAGTTGCAAGAGCAATGCTTTAACTGTAATGCAGGAAAGGAAGCCGGGACTTTAGTGCCTCAAGTTAACACAGCGTCTGAAATTCTGGACATTCCAATAATAGCAGAAATTTTTCCCTACCATACCTTCTTTTGTGAGCTATTCAAAAAAAAAGGCACAGAACTGGATCCAAAAAAAAATGCAAAGGGCGTAAAAACTGAAATGTAATCACGTTCTGGTCCACGTGTCCTTTTAGAAAGGGTGAACCAGCATGGTTTACAATTAAAATATATGCTATAAACATGTATTTTTCCGATTTTATGCTGGGTCAAAGCGAGACTGACCCTTTCTGCTACAGGTTCTGGCTCTGGTTAGCTGTAAATCCTGTTACACTAGTCTTATGCATTGCTTTCACAAAAAAAGCTGCTAGCAGAGGCTCAGGTTCTGAGTTGTTTTAAAATAATAATTTGACAGGTGGCAAGGGTCTCCATCCGTTTCTTAGTTCAAAACCCGTTTTTTGTTTTTATTGAGAACTTCTCTCTTCCTTTCTTTCCACGGGGTTGCTTTGGCAAGGAGAAGCCACTGACCTGGTAAGAATTTTTCCCCCCAATAACATTTCCAGGGTCACTTTATAGGATCCAGAAAAGTCCTGATAGTGATGCTGTCTCGGTGGTTCTCAACTGTGGGTCTCTGAATGTTCTCAGGCTAAAACTTCCCAGAAAGCCTTTTCACCACGAGGTGTGCTGGCCAGGATTTCTGGGAGTTGTAGTCCAAGAACATTTGGGGAGCCAAGGCCAGGAACCACTGGCGGTAACGAACCGCCAACGTTTAATGCAAAATGGACCCATCTGGAGTTAAAGGTTTGTTTCCCGTCCTTCTCACTAAACACATTCCCCAGTAGAGCACTCAATATTTCTTGGGGGCTGCCCACCCCCATGTTAACTACCTCCTCCCTTTCCTTATTCCACATTATAAGTTGAGAATGGGTGTATTTGAATGGGATCCTCTAAAGATCTGGGAGTTCAGTTCCTCAATGTCCTTCTTGAGGGGGGGGAAAGCCAGCCTATGTAGCTTTGGGAAAGCTTCCTGGTCCCGGAGAAGGAGCGAATGATGACCCACTTCTGAGCAACATACGCCCTACTTAGAAAAACCGGAAAGGGCCACTGTTAAGTCAGAATCAACTTGATGGCATATTCTTAAGGACATAGCCTAGTACAAAAAAGAAAGCAGAACTGATCGTGTAACTTCTCGGGAAGATTAACTTCTACGGAAGATGCGCCTTGGGCGGCGTTTTAAAAAAATAATTAATTAATTAATTAGTTAGTTTAATAGGTAATTTACAGCAGGCACAGAGCACTTTCCAGCTCCTTGAAGATTATCCCATCTGTGGCACAACACTAGCTTTGTGGGACTAGAATATCAAGTTTTCACTTGCGTGGTCAAGTGCCTAGCAAAGGGAATAATCTAACAGTTGCCCTGACACAATCACCTGCCTGGGCGGGTACGATACTTCCTTTCCCAACCCCGAAGAACAGGATAAAGAGTATTGGAGGAACTCTTTCAGCACGTTGCAAACTGGGCAGAAATGTCAAGTATTGATTTAAAAAAAGAAGAAGTCTGTTTCACTAACTAGGATGGGAGGTAAACACAGGATTTCTTTTTCCTGCTTCTAGGCCTTTTTACTTGGAAGCAAGCTCAACTAAGATTAAATAAGATCGACTCTGAAGTAAACCATGGCTTGGGTCGCACCCTTACAGGGAAAAGGAGAGCTACCAACGCCCTGCTTTCTGTTAGTGAGGCAGGACATAAACAGAAGCTGCACTTTATTTAGGCCAGCGAACCATTTCTGAGTCCCAAACCCCTTTTATAACAGCAAGGTCTCTACATCTGCACAAAAAAGGCATTTTAATGGAGGTAACGGGATGGTAGAGACTTCTATCTCCCCCTAAAGGGCCTGTTACTCATACATACCCACTAACCCTAATATCCCACTCTGAAAGACCAAGGAAGAAATTGCTTAACAAGGATTCTAACATATTTAAGGCAATCCATCAGACACACACACCCTGAAAACACTCTGTGATCCCCTTGGTGGTCACCATCCCTAGCTAGGAAACAATTGAGTTACGATACAGGCACTTCCAGGAATACCTTTATTGTCCAATTAAGCCTACACGAATTTATATAAGAGGGTATGCATTCGCATAAACACAGAGATAGGTAGAAAGAGTAAGTCCGAGGGTTTCTCCTGTTCCATTTTAGACTTTTACATAGACTTTTCCCATGGAACACGAAAGAACTAGAAAACCGAAAGGAAACCCACCTGGAAAGAGAAGCAGGCATGCCACAAATCCTATACAATAAAACCAAAATAAAGGGAAGGGCCAGAAACGGGGAGGCGGAAAGGGTCCATTTGACAAAACAAATTAAGAAGAGGAGGAAGAAAGTTGGGAGAAAAGGAAACCAGGGAGCGCCAGTGAAGAAACAGGGCTTTGGTTTCTCTTTTACTGGAAGGAAACCTTGCAAGGAAGCATCAGAACAAGGGGGGATGAGAGAGAGGACAGAAGGGTCACAAAGCAAAGGGCTCCTGTTGGCATTTTCTGCATTTAACGTCCCTCGGAGCCCACTGCTTACCAACCGACCCCCACCCATGGATACACACACACACACACAATATCTATATCTATCTATATTTCTATACATCTACCTATCTATCTAAGTTTAATGGGTGATTTACAACAGGCACAGACACATACCTGGTATAAGAGTACACAGCATACAAACATATCTGTCTATCTGTCTATCTATCTATCTATCTATCTATCTAATAGTGCAGGGAAACTGGATATGCTGGAGAGGCAGAGAAAGAGATGAACTCCCCCCCACACACACACACATAGAGCACCCAATATCCATGTGTGTGTGGGTGTGGGTGGGATAGGGTGGTGGGGTCAGTTCCTGGCCTTGCAACCTTCCCTCCCTGAGAGGCTGGGAGCTTCACTCCCAATCTGGGGGAGGAGATCTCAGAAGCATGAGATCCCCCCCCCACACACCCTACCCCACCAAAACAACCAGGAGGAGCCCCTCCTTGGCCCTGGAGAGGCTGTGTGGTGTGTGTGTGGAGTGTCGCCCACCTACCACACCTGGGTGGTGGTGGTGGTGGTGGGGGTCCCAACAGGGCCAGCCTGAGGAAGGACCAAGGGACACTTTGGCCTGGATCCTTTGTGTGTGTGTGTGTGTGTGTGTGTGTGTGTGTGTGTGTGTGTGTGTGTGTGTGTGTGTGTGTGTGTGTGTGTGTGTGTGTGTGTGTGTGTGTGTGCATGCAGGGGGGGGTGTGTGTGTATGTGTTGCCTGGATCCTTGGGGGGGGAGGTGTGTGTGTGTGTGTGTTGCCTGGATCCTTGTGTGTGTGTGTGTGTGTGTGTGTGTGTGTGTGTGTGTGTGTGTGTGTGTGTGTGTGTGTGTGTGTGTGTGTGTGAGAGAGAGAGAGAGAGAGAGAGAGACAAACAGAGAGAGATGCCTTCCTGGCACCCCCCCCACACACATCCAGTCTCTCCCCCCACCCTTCCCTATAAAAAGCCCTACAAACTAGGGCAGGGGCTGCTGCTGCTGCTGGTGTTGCTGCTGCTGGGGTGGGGTGGGGGGGACCAACTGCTTCTCCTCCTCCCTTTGGAGACCCCCCCCACCCACACCCCCCATTTGAGGGGCGGGGAAGGGGAAGGAGGGAAGAGAGGCGCCTTCCTAGGCCTCCATGGCGGTGGGTGGGTGGGTGCCCGAGGTTAGCCAGGCTGAGGGGACCGGACGACACCTCCTCCTTCCTTCCTTCCTTCCTTCCTCTCCTCTTCCTCGTCCCCTTCCTTTCCTTCCCCCCCCCCTTTTTTTTAAACAAGCCACTCACTATTCGGGGTTCATGATGATGATGGCGGCGGCGGTGGTGGTGGGCTCCTGGCTTCCCTCTCCCTCCTGCCTGCCTGCCTTCTTCTTCTTCTTCTTCTTCTTCCTCTTCTTCCTCCTCTTCCTCCTTCTTTCCCGGCTGGCGGCTCCCGGTCGCTCCCCGCACACAAGATGGCGGCGGCTCCTTCCTGCCTTCCTCCTCCCCTCTCCTGAGGCGCGACTTTATCACTGCGCAGGCGCACGCGCAGGCGCGGACGGGAAATGGAGTCCCTTCCGGCCCGCCAGAGAGTCGCTCTCCCCCCCCGCCCTCCACCACACGCCAACACCCATGACTCCGCCCCTTCGGAGGCCGGCGCCGCCGCCGCTGCCGCGGAGCACCCTGGGAAACGGAGTCCCCAGGCTTCCCCCGAACCCCGCTGCACCACGCCCTTCCAGGCCTCGGCGCCTGCCTGCCTGCCCCCCCCCCTCTCACCCCGCCAGGGATGCTGGGAAGTGTAGTTCGCCCCGCCACACTGGACTGGGCAAAAGGCTTCCGCAGGGTGTATGCGCAGTCAAAAAGGGAGATGATGGGTTTTAATTTGACAGCTAATGGCTGTAAGCAAAAGAGTACTATTTTTATATTGTATAGTATCCACTGATTCATTATCCACTGATTCCCTTATCCACTGGCGGGCAAAGGAAAAAGTAAATAAATACATAATTCAGCAGCTGCAAAGCAAGCTACTGTTGCAAAACAGTGGCTGTAAAGCAAGCTATTGTCACAAAACAGCAGTTTTGAGGATTTTCTGGTGTTCTCTTTTATCCACGGTTTTCATTGTCCACTGGAAGGCCAGGAACTGACCCCCCCCACCCCCACCCCACCAATCTCCCTTCCTCAGAGGCCGAACCAAGTCAACAGAAGCTGAAAAAAGAGTGGGGGGGGGAGAAAAAGCCAATAGAAATTTGAGTTCTTTTACCTTTCCTTTATTTACTCATTTTAATTTATACAGCAACATAATTAAATACAGAGCAAAAACTGCTTCCTTCCTTCCTTCCTCTCAGGCCACCCCAGAAGGGTTACCAAGCCTTCCTGTCACCACATGTAGGTTCACACACATAAAGTTAAGGGATACATGTTGTGCTGGGCCCTGCCCATGTGTGTGTGTAATATGTATGTGTGTGGATAAAGATGAATCACCAGACATTTCTTGAACATTTTCCACTGGCTGCAACACAATCACCCTACTCCACCGGTGGTGTGCGAGTGCGTGTATTTTAAAACCGTTATCTTTTCAAAGACCTTGGGCTACTAACCAGAAACAGGCTACAGGGAAATCAAGGACGAAGAAGGAATCAGAACGTGGAGAGTGTCTCCCTGAGGCCAGAACAGGAAAACAGAGACAAGATTGAGACGGATTCTTGGGCTGCGGCAAGGAAGCCTGGGACCAAACAAATCAAGATAGACTACTATGTCAGGAGACCAACACTGCCCTTCTCACTCTGTGGCTCCCCTCTTTTTAAAAAGATTACAAAGCTGAGGTTGCTCTGGAACAGTGGTTCTAACTGAGGGTGGGTCCCCAGATGTTCCTGGACTACAACTCCCAGAAATCCTGGCCAGCTCAGCTCATGATGAAGACTTCTGGGAGTTGCAGTCCAGGAACATATGGGGTCCCACTGGTGGAGAACAACTGCTCTAGAATTTTCCTTTCTCTTTGCAAACAAGTTTTTCTCAACTTTTTAAAGCTATGCTACTGATTCCCCCCACCACCACCACCTATAAGGTACCTCCAAGATTTTCCCCCTTTCTACCCCCAGGAAGGACAATCAGCTTCCCATGAAGCCCCATGGCCAACAGGAAGGGTTTGGCCATCTCTGCGTAGGCTCCCCGTCTTCCTACAGGGGACGAACACAGAGCAAAAACCCAAAAGAAAAAAGGGATCGATGGCTGAGCGTTTTTTCCGAAGGACGACACGACAGCGAGGACAGCGACAGAATCCGGTGCAGAGAGGAAGACGTGTGTGGTATGTGTGTGTTTGTGTGTGTGTTTGTGTGTGCCATACATGTGAGTCAAGTGAAGAGGGTGTTTACCGCTCCTCCGACACTGGGCAAGGGGGTGACGGTGCCGGCCAGGGTGGTTGGGCGCCTCTCCGGCTGACCCGCGGGAAGCAAGAGTTCACGGGAAGAGAACCCCCGGAGAAGGCAGAGGGGCACGCCTCGGCCCCCGGGCGTCAGGATCCAAACCGGGACGGATCGGCCTTCCGGTCACGCCAACAAGGAACTCCTGCGGGACAGGTCCACGTTGCTGGCGCTCAGGCCGCGGCTCTCCGACAGGCTACTGGAAACCTAGGGGTGGTGGTGGTGGAAGATGGGACGGGGGGGGTGGATGGGAGGGAGGAGAAAAGCCACGGCGTCACCGAAAATGTTCGAGAAGGGGAAAGAGTCAAGTGGCAGGGAGTGCCGCCGGGCTCAAAGCGGGAGAGGCGGCAAAATAGCTGATGCCTGTCCCCAAATCTTTTAGCCGCCGAGAGTGTCCAAATGGGTGGGGAAGAAATATAATAAATAATAAAATAAAATAAAATAAAATAAAATAAAATAAAATAAAATAAACCTCGGGTGGAGACACGGATGATGCAAAGAGGGGACGGGTGCCAAAGGTGCCAGTTATTAAAACCAGCATGACTGCTATAAAAAGCCGTTTTCTCCCCAGGCGTCTTGAGCGGAAAAGTTCCTCCCTGACAACTTATGGAGAATTATTTTTGCCGGCAAAATGACACAGTTCAGGACAAACATCCGGGGTCTACCCTCCTCCTACCCAGCCTCCCCTCTCCTCGGGACGAGCGAGGAGATTTGGGGGCAAAACTATGAGGGCCGGGGGGCCGGAGGTTCAAGAACGGCCAAAAACACGAGGTGGTTGCTTAGCAACCTCCAGGCAGGCTTCCCTTGGTCCTTCCAGGCCTAGCGGAAAAGCATCCTATGGTCGCCAAGCAACCACGGCTTCCTTCCGCAGCAGAAGCCTTGGAAGGCCTACAACTCCCCAAAATGGAAAGGGTGGTTGCTCAGCAACCACAGGATGCTCTACCCCGACCCTGCAAAATGTACAATTTTTTTTTTTTTTTAGGAAAGACACAGCTCAGCCTGGCAAATATCTGCGTACCTGGCTCGCCTCTTCTTCTACGCTCTTGTTCAGGAAGTTGAGAGAACTTGCACGCTTCATCCTGTGAAAAAAATAAAAACATTATTATTTATTACTACTACTACTACTACTACTACTACTACTACTACTACTACTACTACTACTACTACAAAATCCTGGGTCCACAGGTTCAACATCCACATACTTATTGCGAGTATGAAAATATTACAACAACAACAACAACAACAATGACAACGACAACGACGGAAGAATTCTGTCTGTCTTAACTACAGGGGCAGGTCATTCTCCTCCAACTTCTTGTAAATTGCTGGGCGTGAGTGCTGGGAACGGAGCCTCCCTCTTCAGAGGCAGTCCATCCTTCAAGCACCCAACACGAGGGTCTCTTTTTCAGGTGCATTTCCCCCCAAATACCACACCCTGTGAATATTTTTTCCAGAAGGGTCCAGGTAGGGGCAGAACGAAAATCCAAGCCCTTGGCCTCTGAGGAGGGTCAACGAGGCAGAGACGACCCCGGTCGCTTAAGGCGAGCTGGGATTTCTGTCCGAGCGGGGCGATTGCTTGGGCTCACCCGGGGTTCCGGGGTTCCTGAGGGCTGCTCCCCTGCAGTTTCTTCACCAGCACCTCGCTGCTCCGCCGCAAGGCATCGCGGAGTTTCCCGAAGGAGCCGCTGCGTTGCAAGGCTCCCGAGCCCACCTGGAAAGCAGGGGACGCAGTGAAAGAAATTTATTTATTTATATTTATTTATTTATTTGACTTTTATACCACCCATCTAGACCAAGGGCTACTCTGTTTAGGTTGACAACATATGATAACAAACAAAGGAATACATTTTAAAAACCAAAATACGAGGTACATAATAAAATATACATAAATCAACAACAAAATACTAAAATGAAGCTAAAATGAAGCTAAAAATGGCAAGAGATTGATAAAATGGGGGGCGGGGGAGATGAGAAGAAAAGGGCCGAGAGGAGGACCGAAGCCTTGCCAGAGGGGTTCAAGAGGACTAGAAACGCTGAAATAAAAAGGAAAACCGGCACCACCTCGTCGGGCGCCGCCGGCCCAGCCTTTGAGGGAAGAGGGTCGCCCGCCCGCCTGCCGCTCCCCAAGCGTTGCCGCCTCTCACCCCAGACCACTCCGCTGCTCCGTCGTCCGGCTCGGCTCCGTTCTCACACTTGTTCCCGCCGGGGGTCCCCTCGCGACCGGCCCGGTGCTCCGAGCGGCTCCCGTTCTTCAGCAGCTCCACCACTTTCCCCTGGTTGATGGCGTCCATGCCCTAGGGCCGGCACGCAGATCAGGCGGGCCTCCGCAAACCTGCCAACCCTTTAATCCAGCCAGGTGTGCGCGTGGAGGGACCACCGCGCTCGGCAATGACTCTCGTGCCCTCTTTTTCGACACCAAACCCACTAGGTTATAGAGGGGAAGATAATTTCCCCCAAAGGCACCTTTCCCCCCCCTCCTGGTCGCCTGGAGGAAATCCTCCTCTCGCCATAGGCGATCCGCCGCGGCGTTCTTCTTCCCACCACTTACCTGCTTGCGGGTTTTCTGGGCGCACTCTTCCAGGGTCTCGGCAGCCTCCAGCTTCCCTTGGCGCCGGTAAAGAGCCCCTAAGCTTTTTAGGGTGGTGTTGACCGTAGGGCTACGGGTGGAAGCATAGACAGCAAGAAAGGGTGATCAGGGCCCATAACCTTGCTGTGCTCTACCTCCATCCATTAGGGCAGGGGTCCTCAACGTTTTCAAACAGCGGGCCGGTCCATCACCACCCAGACACCACTGGGGGCCGGATCACAGTCCAAAAGCAGCTGCGGAGGCTGGCTTGCTAACAAAACAGGGGGTAGGTGGGGGGGGGGGTTTGCAATTAATCCCAGGGGCCGGATTCAGGACCTTGGTGGGGCCGCATTCGGCCCCAGGGCCTTAGGTTGAGGACCCCTGCGTTGGGGCGTGCCATGTCCAACCGAACACGTTCAGACTGTAAGGGGAAACTCATTTTAAACCGTCAATCCGACGTTATGGAAAGGACAGCGGTATTTATTTATTTATTTATACCGCCCGTCTTCCGAAAGAACTCTGGGCAGTTAACAAAAGGGATAAGAAAGATCCCATTGCAACAATCACTACAAAAAAAAAAAAATAAAAAAGATAAAAGCATTTTTTTTAAAAAAAAATCGGAAGGGGGCTGGTGCCACGCCCACCGGACTCGCAAAATCCAACGGACGTTAGACCCAGCCGACGCTATACGTACCTGTCCACTTTGCAGGCTTTATACCAGCTGCCGTACTCCCCGTAAGGGGCGCTGTCCTTCTCCTTGCGCTTACCCTGCCGGGAACACAGGCGAGAGAAAAAAGTTTAGGGCGGTGGGTCCTCCAGATGTTCCCAGGACTACAACTCCCAGAAATCTCGGCCAACACACAGCTTGCAGCAAAGAGAAAAGTTTCCTGGGAGTTTGGGTCTGAGAACATCTGGGGGACACAAAGATTGAGAACCGCTGGTTTCGGAGGGAAAGGTTGCGAGGAGTCGAGGAAAGGGGTTGTAGGCCAAATTCCGGGCTCCAGTAGCGGGGTATCCACTCCTCCCTCTGAAAGGCCAAGGTACCTTAATTTCTTCACGCTCTTCGGCATGCATCCAGATTGGTTTATTCTCTCCTGCGGATAAACAGAGGAATAGGAATAGGAATCTTTATTGTCCTTACCCGCTTGCAGGAACAACGAAATTTCGTGGTTGCTATATTCAACTCATTTAAAACATTCCACATATTTACAAACAGGTACAACACATAATAATATGACATATAAAATGACTAAAATATGACATATAAAATAAGATGACTTCAAAGTCCAGAATTTCTGTTTAAGGCCAATATTGCTCTAAGGGTACATATCCGATCAGACTGCAGAAACAATGAGTTACTCATCGCTGATTCCCTTTCTGCAACAACCAAGACTTTATACGTCTTGCCCCCTTGCCCAGCCCTAGCGAGACAGTTTGGGGACTGACTGTTCAGTCTTCCATAGGTATCGAGAGGACCACCGTTTGCCGGGGATAGTTTCTAATTAAGCCAACGGTCAGCATCGTGGCCGTGGTGCAAGCCTTAATATAAACCTCAGTCAGGGTGATTCCTAGGAGACAGTGCTGTTACAGCTGATGTGCTTGGGTTAATGTGGATCCAAAAATAAAATTATTTTTATTATTGCTCTTTTTTAATACAACAAAAATGATCAAATTCGTTGTGCTAATCAACATCCAGAAATAGTTAGCTTGTTTCTCACAAAAATATCTATTGACGTTTCCAAACCCAAACCCTACAAAATCCCTCCCCCCCTTTGCTTTTCACAGAGGGACTTAGACCATTTCTCTCTCTCTCTCTCTCTCTTGGATCCTGTACTTTTTGGCCAGGGAAATGACGAAGCAAAATAAGTTAGGATCTTTGGATGACCCTCCCCTCTGATCTGCCCTCTGTGGAATGCAGCTTAGGAATTCCTCAGGGAAAGCCGTCACACTGAGTCATCGGGTTGTGCCCACTTGGCTTTGCCCAGGTCTCTGCCACTCAACTGTGCAAGCCATCAGGCTACACTGGCTCTTCAGCAGTCCCCCTGTATTACAAGATGGCGTTTGCATTTTCCCCCCTCTGTCGCAGCCAGCGTTTCTGCGTCTGCCTTTCTTACCATTCTTATGAATGACATGAATGCAGTACTAGCTTGGAATTTTGATTAGAAAGGATGGCACATCAATACCTAAAAGCAAATTAACGATTGAAAATTGAGGCACGTGCCACCTCCGATCCCTCAAAGGGCAATGCATAAGATCGCGGTATCCACGGGGATCATTTCCGCACCCAGTGGATGCTGAAAAACCCAGAACTAGCAAACCGGATACATTGCATGGCCTCTCCTGCCCTCTAGTGGCCAGTTCTGGTAAATACATCCTGGAAATGTTAATACATATTTCTGGGGTTTTTTAGTGTTTTCAGCCAGAGAGCAAGCCTCAGCGGATACGGATTCTGCAGATAAGGGAGTCCTCCTGCATTTAGAATGAGGCAAACAGAGACAGCATTTTGCCAGTCCAGAAACAAACATTCTAGGGGACTCGAAACTATCCAAGTTGGAAGCCAAACGCCGCCGTTGTCCGAGAAGCTATCCTCCTCCATCAACCTAAGTGCCGTCCTCCATCCCAGGCTCACCGTTAACTGAGCCGAATTCTCTCTCGTGCGCCCGGGTCAGGATCTCCTTGTAGAGAGCCTCAGCCTCCTTGTATTTCGCTTGTTTGAGGTAGCAGGATGCCTGCAATGACATCACGATTCAAGGGTAAGAGGACTGGAGCCAGGTAGGCAATTCACAGTAATAATCCTTGAACCGGAAAGTGGGAAGGGACCCTAAAGGTCATCCAATCCCGCCCCTATCAAGGGGGGGGATTTGAACTCCTAACCTCTGGCTCCAAAGCCACAGGCTTAAACCGCAGAGTGTTGGTTCAATGCCATTCAGACTTTAAAGCAACCCTACTGTGGCATTGGAGGCGAGCTAGTCATTGCGTGGTTTTGCCAGTTCCATTCCCCTGGCAAGCTTCTGCGGGTTTGAACTCAGGCCTAATCCCTAGCCCATTGCTCCATCCACTACCCCTCACCAGGGATCTACCTCTGAACATACACAAAGACTTCTCCCCTTAAAACGATTCACAAGCGATACTACTTAATCTGTAAAATACAGTAGGACCCCCGTATCCGCTGGGGATTGGTTCGAGGCCTTCCCGTGGATAATGAAAACTGTGGATAAGAGAGAACGCCTGCCCGCCCGCCCCCAAACGGCTGTTTCCTGACAGTAGCTTGCTTTATGACTGCTGTTTTGAGACAGTAGCTTGTTTTATGGCTGCTGTTTGTGACAGTATCTTGCTTTACAGCTGCTGTTTGTGACAGTAGCTTGCTTTGTGGCTGCTGAATTGTTTTTTTTTTTTCCTCTTCCAGCCGTGGATAACTGAATCAGTGGATACGGGGGTCCTACTGTACCGCACAGATTAAATGTAACATTTAGCACAGGTGCCACCGCAATGAAGCACGCTCAGCTCCTTCTACTTTGGTTGCCTCTGCTCTGAAGCATGACCCCTTGGGATTACCCATTGGATTCTTGAATCGGATTGTTTCTGGATGTACTGCGGCGTCTCTGATTTGTTTTTAGTTTACGTTGGGTCTCCCTCTGGGTGCGAAATGGCCCAGAACAGTGTTTATCACTCATCCACGCAGTATACAAGTTTTAAAAAATAAATAAAGGCTCCCCCAATCCTCCAGTTTATGAAGGATAATTCCCCCTCTTTCTCTCTGCTTCCTGATGTGCACCTAAGCCCATCATGACCTCGGGGTTTCTTGCCCACCCCTACTCCTGTTACCAGGTTGTTCTTGGTCTTGGCTACATTAGGGTCATCCGGACCAAGGCGGGACTCGTAGATCTCCAGGGCGCGCCGGTAGTAGTATTGGACTTCTTCGTACTTGCCCTGGTTCTGGCACAGGAGAGCTAGGTTGTTCAGCTGCTTGGCAACGTCCGGATGGAACTTCCCTAACACCTGGGTTGAGAAGGAAAGGGAGAAAGGAAAAAAAACCAAAAACAACAATGCAGGAGCTTTTACAACCCAGCATGCTGCGTTTGGTAGGTCTGGCTGGGAGGAGGGGCCTCTCTGGGCTGGAGTGACTGTCAACCACTTTCAGCTGGCCAATCGCTCCTTCCCTGTCTCTGTGAGCCGAAGACAGCCCCACCTCCCTGCTCGGACCTCCTTTCCTCCCTCTTGCCTGCGGGAAGCAATCCACTTGTGGGACGGTGGTGGGCTGAAAGCATCCCCGTTTCTCCGTTTTCCTCTATCTTAGCAGCGCTGAGCCACTGTGAGCATCACCTCCCGCCCAGATCCCTACCGGTATTCACCCGGGAGCTTTCTACAGAGAACAATTTGCAACAAGTGACATAGCGCTGGAACGATAAGTCTGGATTACCAACCGCGGGCTGGGACCGACCCAGAGAGAAGCGCGCGTGCGAGACGGACCAGGAGGACAGTGCGATCCAGAAACCTGCCCGCCCCACCCGTATCGAGAGCAGCTTGACATGTATTCAGGATAAAATAAGAACCGTTCTTGGTTTCCTGCGGCAAATACCTTCTCGCGGATCTCTAGGGCCCTCTTGCACAGAGGCTCGGCCTCCTTGTACTTCCCCCGCTTGCCGTACAGCACAGCCAGGTTGTTGAGGGTGGCCGCCACCTAAGAAAACCAAGAACGCAGTCAGAAAACGGACAGAGGTGAACACGACACAACACACAACGCTCTGCTGTTATTGCTGTGTCGGCCACAGAATCTGTCCCGGGAGGGAGGGGCATTTGTGCTAAATTCAAAAACCAGGGCTAGTAATACTGTTGCCAGACCCCAAGTATCTGTGAAGATTCCCAGTCATCCAGGTGAGTTTCTCTGGAGTTTATCAAAAAGAAGGCCAGTAGCCGTGAGTGACCTCGCTGCCAGATGGGCGGTATAAAAGTCCAATAAATAAATAAATAAATAAATAAATAAATAAATAAATAAATAAATAAATAAATAGACTCAACTTCCAGACAGACCCCAAGTACATTAAAATAAAAAAAAAACACCAGGTGAGCTTTCACATCTGTCACTGTTCAAATCTGAGCAACAGGACTGTCCCCACCAGAGGCAGCAGGGTTTTAAGACCTCAAGGGTGTTTCACACACAACGGGCGTGTTTAATGCTAAACGAAAGCGACGGGGGGGGGGGAAGTAATTTTAAAAAACAGCGGGACTCCCTCCTCAACCAGAGGGATCAGGATACGCAGATTCACTCATCCACTGCCTGAAAATACCAAAGGGGGGGGAAAAAAACTCAGAAATACATACTGTATTTCTAAGAATTTCCAGGGAGTATTTACCATAACTGACCAGGAGAGGGTGCCAAAGACCACACAATATACTGACCCCTCTGCGAACACATACTGTGGCCCTATGGTAAAATTAGGGCCCACAGATAACCTGCAAAGGTCATCCACCCCAACGCCTGCTCCGTGGGCTCTCCCTAGAGCAGGCATGTCGAAACTTCGGCCCTCCAGATGTTTTGGACCACAACTCCCAGAATTCCAAGCCTGTATTTCCAATGGCAAAGGACTTATGGGAGTTGTGGTCCAAAAACATCTGGAGGGCCGAAGTTTGGACATGCCTGCCCTAGAGCCTCAAATGTCCCAAATCGGGGCAGAGGGGTTACCAGAGGGATGCGCTAACGCCAAGCCAAAGGGGTTGGCTCTTTTGGCCCCGGCTGTGCAGACTTACCGCTGGGTGATCTTTCCCCAGTGTTTTCTCCCGGATGGCCAAGGCGTCGTTGAGAAGGTGAGCGGCTTCCTTGTACTTATTCTGGTCCCTAGGGGAGAGGGAAACAAGTTCGTTCCGTGGCTCAGAGGAAAAATCAGCCGCAAGAAACAAACTCCACCCCCCCGGGCACATGGTACAGTCCTGAAGGTCTCCTTGAGAAACTACGTACCTGCAATGCAGGGAGCGTGCCCATACTTGCTTGCTTCTCCCCTAATACGAGTGGACATCCAACGGTACCACCAGATTTACAAATTTCTTTTAAAATATAGATGTGTTATGTGCCGTCCGAGAGCCCCATGCAGACTCCTGGGACCACACCAACCTTCCAAACGCACACACACATGCAAATGTGATTTTAAAAACAGATCAGTCAGGATCAGGCTGATATCCACTCTTTCTGCCCCATTTGGGTGGCACCCGGGCCTTGCCATGTTTCTTGGGTGTTGTGACATTGCCGCCGACATCGTGGCGAGCCTCCAAAAAAGGTCCCGTCCTCGACAGCCCGGCTCAAGCTCGTGGGTTCCTTAAGGGAGTCCGTCCATCTCGCATGGCGGGTGTTCCTCTTTTCCTGCTCCCTTTCCACCTTCCGCCCCCCCCCCCCCACTCCTGCGGTTTGATTTCCCCAGGAAATCCATTCTAACAAGCATTAAATTAAAAAAAAATGGTCGCTCAAGAGCACAAAACCTACTACAGAAAAACGACGAGGGCAGCGGTGGTGGTTTGGGTTTCGAGTCCCGGGTGCAAGTCCTCCTAAGCTCCCGGGCTGGGTGTGCGCATCCCCCAAACTTTTCAAAGTGAATCCTCCTTGCTGTAAAAGCTCAAATTGGCAGGAGCTCCACTCCTCTGCCCCACCCAGGGCTGCCTCGCTCACCTATACACCAGGGCCAGGATATTCAGCATGGTGGCCACGTCAGGGTGGTCGTGGCCCGAGGTTTTCTCAAGGTCCTCCAAGGCTTGCTTGCATAGGGGGACGGCCACCTCGTAGCGCCCCTGGGAGGCGTACTGGATCACCAGGTTGTGCAGCGTCCGGAGGCGAGCCGGGATCTCGTAGCCGCTGTGC
Source organism: Phrynocephalus guinanensis (assembly GCA_037367245.1). NCBI lineage: Eukaryota > Metazoa > Chordata > Lepidosauria > Squamata > Agamidae > Phrynocephalus > Phrynocephalus guinanensis. Next base: position 5,388,077 of record CM074754.1, read on the forward strand.
TGCGCGGCGGCGTCCCCACTGTTGTGGGTCGGCCCTGCGGAGAAAGAGAGAGAGGTACCCAGGGCACTTTTGACAGCCAGCTCCCCCCTCCCCATCTCATCTCTTCCGACTCATTTAAGGTTTCCCGAGGTGGACACAAAATCAACCCAAGCCAACCAGGGATACAGTAGGAGAAACACACACACACACACACACACACACACACACACACACACACACCTCATCCACAGATTGTTTCCAGTGGGTGCTGAAAAACTTGGATTATAGCGAACCTAATTCCAACAGCAATCACTTTGTACATTAGTCTATTCTTCTCTCTAGTAGCAACAATAAATCCCTCCAGCAAACCTATGCATAGCATGGTCCCTGGCGCCTTCTAGTGACCAGTTCTGGTAATGACACAGAAATAGATCCCTCTAGCAATCCTATGCATAGCATGGTCTCTGGTGACTCTGCAACATGGAAATATATTCTAGTGATAGCATGCTCTCTGGTGCCTTCTAGTGTCCTGTTCTGGTAATGACATAGAAATATATCCCTCTAGCAAACCTATGCATAGCATGGTCTCTGGCGCCTTCTAATGACCAGTTCTGGTAACAACATGGAAATATATTCTAGCAAACCTATACATAGCATGCTCTCTGGCACCTTCTAGTGTCCTGTTCTGGTAAATTTGTCTTCAGAAATACATATTTCTAGGACATTGCTTTTAATATTTTTAGAACGCGGATCCTGATTAAGAAGATAAGGAGCTCCTCCTGTATATTTAACAGGCTCAAAGAAAACAAAAACAGAGGAGGGACTGAATTATCTCTCCCCCCTGAGGCAATATTATCCTGGGGAGCTGAAGGCCACAAGGTGCAGTCGAATGGCTTGAAACGGGTGATAAGAACGGAAGGGTGAGCTAAAGACACTTCTCAGAGAGCTGAAAGCTTACGGGGCTTTATGAAAGCATGGTGGTCGTCGCTCACCTTGTCCCTGGTCATCGTCGTTGGGGAAAAGATCGTCCAGTGTATCCTTGTTTGAATCTCCGCTCTTTTCATCCTAGGAAAAGAGCAACCGCAGGTGGAAACGTTAGTATTAAGTGGCAGGACAGGAGAGGCTTGCTTCCTTCCTAATGGCGATCATCAAAGCCGTAGCTCCCGACCTGTGGGGTCCCCAGGTGTTCTTGGACTGTAACTCCCAGAAATCCTGGCCAGCCCAGCTAGTGGCGAAGGCTTCTGGGAGTTGTAGTGATTGCATTTGTCCACTTATGGCAGCAAAGAGGAACCGTTTGACTTGCATCTTGTTCTCTGTTTGTGGTTCTCTCGTTTTTCCATTGTTGTTTTTGTTCACTGCTGTAAACCTCCCAGAGTGGCCTCTGCGGCCAGATGGACGGTATGAAAATCAATCAATCTATCAATCTATCTATCAATCCATCCATTCATCCATCCATCCATTCATCCATCCAAGGATACTGGAAGGTCACACTTTGCCTGGCCCTGGTTTCTGCCACAAAGACCTGTGCTCTGTTGCTTTTAAATGTATTTTCAGCCTTGATATTAATTACTGCTTTCTAGTGAGTTCGTAAAATAATAAACTTGGTAGGGGTCTGATAAGGCCACCAAGCCCAATGCAATGCTCAATTTTTTTCTTCCTAATGCAGAGGGGGGGGAAGGGTCGACCGAAGCGGCGGGACCACCTACCGATGGGGAGACGTCCTCGTCAAACTTCTTGATCTGGTTCATGAACTCCAGGTGTTTCTTCTCCTCCTCCAGCTGGGCCACCGACTGTTCGCTGCGCTGCAACTTTTGCTGGGTGCCGGCCAGCTCGTCCCTCAGCCACTGGTTCTCCTGCACCAGGCGCCGGACCTGAGCCCGCAGCTTCTGCTTCTCCGACTCCACCGCGCTCAGGTGGCTGGAGAGGGCGATGATCACCTGGAACCGGAGGCATCACAAGGCCCATGGTCCTCGGGCGCCCAGGGAGCTCTCAGGAGAAGAGGGCCGGGAGGATGTGGGTGGGGGGGCAGGCCTTTTCGGGGAGACTACGACTCCCAGAAATGGCGGTGAAGGCCACTGGGAGTGGTAGTCCAAGGAGACTTAGAGAGCTCATTGGGAGCCACTGGTCTGAAGCCAAGGTGGGGGTGGCATCCTTTAAACGCTGCTGGGCTGGCCCTCCAATCAGGCCTAGCTTTTGGAACGGAGGGCGAGGGGGATCCTGGGAGTTGTAGTCCCACACCGTCAGGAAGGCTGCAAGTGTGCCCATATCTTATCTTAAGAGCCTGGGCGATCCTGGCTCGGGGGTTCCTCATTTTGCTTACTTCTGCATAGGCAGAAGGCTGGACTTGATGATCTTCGGAGGGCCCTTTTAACTCTGCAATTTCCTCAGCCTACCCCTCCCCCCAAGAAAAACCCACATACACAAAAAAAAACCAGCCCCCTACCACCTAGTTTTTCTCCATTTCAGAACTCAAGAGACCTGCCGCCTGGAAATCCAAGGACTACAGATCCCATCCACCCCAGAGGGAGAAGAGAGGGCTGGGATCGCCGGCCTCGGGGACCTACCTGAGCTTCCCCGAGCCCCAGCTCAATGGCTTCCAGGGAGTTCCGGAGGAGGCTGGCTTTCTCTTGGGCGGCGGCGGTTTCCTGCTGTTGCTCCATCCGGTTGACCGTGTCGAGCAGGGCAGCCAGCAGGGAGTGGTGCTCGGAGCGCAGCGTCTCGAGGCCTTGCACCACCGCCTTGGTGCCCAGAACGATCTCGTCCTGGCTCATCTTCTCCAGCTTCTCCTCCCGCGGGTACAACACGGCGGCCATCTCGGGGGACCTTCGCGGGCAAACCAAGAGGCGGAAAATAAAAAGGGGGCATTGGTAGAGGCTCTGGAACTCCCTCCCACTGGACGAGAGCACTGAAAGGCAGCGGACAGGCCAGGAGACCCTGTGTCAGGGACGCTGTGCTCGCAAACGCCATTAAACAGCGGGTTTGGCTAGATGACCTCCCGGTGTCCCAAAATCCAGGGTTTCTGCAACGCGGTGCTCCCAAACCCTTAAAGAGCTGCCTATTCTCTCCGGTTCGCCAACAACAACCCCAGAATTAGGACTTAAGGACCTGCCTAAAGCATGCTTATTAGAAAGTAACATCCCTCCCCCCGAAAAAACCCCACAGTGGTAAGATCTCCGAGTAAGCGACGCAGAGGACGTGGCTGCGATGGTTCTATCGCCCTACAAGGAAGCTTCGTATCCCAATGATAGGGCCATTCCATGGGGTGGTGCCCCAAAGGAGGCCGAGCCGAGCCCCGACACCCCCCCCAATGCATTCCTTGGGGTCCAAAATATCCAACTTTGGGGTCCAGGGCAGGGTTACAACCCTGCAATGCATGGGTTAGGGGGAGCTGAGAGAAAGATTTAGGAATCTGAGATGGGAAACGGGGAGGGGGGGAGAGCAGGGGGAACGGCCCTCTCCGGCTTTCGGGACTTCCTTCCCAGGGTCCTGTTTGTAGTTCCCGACCAGACCCAGCAGGTGGCCAGCTCCGGCGTGGTGGGAAGGACAGAGTCGCAATGCGGAGAACCCGTGTCTGTTCCCGGAGAGCTGCGGCAGAGCAGGGGAAAACCGTCCAGACCCCTCTGAGCCCCACGTCCACACCGCAAAGATCTCTCCACTCCTCCTCCTCCACACACACACACACACCCAGTTTAACCTGAACCCTATCCCTCGATCTCAACCCTGGGGACCACCTGCCCCCATTTGCCTTAAATCCCCTTCTTTTTTTGTGGGTGTCCATGACTCATCTGAGCGTTTGGCTGGAAACCACACCGAACGCCCCACAACCGAGACATGGGTCTCATTTATAGAAGGACATCTCTCTCTCTCTCTCTCTCTCTCTCTCTCTCTCTCTCTCTCTGGCTGCCTTTTTAGTGTCTTCTTCTATATACTCTCTTTTTAGGTTTCGCCTTCTCTCAAGGGCCGAGAAGCGATGGAGGAAGACAAGGGCGCCAGAGCAGGAGTAAGAAATTCACATTCCCCTCCCCCCCCTTTCCTCTTCTTCCGCTTAGCTTTCGGAATCTCCCTCCTTCTGTGATCCAACAGAGGTTTGCAAAAAATAATAATAATTAAAGGCCATTTTTGATCAATCCATCTGGTGAAATGCAGCAGGGGCGGGTGGGGATTCTAAAAACAATTGCAAAATGGTAGGTAGGCAGGTGGGTAGAAAGATAGAGAGATACAGTGATACAGCAATACAGTAGATGATAGATAGATAGATAGATAGATAGATAGATAGATAGATAGATAGATAGATAGATAGATAGATAGATAGATAGAATGAAACAATGATAGGGTAGATAGATAGATAGATAGATAGATAGATAGATAGATAGATAGATAGATAGATAGATAGATAGATAGATAGATAGATAGATAGATAGATAGATAGATAGATAGATAACCCTAACCCACACCTGGCTGTCCCAAGGAACACCCTTGACAGAAACTGGGAAATTCGGATCTCTTTTGAAAATCTCGAGGGAGAAAATTAGAGGCGAGGTTCTTTTTTGGGGGGGGGGCATTACCCCTCTTCAGAAAACTTAATCCCAAAATCTCTCTTCTCTTTAGACTGGCAGGAGGAGGAAGCCTCATCAGAGCCAGAATACGGACCACATCTTAGAGCGTCCCTTGCGATTTCTACGGAGGCCGTTGACATCTTGCTTGCAATTTGAAGGGTGGGAGGGCTCTTTTAGGGTTTTTTTTTTTTAATGTGGAGGGGTATGGGTGCTTTGTCCTATAACCTGTTCAAGGTTTCCTCTGCTCCTTCTGAAACAGCTGGAGATCTCGGATGGGCGGCTGGTCCCTCCTGTGTCCAGAAGGATTTAGGGCAGGTGAAAGAGAATAAGGACAAATCGAGGACGTTAGCGCTGGCTCCCGTCCCGTCCCGTCCCCCCCAATTTCTTCCGCTGCCAATTTAGCCTTGTGCTTTTCCTCTACTCTCTCTCCTTTCGTTTAGGGGACACATCTGTAGGATCATCCCCGCCTCTGCCCACCCTTCCTCCTCCTGGGCTGGCAAATCCATCCCATATTTTGAAAAGCATTAACTTCTAAAAGCAAAAGACTTCTAAGCATCCTTAACTGGGTCCCTCGCTCTCTTTCTTAAAAAGGTTCAGGATCCCCAATCCCGACCCCCTAATTATTAGGGGCAAGGTCCTCCCCCCCATCCTTTCATTTGCTTTAACTCCATGTAATATCCCCCCCCCAAAAAAAAAACTCCCAGGAGAACCTGCTAAAACAGATTCCTCTTCCAGCTTCAAGGACCCAAAGCCTCCCCAAAGTAAGTATCCAAAACAGATTCCACCACCACCACCCCCAGCCTGGTTCTTAGATCATAATGAAAACAAGGATAACCCTTGCAGGACTGCCCCCCCCAAAAAAAAAAACATTTCCTAAATAGAGCAATGGGGGTTCGCTACCTCTCCCCCAATTCCCTTTCCTAAATAACCCCCACACACCATTAGAAGGGGGGGAATTGCCTGATCCCACAACTTCCCACCAAAAGGGGAGGGGGCAATTAATACCACCTCCAGATACTTCTCTGAAAGCCCCCCCCCATCCTTCTCCCCTCTCAAAAAGGGACCCAGCGCTAGGAAAGATGCGAGACTGTCCCTCCCACCCCATTATTATTATTTTTTACGGGGAAAGTGAAAAAAGGGGCCCGTTTTAACGACCTCTCCCCTTTGGGGTTTCCTTAAAACACCCCTTCCCACGTTACTTTCAGGGAAGACACATTCCCTGTTTAAAAAAGTGTTTAACCCTGTTTTTTTTTAAAGGCTCATTTACAACCCTTCTCACTTCAATAGGAAATTTCCAGAAGCCCGTTTCCTCCCTTTTATGGGGGCCCTCACCCCCCCCTCACCCCAGGTGTCCCTTCTTTCCATGACTTTTAGGTAAATCTCATCCAAACCCATTATCTCTCTCCTTCCCATTTCTTCTAGGTAATTCTTTATGATCTGATGTTTTGGCTATTTCCAGGAATCCATTTTGAGTTGGATGGGGAAGTGGGGGGGGGGGAAATCCCCCTGTTTCCCCCTTCCTTTGGGGGCACAACCCTGCTTTTCCCTATGGAAAAAAAATTAAATCGCCCCCCCTTCTTTTAGAAGAAGCCCCTATATCCATATCCTTAAGCACCCCACACTCCTAATCTTTGGGGTTGGTGGTGATTGTGGGGGGGGGGGCAGTTACGTTCCTTTTTTTTTAAAGGGGGGGGGTGATGCGATCAAATCCCCTCTTTTCTTTATGCTTAAAAAGACCCGGGCCCCCTTCCACCTCCTCAACCTTTTTTCATGTAGTCTATGTAGGGTCTTTGGGGTGGGGCGGGGAAGGACCTTTCTGAAGCCAATGGGGAGACCCCCCCCCCAAAAAAAACAGATCCGCTACTTCTGAAGGCCTCGGCCAACAAATCTGTAGCAAAACGGCTACCCTTGCTCCATGAACCCCCGTTTTCCGATCCCAGCTTTCAGAAAGACCCCCGCCCACACACACACACACTTGGGGGGAGCATCCCCTTGCGGTCCCACCCCCTCCTTTTTAAAAAGGACCTTTGCCAAGACCCCCAAAAGCCTTTGGGTTGACAAAAGGCCCTGCCTGTTGGACAGGAATCCATGCTTTCCATCCGTGGGGTGGGGCGTGCTCCTGTCAAGGCATGGGAAAGGAGAAGGGGGGGGGGCTACCCCATATCCAAACCCCACAGTTTTTTTGGGGGAAGCAGAAGAAGCCCTGAGATCAGGCCCCTGATTTCCTTTCTTCATAGATGAGGGTTCGACTTGGGGGGGGGGATCATTCACTTTGGTGTGTGCTCTTTTTTGGGGGGGGATTTACTGGTCTCTTATCCTCTTTCACAACATTATCCCCATCTGCTGCGGGGGGGGGGGGAGACTCCCCAAGACCCCTCTAGGAACGAGACACCCCCCCATTGGCATCATTCCCCAAACACAAGGATCCCATTTCCCCCCCTCCACCCTTTTGAAAGAGGTGCCTCTAGATTGGATCCCTTCTTCCCCCCAAAAAACCCACTTTCTATTGGGAGGGGGGGTCCTATTGCTAGGAGGGGAGCAACCCCATAAAACATTGGGGGGGTGTCCCTATTTCTGTGCCTGGGGAGAAATCTCTGATCCCAGCATGTCCCATTTCTGGAGAGAGGGGGTGGTGGTCCTCCATTTTTTGGGGGGAGGGTTGGAATTTATCCTTCTGACCCCTAAAAATAAAGACACCCCCCATTCATGATGCAGGGGGTCTGATTTTTTTTGGGGGGGGTGCCCATTTCTAAGGAGGGGGTGCCACCCTTTATATTGGAGAGGGGGGCACATACCATTCCCCCCCCCGCCCAAGGGGTGCAGGGGTGATATACCAGCTCTCCCCCCCCCCCGCGCCGTAGAATGAATGAAAGGCGCCCACCGAAGAGCGGACCCCCCCCCCCCTCCTCCTACCTGAGATGCGCGCGCAGCTCGCTGGCTCCCGCTGCGACTCAGCCTCTCTCGCTGCGCGCTCTCTCTCTCTCTTTCTCTCCGGCCACCGGCGGGACCCCGCAGCCTTCCCGGCAGGCACTGCGGCACCGGCTGCTCGGCCGGCTCCGCCCCAAAACAAAGCGCCTTAAAGGGGAGGAGCCCTCCCGATGGGGGGCTCGCGTCCAGCCGTCGGAGGGCAAATAAGCCCGGTCGGGGAATGGTGAGGTGAGGATGATGGTGGTGGTGGTGGATTGGGGGATTCGCTAGCCCATCAGCCCCAAATTGCGCCCCCCCCATAATACCTTCTATAGGGCAGCCTTCGGCAACCCCGGAGCCGCCGCGCCCCCCATCCCGGCTTTGATGGGTTTGGGCTCCAAGCCCTAGCATCCCTGTCGCGTGCTGCCTGGGGATGATGGGTTTTGTGGTCCCCACGCCTCTGGAAGGAGGGGGGGGCGAGGAAGGTTCGCTGGCGGCATCCCCAAGGCGGTTTTTTAAAAAAAAAAAAATTCAGGAAGAGCAAAGGGGGTGGAAAGCGCGGCCTTTCTGGACCTTGAGCGCGGCGGCTGGACCCGGGCCCGATGGGAGTTGTAGTCCATCAAGCAGCCCCCCCAACCCCACCCGCGTCGGGCGCCGCCTTCTGCAGCCATGGTTAGGAACTGGGAGGGCAAGCTGGCCCTCTCCTTTGATTAATTCTGCAATAAATAAATAAATGAATCTTCTGTTGGATGGGGCAGATTTAAATTAATTAATTAGTAATTAATTAGTAATAATAGTGGTTATGGGTGGAGATTCCCTTCCATGCTCTCCTTGCCGTGCTGACAAGGTATTTGCTCCCACCCGATGGTTTAGTTTAAGGAGAGGAAAATAATCATGAGGAAGTCCATGGCCGCCACCACCCCAAACAGATTCTACAAAACCCGAAAAGAGGCTTATCCCTTAGGGTAGCGATGGCAAACCTTTTAGAGACCGAGTGCCCAAAGGACGATTCAAAACCCACTAATGTTTTGCCAAGTGCCAAGGCAGCCATTGAACCTGAATCCGGGTGGCTGTGAAGGGAGGATTTCAGGTGCCCACAGAAAGGACTCTATAGAGTTCCACCTTTGCAAACGTGCCATCCATAGCTTCACCAACACGGCCTTAGAAGGTATAACATTTCTGAAATCTTGGGTTTTTACGATTTTAGTGGTCTAAAAGTGGTGTCAGGGGACTCCAGGCCTCAAGATAATTGGTTGGGGTAGGGTCCGGTGCCCTGTGCACATGCTCAGAGGCACTCTCACAAAGTCTCCAGAGCGGTCCCCGTTTCTGGCTCGGGGGCCAAGCCTTGAGGAGAAAGAACCAGAGAGCCAACAAAGGCCTTAGCATGCGTTCTGCAATAAGCTGAGTGGCTGATTTTATTTATTTATTTAACTTATATGCTGCCCACTACCCAAAGGTCTCTGGGTGGCTTACAGTCCAAAGAATAAAACAATTTAAAATAATTAAAAGTAAAATATCAATACATCATCAATTAAAACCCTTACACTAAAATCATTATCCTAAAATTGTCATCAGCGGACCCACAGTCTATATTATATCAATTAAAAACCTTCTGGAACAGGAAGGTTTTTACCTGGCGCCAGAATGTCATCAGTGTTGGCGCCAGGCGGATCTCGATCGGGAGGGCATGCCATAGCTTGGGAGCAGCTGCCGAGAAGGCCCTGTGTCTACAAGCCATCCCTCTCACCTCCTTGATGAGGGACTTTGTATTTTAACTTTCCTATCCCATGGCTTGAAGGACATCTCGGCTCCATGCATGGCTCTCCTCCTTCCCATCACAACGCCGCCGTGAGGTCGGCCAGGCTGCAGACGAGTGGCTGAAGGTCACCCTGTGGCATTTTTGGGGTCGAGCGGGGTTGCTTCTCACGCCACGCCACGGCGGTTGGTTTTCGGGAATACACGTTGCACACAGAAAACGATCGTTATTTTCTGCTGGGCGATGCCGCTAAAGCCAGGGCTCCCCAGATGTGCTGGGCCTAAAACACCAGCTTGCCCAGGATTTCTGGGAGTCGTAGCCCAAGGCCACGTGGAGACCCGCCGTTGGCTTCGTGAGACGTGGTTTTATGACGTCTTGGGTTGACTGCTGGATTGTTAAGAGGCTCTGGATGGCCCACAACAGAAACAGCCAGTGCCAGAAAGAACATTGGTATTCTACTGAGACAAGATATCCATGGGCTCAGTCATGATTCAAAATATTAGATGGTGAAGCTTCCACAGTTTTAACACCTTTCCTCTTTGGTGCAGCTTTTTCAGACTGGCTCAACATGCCGTTTGGAGATGGGTAATTTTCACCATGCTGCTTTCGGGAACAGATTGAAACTGGGCAGTTATTTCACCTTCATTCGTTCTAAACCCATTTTCTCATCTTATCCCCACCCCTAGCAAAGGATGCATTTCTCTATTATTTCTCCTATTATTTCGAGCCCCCAAGGGGTGTGCGATCAAGTCAAGGGCATGTGTGTGTGTGGTGTGTCGTGACAGTCGTGACCGACTCTTCGTGACTCCATGTCCATGGAGTTTTTCTTGGCAGGGATATTGGAGTGGCTGACCAGTTCCTACTCCAGGCGCCTACAGCACTTGGTATTCCCTGGTGGTCTCCCATCCAGGTACGAACCAGGGCCGACCCTGCTTAGCTTCTGAAATCAGGCGAGATCGGATGTACCTTTGGGCATCTAGGCTACCAAGTCAAGGACACCAACAGCCGTAAGGAAAAAAAAAATAACAAAGCACAATTTATTTAATGAAAAACTCCAAAAATAGAAGGACAACAGACCCCCCCCGATAATAAAAGGCGTCAAAATACCAACAAGGCTCCCAAACCCAACCAAAACAAGACATCTTAGAGGCAAACAATTTGGGAGTTTGGAGCCAGCAATCCAAACCAAGGAGAATCGACACACTTACAAAATAATAATAATAAGAATGAGGTTATATACAAAACGCAGATTTATGTGCAGTGGCCGAGACGGAGAAAAAGCACATGGCATTTAGAGGCAAAAAAATAAGTCCCAGAATGTGCAAAATCCACACAGCAGAAACAAGGGGAACAACAAGGGGTCCGGGAATGAACCCGCCTATGGTAACAGTCATTATGACATGAGACAAGGTCCAAGGCAAAGCTGGGGGGGGGGGCGCACGGGCACAGACCTCCGAGAGCTCCCCGAGTTTGCCGTCTCTCCCCGGGGGCTCGCTTCTGGGGCTGCCGTTCACTGGGCCGAGGCCGGTTCTTTGGTAGACCTTTCTCTGTGGCTGGTTCAGGGGCCGGTGGGGGGGGGGGGAACTGCGCAGGGGAGCTAGAAGAACAAAGTCTAGAGGGCCTCAAGACGGCACGACTGTGTGTGTGTGTGTGTGTGTGTGTGTGTGCGCGCGCGCCTTAGGCTGTAGGCCTGACTACACAGGCCACGGGTGCTGACGCTGATGATGGCTCCACACACACACACACACTTTCCAGGCTGTTTCTTCCTTCGACAGTTTGCAATGGACAGACGTTGGCGCCTCCCTGTGCAGAACTACAATAAGACGGCATCAGAACATCGGCCCTTCCTCTGGGGAAAGAGAAAGGGGTTGCTCCCACTTGCTAGACTGATCATTTTGAGGAAGGGGTGGGAGGGGAGAGAAGATCCCACAAGGTCCAGATCCTTGGGGCGGGGAAGGGGTGCCAACTGGTTGCGCTGCGAGGCCGTTGCATGGAGCCCTGCTGTTTCTAGAGAAAGCAGCTGGCGGGATGCGATCTTTAGGCAGCTGTTCCCTTTATGCCAAACCTCTCTCTCCCCCCTGCCTCCCCTGGGCGCCGTGGGGATGGGGGAGTGGAGACACAAGAGGGGACTTCTCAAAAGGAGAGGGGGCATCGCCAGCGGGACAGCCCCCCCCACGCTTACAAGGGGCGTCACAGGTGCCAACAAGGACTCCCTCTGTCCCAGAGCACAGCTGGGAGAGGAACAACGGCGTGCTTTGGTAACTCCTACCGTTGTCAGAACAGAACGGCTCCGCAGAGGGGCGGAAAACACAACGCATGAGGCAGCCCTCGGCTGGTCTGGCAGACAGATGGGCCCAGACGGTGTCCACGTTACACCGACGGCCCGGGGGCATCGGGAGCTCGTGCAGATCTGCGGAGGCCTCCCTCCACATCCGGGCTAAAAGCAACGGCAGCTTCGAGGAGACGGGAAGCAACAGCCTGACCAAGGCAGGTCACGCCGGGCGGCTGGCTGATCTCATCCATCCATCGTCCGGCACCCAACCCTGGACCTGCAGAGCTTTCTCAACCTGCCCATCGCACCATGGACTGTTTTACCCATCAGACACACCACAGACCGAAGCAGACAGGCCGTTTCAAAACACAGGATGCGAACAGGCTTCCTAGTGGGTCACTGGCCACAGCTGGTGGCCTGCCATCTCACTTCAGTTCTGCTACTCTGACCTAGAAGAGTTTCTTCTCTTGAAACGGACAGAGAGGTTTAAAAACAAAAAGGTTTCCACCAGATTGTCAAGCTGTCTTTAACACGGGAGGTTGGGAGCTGAGCCTTGCCCCTCCCCAACCCATTAAGCCGAAGCAGAAAAATAAAAATAAAAATAGCATTTCTACTGCAGGGAATGGAGATGGGATAGAGAGCCGCCTTGCGCAAATCTAACGGGAAAAGAATATGCAGAGTTGTGCTTATCTAAAGCCCGTCACGCTTAAGGAGGCACCTCTTTCCTTTTCATGCAGAGAAGAGAAAGCAGCTAACCTGACCCCAAGTGAGGGATTATATTTGTATGAACTTCCTGGCAGGAGGTCCAAACGGAAGGAGCTTCTTCAATGTTCAGCAGAAACAGTGGTAGAAAAAACTAGCCAAAGAGGAGAGATGTGCCATCCTAAGAGATCCTAGGCCAGCCAGCCAACACCCCCCCCCCTTTGAAGAAGGGAAAATAACAGGACAGGCAATAAAAATGAAATGAAATGAACCCTCAGGGTGACTTTTGTGGGCTTGAGAAGGTCACTTGAAAGCCACAGTTTGCGAAAGTGCCCAAGACGCGACTCGGAGATACAACAACATCTATCTGTCAGTGAGACTCTTCCGGGGTTGATGGAATCGGACCAGGTCCAGCTGGCCCTGCCAACTCTCCGCTGAGTTTGAGAAGGAATCCCAACGACCCAGGGGCACTAAGTGAAGGGAGCGTCAGGGGCAGCTCAAAAGCAAGCCTGGATGAGATGATCTGAAGGAACTGGCCTGTTTTGGGGGTGGGGTGGGGTTGGTGATAGAAACACCGCTCCAAGGAAAAGAGCCGGGGGGGGGGGGAGGGCTTTCCTTCTTATGATGTCGAAAGCAGGGGACGTTGCTCCAGCATTTCCGAGAATGAATCACCTCCCAGCCACCCCTGAATTTCCTCGGCATTATCCTGGAAACCAGTAATACCAGTTCCAGGTATAATACACTTTAAATCTAAAAAAACATGGTTGGCCTGGTGCTCCACTGCTCGATGAGCTGTGCGCTTCTGCCTGGATGTCTGTTGAAGAAGCTCTTTTATTGCTGCTTAAGATGAGGCGAAGAACCACAAAACGGGGCAAACCTCGCAAGAGGGGTGGAGAGAGAGAGAGAGAGAGAGAGAGAGAGAGAGAAAGCGGTTGGCATTAATTCCCTGGAATGACAGCTTTGGGGAAGGGAAGTGTTTGTTTTATCTTAGCAAAAAAAAAAAATTTAAAAAAGACAGGAGGGCCTTTGGAAAGAAGGAAGCTGTGGGAACCCAGGGCGCAAGTTCACAGCAATCACACGGAAAATGTGTGTGTTGAAATGTGGGCCTGCCGGGGAGAAAAACGCCCCACCCTCCTGAAGTATTGCTCCACCATTGCCCAGGAAAGCTTCTGGGGCAGAGAGGTCTTGACGGAGATGCCGGCCAAAACCCAAGGAGGTCTCAGGGCGGTGGCAGCTGAACCCGCCAGTCAAAAACAGAAAAGGAACATTGGGCATGGCCTAGGATGGCATAGGCTGTCCCTACAGATCCTGTAACACAGACCTGTGGGTTGGCTTGTTTTTAAATAATAATAAAAATTAATGAGCAAGGGTTGGGGAAGGGAGGAATGGCAAACCCCCTTTCCAAATAGTCGGGATGGCGAGGAGACGGCCGAATCCCACGGCTGACTCGGGCAAATGTCCAGAGTGCCGCCGGCCTCCCTTCTTGACGCCAGGAGGACGTTTGCCCAGGTCGGCCCAATTTCTCCACCTCATTGTGGGGTGCCGTTTACAGGATGGGCTCCGAGGAGGGTCATCTAAGGAAGCTCTCCTCCTCCCTAGAGCAGGAAACTGCCTGGCCCGCCCCTCGCTTCAGTGATAATACGTCAACAAGCCCGCCTTTACCTGGAATGCTCTTAGGGTTACAATGGACCAGGTCTGTGAGGAAGGATGGGCTATTTGGATGGCTTGGTTTTCTCTCTCTCTCTACAAAAAGCATCGCAATGAAAAACTGGCACAGTTACAGTGGAGTTAATGGTCACGGCTAGAACGGCTGCATGATGAGCACAACCAGCAGGGAAAAAGTTGGCCTGTGCACCGGTGTGAGAGACTTTGCGGCTCCTCCATCTAGGAAAGAAGTAGGTAATTTCCGCTGGACATCCAGGCTCCTTCCACCAGCCTGCCGTATGCGACCCAGAAACAGGGAGGCAGGGAGGGCACGAGGCGGGTCCCCAGGCTGCGCTGGGCCTGTGTTCCGGGGTGCATACACGTAGCCACCCAGGCTCAGAAATGTTGTGCTTTTGAGAAGTCCGAGGCCGAGAACTTTTGAACGCCTGGGAAAGCTCTCCGTTGGCTCAGCAAACACTCAGACGCAGTCACCGGGACCCAAGTTGGAAAAGGCAGATCTCCATCGGGTGCAAGTTCTCCAGAGACATTTCTTCAGGAAGACGCAGGTGTGCCAACTCATCTCGAGGGCGGAGTGTGTGTGTGTGTGTGTGTGTGTCCCCGGTGTGTGATGGCAAATCAGTAGAATCCAAGTCTTGGCGGGCAGCAGAGGGGGGAGGGATTCGTTCCCAAGATGCAACAACGCACGCGGCACAAATGGAGGCCGGACACCCACGACATGATGTGGCAGGAGGAAGTGGTCAATGGCAGCTCCTTGGGCCGTAGACAAAAAAAGCACACACACACACACGCAACACCTCTCTTGGCACCAGATGCTGGTCCCTCCCGGGCGAGACCAGATCGACACACGAGTAAACGCGACACAAGTGAAATCACCGCAGGACGACTGTGATGTGGCGGGCGGTCTGGGCGCAGAGGCGGTGCCTCGTGGCCCACTGAGCGATGAGGATGCAGGAGGGACGGCCGAGCGGCCGGAAGCCCTCCCTCCCTCAGGCCGGCTTGGAGCCGAAGAGTCCGACGGGGAAGTACTTCACGTGGGTCGGCCACTGGGCGGCCAGCTGGAAAAACTTGATGTCGCTCCACTCCACTCCGTCGATGGACACTAAGAAAGGACAGGAGGAAGCTTTCAACGTCGGAACTTAATCCCCCCCCCCAGCAGATCGCAGGCCTACTGGGTCCATCGTCTGAATCCGAAGGACAGCGGAAGCTGCCTGAGGTCAATTCAAAAAGAGGGACAGCCCAGGCCTATCCACCCCGGCAGGAGTTTTCTGAGGGACAGCTGTTTCCCCACCACCACCCTGTTGTCCATGGGAGACGCCAGGGATGGTGGGGTGCCCAGAGCAAGAGGCAGGCACCGGTGCTCTCACCACCTGCTATTCGGCGTCATGCACCAAATGCTTCCTCAGTAAAAAGCAAGCATTGTGCCAAGGGACTATGGCCTCTTCCCTCAACGGAGGAGTATGCTTGGATGCTTGGAAGGACAGTGGCTTCAGCATGCCATTCACGTCGAGATTTAATTCACTTCAAGCAGCCTCACTTCTAAATGCACAAGGCACGTGGACCAAGAGACAGCGGCCTGCGTGCAGGTGCTAGCATCCCAACTCTGCACTCTTGGGTGAGCACTTTCCCTGAACTCATCTGGACTTTCGTGTTGACTTTATAACGAAGTGGCCCTCGAGACGGAAAGCTGACAGGCAGGGCCTGCTAACGGTATGAAACGCCCAGAGGTTTGAAGCACGCTTCGTGGAGAGAAACGCAGTTAACAAAAGCCCCCACCCCCCCACCCCCGCACGCCTGCTCTCCCTCATCCGCAAATGAAGGTTACCTTTCAGCATCGTTTGCTGCTGCTTCGCCGAGCAGATCAAGCGGCTGATCCCGTCAATCAGTTGGCTCTTGGAGTCGACCTCTCGCTCTTTGGGTTTCTTGCTCAGAAAGATCGTGGGAACTGGAAGGCAGAGGGGCCACCCGTGAAGGCAAAGGAACTGCCCGTGTAAATAATGCCGGGTTTCCCACGGAGGGCGAGGCCCTCGGGCAAAAAGACATGCCACGGCTGGATTGGTGGCACCGAGGCCTGCCCAGCTCTCTCTCTCTCTCTCTCTCTCTCTCTCTCTCTCTCTCTCTCTCTCTCTCTCTCTCTCTCTCTCTCTCTCTCCTGGGTGGTTCCACCAAGCTCTGCCGGGAAAAGCAGTGGCCCTTCCTGTGATCTCACCCCACCGCACGCCGGCAGGGACACCCACGAAGGGAGGAACTTGCCTCCTGGAGCCCCCACGCTCACCTTTCTTGTTCTTCTCTTTGGTGACCACCGTCATGGCCATGGTGCCCGACTGCTGGATTTCCCCGCTGTTGGGAAGCCGCGAGACCTGCACTGAGCGGAAGACGCTCTTGAGGGTGTTTTTGGAGCTGGCGTCCTTCTTCTCCCCTTCCCTTTTCTTTTCGGAGGGCTGAGCGAGCCAGTAGTCCACCTGCAGCCCGATGACATCCCCGTAAGGGCTATTGGGAGAGCTAGAAAGGGGGGGGAGAGAGAGAGAGAGAGAGAGAGAGAGAGAGAGAGAGAGAGAGAGAGAGAGAGAGAGAGAGCAAATAAGCAGTTTCTAATGCACAGTTAAAGCTGCCTAGATGCCCTAAGCACATCTAATCTCGCCTGATTTCAGAAGCTAAGCAGGCTTGGCCCTGGTTAGTACTTGGATGGGAGACCACCAGGGAATACCAGGTGCTGTTAGGCGCCTGGAGTAGGAACTGGCAGGCCACTCCAGTATTCCTGCCAAGAAAACTCCATGGACATGGGGTCACGAAGAGTTGGTCACGACTGTAACAACACAACAACAACAACAACAACAACAACAATGCACAGTTATATACAGTGGTACCTCGAATTACAAATGCCCCCTAGATACTAATAGAAACCCCCGGGGGTCTAGGAGAACAGACAAGGCCTACGGCCATCCCGCTCCAACCTGACCGGTGCCTGCATCCACGCACTTACCCCATGACGGCCAGTCCGCTTGTCATAGAGGGGGATGACGGAGGCGTGGCCGTGATGTCCCTGGCGAGGCCGGAGGTCGAAGGAGGAGAGGTGGAGGGAACGGTGAGGCTGATGACGGGAGAATCGTCTCCTTCGCCTGCAAAGGGAGGGAGCCGTGAGGCTTGGGGCCGTTGGAATCGGGAAAGCAGGCAGGCTTCTGGTCTACCAGCGAGAAGATCCTCACCCTTTTGGGCCCTTCGGTCTGGAGTACACAGCATTCCCTGGCCCAAAGTTAGGAGGGTCCCTCAGTACTCGCAACCAATATCGAGCCTTCCACTTTCCTAGTGTTGGCTTTACCCAAAAGAGCGACGCAAGCCCCCCCCCCCGCCGCCGTGTGAAGAGGTTTCCCCTCCTCTGTGGAGTCACCAGGCTAACTAGTCCTTCCTTAGCACTGGCAGGGGAAGTTTTGTGTGCTGGAATGTACCTGTGGCGGCTGGCGAGTCCTCAATGAGCCCCACTTTAACCACCTGCAGTGGAAATGGCGGAGGAAGGGGAGGGGGGGAGAGAGAGAGAAAGGGGACTGTAAGTGTGAATCACTCCCAAAACAAAACCTGTCAAGATAACGGAGCTGCAGTCAAGATTAAACACATTTTGCTTTCTAAAGACAAAACCCTCCCGATCTCAAGGCCATGGAACGCAAGGAGATCATTAAGCCACCTTGTACTACTGTCCTCTCAGCTCTGTTATATGCAAGCTTATTTCCGCTTCTGTAAATAAGAACGGGGCTTGAGGCCTCCCCTTCATTGGCTGTCATCGCATCAGCAGTTGCTGGGCACACGTGCGGGTCACAGCCTGCTGAGTCACATACACCCTGCTTGGCTCGGGTTGACTCAGATTTCCCCAACCCTCCCCATTAAAAAAAAAAACAGTCAAGAGTGATGGCTTTTTTAAAATTCCCCTTGGTAAATCTTGTGTTTCATGGTAGGCCCACTAATTCCTTTGCAGGGGAAGAGTGCCCCCCCCAGTGGCCAACATCCTGCATATTTAATCCAAACAGCAGCTTTTCTTCCTGGGCTAAGGCCCTCGCCTGCGTCAAGGACGGCAGAAACTTCACAAACACAGTCGGTGTGTATTCGGAGATGGGTAGGAGCAGAAAAGAAGGGCGTAATTTGGCCAACAGTGGCTCCGGTGGCCAGGCAGAAATTTTCTGCACTGGGGAGTCTTCAAGGGCGATTCCCTTCTCAAGTCCCCTTCCCCGGAAAAGCCGAGGTTTGAAGAAGTGGGGGGGAAAGAAGAGCCATGGAAAGAAAACGGTGCGAACTGAAGACACTAGGCCGGATAGACCTGGAAAAACAGAGCTGCAAAAGCAGTTTCTACACAAGCTGTATGCAGAAATAGGTCCCCCTGTCCAAAAATATCGTATTTAATAAAGAGGAAATTCTGGATTGATGGTAAGGCACGAAAGTTTTCCTGTAAGATACTAACAATACATGCCATAAAAAGCAGAACCAAGGTAGAAGGAACGTCTTACCCCAATGAAAGGGATGAACTTCTGGTAAGAGTCTTCATCTTGGCTGTGGGGAAAGGAAACAGCAAATAAAATCCGGCAGGTGGGACAGAGGAGAGGTGGGGGAGAAGACCTTTCTCCTTTCTTTTGCACTTTACAGCCACAATCCTAAAAACACCAACAGGACTCTGGCCTACGGGTCTGAAGAAATAACGGGAGCTGAAATACACGTCTCCGAGGTGCAGACGCAGCTCTGGGAATGAAGAGCATGGCAAGGTCCCTAGGCCCGCTAGCTTATCATCTCCAATGTGGAGGCAGCTTCCATAAGGCAGTGGTACCGCCCTGGGGTCGTTAACAGACCGGAAGCTAGATTACGATGGCTTCACGTTCCAAAACAAGCCAAAAAGGAAATGGCTAAAAAGGGCAGAACAAGTCAAGAAACCCCAAGAACTTCAAATGTATCTTGGGTTTTTGGCAAAGTCCCCAGCAGTGTGCTTGGCATACATCGTGAGGTGGGAACTGTTCCTTTCTCCTCACACCTTCTGGCCAGTCGTGCTCTGCATATCTTCTGAAACCTATAATGTCTTGCAACTTTCAGGGCAGGTAGTCTTGCAAACAAATCAGATTCCCCACCCCCACCCACCCCCGTGACACATACTTCTAAAGGAGATCAGTTTAAACTGAATTTCAAACTGGTTGGCTCAGCGGCTTCCCTTTGTTCACGGCGAATGCCTGCCAACGTGATTTAAGGCAATGCAGACTTTCACCGATGACACCAGAATTCCACCCTGCTGAAATTCAAGCCCGTGGCAGGCAGGAAGAAGGCAGCTTACAATTTGTGCTTGCAGGTCAGCATAGCCTCGGCCACCGGCAGCTGGTGGGTCACGTTGGCGCCGCTCACGTACTGCATGATCCGCCCAACGACGTCCAAGGGCTCTGGGGAGGAAGAGGAGAACCCAGAGGGCACGTCCAGCCGGGAACGGGCTCTGACCGGCTTTGGCACGGAGGCGTCAGAGGCTCCCCCGTTTTGCAGGGCGGAACAGCTTTCGGGTGGAAGGGGCTTCCGCGACCGCCCGGGTCCTGGTCGCCGGCTCTTACCTGCCGTAGGTGGCTCCGATTTGCTGAACAGGTCCCGCCACGCTGTGTCCAGAAACATACTATTGTACCTGCTGTCCACGGTGCCCATGTACTTGGCCACAGGATGAGAGCCTGGGGTTGAAAGAGAAGAAATTTTTCAGTGTAAAACAAGCTTCCTTTGCCTTCGGGGAAACAGAGAACAAGGACGGACCACACTCAAGTTTTGCTATGAAAACAACTTCCTAATCATAGAGGCTGCATTTTAGAACGGGGCGGGGGGTGCTGTCTGCCTTTTATTCTAGCCAATGGTATTTTGTTTTGTTTTATTATAAGGCTATTCTCCGTGTTTAAAACATAGCTCTGGCGGTTTTGTTTTGCAGGCATACGGAACTGGACACGAGAGCTGATTTATTCCTTTAGTTTTGGAGGACTGGTTCTTCTCTGCGGCCAGAACCCTCTGCAGACACACATGTGAAGAAGAGCAAAGGAAGGTCTGCAAAAGGCATCTGGGATCACCCCAAACCAAAAGCAGGTAGTGGCTGGGAACGAGACTCTTCCTTCAGTGAACATCAGCGGCTGGGTATTTGGGATCGGGAGGTCAGCTCAGCTCTTACTCCGTACTTTCCTTCTGTTTCTTAAGTAGAGGGTTCCTGTTAACCCAACAGGAATGTTCCGGGGAACTGGAATGCAGAATTCCTGGGTCCTCAAGGCTACACACACACACACACACACACACACACACACACACACACACACACACACACACACACCCCATTACCTAGTGGGACGATGAGGAACCGCATGTAGCTCAGCCAGTCGGACGTCTTGTTGGCCAGCTGTTTCACAAAAAACCTCAAAATGGAACTCAGGTAACTCTGGCCCCCCACAGACACCACCTTCACGGGACGCGGCATGGCAGAATTACAGTTGCAGCTGAGGGGAGGGAGAGAAACAGAGAGGGAGGGGCAGTCCAGGCATCCAGGTGGACTGAAGCTGCCCATGCAAAGCAGAATACGTTGCTACTTATACTCAACAATTCCAAAGCTATTTACTTAAGAGGCCTCCTGTTGGAAGTAAAGAAGAGCATACAGATTACACACACACACAAACACACACACACACACACACACACACACACACACACACACACACACACACACACACAGAGAGAGAGAGAGAGAGAGAGAGAGAGAGAGAGAGAGAATGGACTGTGGAATGGCCTTAAAATACATGATCTCAGGGAGACAAGGCGTAGACACAGACCTCTCAAATATTTATCTCCTGCTCTTGCTTTTCAGAAATGAGAAGCTGGCAATGATCAGACCCACAGCCTTCGCCCTGGCATTTGGGCCTCCTGACCCAACTCCTTCCCTTCAGTGTAACCCACAACAAAAGCGATGCGATGAAGAATTAAGGGCAACTTCATTTACTGCTCACACTGCCATGGTGGCCACATAATGTGTGAAGGCCTTAACTGCAGTATCGCAAGCAGGTCTTTTTTAAAAAAAAAAAAAAGATTTACAAGCAGATGGTGTTCATCTTTCTACCAGATGCTCTGCTGAGAGGACAATGGAGGAATGGAAACATTGCTTTCTCTTTAAGTTGTTGTTTACGGGACAACCCACCACCCACTTCTCAGGAGCAAACGTCAATATCAAGGAGAAAGGGGATAATGCTTCTTCTTAGTTCCTCAAACCCTGCGGGGGCCTCTGGCGATGTGAATGTTTCAGGAAACCATATAACTCTCGCACCAAAAATCAGCAGCCTGCTCACAGAGCCATTAGAGGGCACTCACAAGCTGGAGGAAAAAGCTGGAGGAAATGCCACAACCAACATCAGAGGTTTCGTTCCTTCTGGGCGAACGAATGACAAATAAAATAAAAAGGGAATCAACTACATATGTCTGGGCAAGCCTGCAAACTCTTCAGTAGCGCAGTGCTCCGTTCCTAAGGGGGAAAGCGCTGGTGTTCCTTTTCGTGTACTGTTTGCCCTAACAAAAATTAAAAATCCTGCCCTCTAATTCTGCAGATCTTTCTGATCTAGCTCAGGGGGTTGGAGCACCTGGTACTGGGGGGGGGGAGAGAGAGAGAGGTAGGCATTTTAATCCTCATGGCGTTCCCTGAACCGGTAACTGGCATCGTTTGGAGCATGTTTGCCTGATGGGGCCACGTGGCCCCGGAGTGCCCTGAAGCTACTTCTGACCTAGAAAACCCTGTGAAGGTTGCCGTTAGCCGGGACTGAGTTAACGACATGTAGCTATCATTGAATCCACCTACTGGGTGGTGGGTGATCGTTACGCGTGCTCAGAAGGTTCTCTTTTGCATGTTTCGGGGCCTTCAGCTTGGCATTAAAGCAGTCTGCAGAACTCCAATGGAACAGACATTACGGTATAATGAGAATCATCTCCGTGGGGAGCTTGCAGAGTGTCCCTCACCCTGGAAACAGTGCAATGAGCAAAGGTGCCCCAAAGTGTTCTGAATTCCATGGGTCTCGATTCCCCATATTGGCTTGAAATATTCAAAAGCCACAACACGGCCTCCTCCAAATCTATGCTGGGAAAGGAACCCCCTCTCCCTTGGACCGTTGCAACATAAAACTAGAAAAAGAACCCCAGAGACAGTAAAAGCACCGTGTGTGTGTGTGTGTGTGTGTGTGTGTGTGTGTGTGTGTGTGTGTGTGTGTGTGTGTGTGTGTGTGTGTGTGTGTGTGTGTGTGTGTGTGTGTGTGTGTGTGTGTAAGAACTGATAGGCAAGTGTGAAGGAACACCTCACTCCCGTTTCCAAGAGGAGGCTATGCCCTTTCCCCCAAACACCTGGATATTCCGTCCCCGCCCCCCAATTAAGGGTCTTTGGGGGCTGAAAAAAAATTGACCTTGTGGGCCACAAGCAACCATGGGCGACATTTTGCTCCCCTGCTTCTTTAGGGGCTCGTTAGAGAATATACGGCGGAGGTGCCACTGGTGCAGCTGGGAAAACTCACTATCGCTGGATCCTTGTGAGGACGGCAGAGAGGACTGCTTGGACTTCAATGGTGGAGCACGTGCAGACCACCGGCTTCTTCTGGTCCTGGAGGAGGTCAGCTACGAACTGCAAGCAAGGAGAAACAAAAAAACAAAAAACCAAGCCATCCGGCCAGTTATTGGGAGGAAAGACAGAGAGAGAAACGGAGGAGGGGGGGGATGTTGCAGGGGACGGCAAGGAACACTCACGGCTGTGTTACACAGCTGCCACACAAAACCCTCTTCCCAGGGATTAGGAAATCACGGGCCGCGTGACTTCAGACAAAAGGCTGGTAACGGAACACCCTTAAGAACCTTGGAGACAAGCTTAACATGCCACTATTCCTGACAGAAACCGGAGAGGTCTCCCTTGCTGAGGCCTGGCAGGCGGGGGGCGGGGGGGGGGGGGAGAGCAGCTGAACGGCCGTGGGACAAAACGGGACATGAAATATTGGGCCCAGCCAAGGCACTCGCTGCAAGAGAGAGCCCCCTCGTGCCATTGGAAGGACAAAATCCCAGCCCCTCAAGGGGAGAAACAGACATGAACATTTGATTTCAACAGCACCAACAAGACCCTCGGGTGCTCGGCCCTGAGAAGGCCTCTCTTTCTCCAGCATTAACACTCGGTCCCTGCGTGGCAACCGGCACAGAAACCGATTGTGGAACTTGGTGGCTTTTGCTTCAAGGAAGACCTCAACCCCCGAGGCTTCAGGGTCATTTTTAAGATCAAGGCAACATTCCTGGAACTCTGGAGCAGGAGGGGTTTGGGGAAGAATTTTAGTGGTTGAGCCACTGGTGGTGTTTGGGGGGGGGGGATGTCTCCTTCTCAAAGGCTGCCTGCAAACCTGACACGGTTGCTTTCCTCTTTGGAGTCTCATCCTCCCCTGAAGCTATTGTGCCCGACATTGATGGAATTTAGTGCTTCCGCTCCACCAGCATTGAACTGAATCTCTCTAATACCTCAGACAGTTAATGGGATATCCTTCGCATGCATTGCAACCTGAGCCAAACAGGCAAAGATTGGCTTTGAGGACTATAGAATGTAGCACCTCTTTCCTAGAAATAACTGGGCATTCACAACTATGGCCTTAGTGCTGGTCATAGTACATTTACATTAAGCTGCAAAGCGCCTCATGCATGGATGAGAGGCACCATCATCCACAGCAACAACGGATGTGCAGAGGCAGCCCTGTGGGAGTGGGCTCATTCCACGATCACAGCACGGAGCGCCAGTCCAAGAAGATGTTTGGGGATCTTGCCTTCATTTCAGCTGACAGCTTGTCCAGCTGCCCTTCCTTTCCTCTAGACGGGGACAGAGAGAAGTGGAGAAAAGCAGCGACAGGGGCCAGCCGTCTTCTTACCTGGCCCTGCCAGTCCATCGTGTTCACCAGGATAATGTTCTCCGGCAGCGCTGCGTCGCACACTAGGATCTGATTCAGCTGGTCGTAAACAATCTTGCGAGGAATCTGTCGGGAGGAGTTTTGAGGCTTATGAAGCGTGGCTCACCAATGTGAATTCAAACGGAAAGTATAATAAATATTGACTCATTCATGCAGGGTTTTTTTAAAAAAAAACCAATTGGTTCAAAAAAGACACCCCAGCCAGATGGGTTACCTGCGTGCTGTGCCCCAAATCCGGTGACCGCTCACTGTCGGAACTGTTGGTCCTCTCACTGAGGGGCTTGGAAAGCTGGCGCTCTTTGAGGGGGGTGCTACGCTTCTGCCGGGGCGTGTGGGCAGCACTGTCCATTTTGCTGTGGGGGGGGGGGGCAGAAGAAAGGTGTCATTAATGCTCCACCTGATTGAACCCGAGAGAGAAAACACCAGAGCCACTCACGCCGGCCATGATGGTGGGGAATAGAGAGAAGTTGCCTTGGGAGACCGAAGGTAAGAACTTTTCCTCCAAGGTAAGTGCAGGTGGCCTGACAGGGTCCCCCTCACGCAAGCAACTGAGCCATCTGGAAGGTGAGTCACGGCTACTAGACTTCTTTTTGAGAGATAGACACGTTTCACTGCTCAACCAAACAGCTTCATCGATGAAGCTCTTTCGATGAGCAGCGAAACGTTTCTATCTCTCAAAAAAGAAGTCCAGTAGCCGTGACTCAACTTCCAGATAAACTCACCTGGATGACTGAGAATCTTCACAGACCTAAGCAACGGAGCTCTTTCTGGGTTTTATAACTATGACTAAGATGGATGTTTCGATCAGCCAGTGGCGGAGCCTGGAACCCCTTGCTAGCTCTACTAAGTCAGGATAATAAATTATTCCCAAAGTTGTCCAGGTTTACTGCCCACCACCTTTCTTTTATAGAAAACAAACCACACACATAGAGCCAAGCAATATAATCAGCTACACTTGGGGAAACGTGAGGAAACCAAATGGCATCTGGCTAGTCTTCCAATCCTCCAAAGGTGGGAGGTTAATGCGTTTACAAGCTGCAGACCCTCCCACAGTCAATCCTGCCACTGGGGTGGAGGAGACCCACTGAAGATCAGCTGCTAGAAGCAAGACTTTTGCAGATTTGTCTCCTCTGAAGGCAAAAGGAGGTCTCGGGGGAATGTGGGATGCCAGCAGGTCCAGAGCAGAGCTCGATCTGCAAGGCAATGCAGTCCAGAATCCAACAGCCCGAAGAAAAGCCCCCCCCTCCAGGTCTGCACTGGTGACGTTTCCCAGAAGAGAAATGAACTCGGGGAGCCCAAAGGCACGTCCCACCTTTTTGCTACCTCCTGAGGCACGAAGCAAACAGCGGGAAGCCAAGGACAAAACCCATGGGGCTTGCTCAGAACCCCGGCCCCTGGTCCAGGGTGGGCTACGAGGCGGCAGCTGCCACCGCCGGCAGCTGACACCCTGACGGCACAAGGAAGGACAGCAAAGGAAGAGCGGAAGCTCAGCCAACAAGCATCTGGTCCTGGCTAAACGTGTCTCTGCCTAAGCATCTGCTCGGCAGCGGGGCCTGGCAGAGGGACGTGCTGCCTTTGAGAGGCAGTCATCTGCGGCCTCCCCAAGGGAAGGGCAGAGGCAGGACGCTCCAGTCAACGGGGAGCCAGCAGAAGGGAAAGAAAGCCTTCCTAACGGCGGCGGTGCAGTGCATTTGGAGGTCAGAATGCTCATTTGGGGGCTAGCAAAGGAGGAAGGGACCCAAAGCAGCCATGCTAAAATGACAAAGAGGGTCCACTCTGGTGCCATTCAAAATAAAAATCTCAGGAAAGCATTTTGGGAGCCAGGGCAAACCCACACATCCCCCCGCCCCCCGCTGTCCTTTCCACCCCTGCGGCCTGCCCTCTCCTCTCTCTCCGCTGGCTACTCTCTGAGCTTCAAACATAAAGCAGCACTGAGGCGGCCTCTTCTTCCTCCCATCCAAGTCCTCCTCCGAGGCGGCCATTTCGGATAAGCTTTTGGCTTATTCCCGTCTCTCTTGGCCCTTGCTGGTGGAAAAGCCGAACCCGCTTGATCTTGACTTACTAATATTCAGTCCTTGGGTCTTCCTTTGACCCCCAAATGCCACTGTGCCTTTTAAGCCCTCTGGGTCAGGGTCTCTGGCCCTGTCTGCTCCCCCACTAACCCCCCACCACCCACCTGATGCGGAGCAAAGCAAAGTGTTCCACTTCTATACCGCCCCATAGCACTTCAAGCACCCTCTGGGCGGTTTACAGTTTAATTATGCAGGCTACACATCGCACCCCAACCCAGTAACCTGGGTACTCATGTTACCCACCTCAGAAGGACAGAAGGCAAAGTTAACCATGAGACGGCTACCTGGGATTGAACCCCTGGTCGTGAGCAGTCTTAGCTGCAGGACAGACATTTAACCACTGCGCCACGAGGCTCGAGCAAAGCGAACGGGCTTGCAAGCTCTTTCAGTCAATCCAGGGAAGTTCATCAATAGCTTAGCTCAGTGTTGGCGAGCCGATGGCACGGGTGCCAAAGGTGGCCCTCAGAGCCCTTTCTGTGGGCACCTGACATTGGCCCTTCACAGCCAGCTGTCTTCAAGTTAAATTGCTGTATTGGCACTTTGCGAAAAATGAGTGGGTTTTGAATCGCAGTTTGGGCACTCGGTCTCTAAAAGGTTCGCCATCGCTGGCTTAGCTCATCAAAAGTGGCACTTTTCTCTCTCTCTCTCTTTAAGCAAAATTCCAAGAACCGACAAAGCACGAAAGCAGCAGCAGCGAGCGTTTTTCTTTTTTGACCTCCCACAACCCCTTTTGCTACGAACAAGATAACGGTTGCCCTGTCAAGAGGAATTATGAGCTACAGCTTCTCCAGGGTTCAGCGGGTGGTGGTGTTTTATACGTTTAGGCCATCAGACACCCTGAACTGTTTCCAGAGGAACAGAACGAGAAGAACCGAGCACTTGACGCATCCTCACCTGGGTGACGCCATGCTCTGAAGCTCTCCTTTGCTGGTCTTCATGGGTGTCTTGATTTTCTCTGGGATTATTAAGGTGGTCGAGTCTCCAAATGTATCCTGCTCGTTCCCTTCCTAGAGAGCGCAACAAGAGGAGCGCATGGAATTAGTTTCTGCCAATTGAAAAAAAAGGGGAGGACGACACGGCGGTCCTTCCAGGGATGATGTTTGCAGCTAGGGATAAGGGAAAGAGATCTGCTCACCAGTGCGTCTGCCTCATTGATGCTGTCTATACGTTTAATCCGGGAAGGTTTCATTTTGTCCCCAATGAAGGCTTCCATCTGCAGGCAGCACAGCAACAGAAATAAGAGAGAGAGAGAGAGAGAGAGGGGGGGGAAATCAGGCAAGCTGTGAGTCAGAAGGGTCACATTTGTAATCACAAAATGATACTTTTTCTTTTGTCGGCCATCAATCAAGGATCTCTGTATACTTGGCCACAACATCATTCTGAACATCAACCTTTCATGTTCAGATCCTGCGTAGCACTACCAGGACAACTGCAGCCACAGCTCCGGAAACCAGCCACGATCCTTTCCCTCCCTGGTTCGGTGTCATCCGCCAAGAGGGATGACGGTTCCTCATAAGTGCCATTCACGCATTTGCTTCCCCCGTCGCTGCTTCCTTACCGGGCTGGTGGCATCCTTGCTAAGGCTCCCTTTGCTGTTAAGGCTTCCGATTTCAGTCTGGGAGCTTGACTGTGACATTCCCTCAAAGAAGGGCCTAGAAAAGGAGAGAGCGACGGGCTGTAGCCAAGAAGAAGGGCTGGCGGTGGGATTCGGCTCGGGAAAGACTCGTTCTCAGGGACGCCAGAGGGCTAAGCGAGCAGGCGGGCAGATCACGCAGCAGCGCTCTTCTCCCGAGGCCTTCCATCCCCGGAGCGGTCCGCGAAACAACTGCTTCGCGGAACGGCTTCCAAGGCTCAGCTTTCTCTGAAGAGCTCTGATTCTTTGTCAGGCACCCACGAGGGGAAAAGGTGCCGGCAGGAGCAACTCCCTTCTATTTGAGCTGCCCTCTGTTGAAGGAGAGAATCTCGCTATGCGTTCCCTTTCCCCAAGCGTGAGAGAAATATTTCTTTTTCATAAAAGAGGGAACCGAGCCACAGAAGCCAGCTGGGAGAGGATAGCGCTGCAGAGCGCCAAGAAATTGGGCCCTTGTTTTGTTTTCCACGTGCACCTTCCTACGTGACTCCTCTCCATGTGACTCCATCCGAGTCGTTGACCCAAAAGACCCCTCGGCCAAGAACTTGGGGAGTTTTGCAAGGACTGGAAGGGAGGTTCCTCGGAAAGAAGCCAGGAGGGAGGGAGGGAGGGCCCTGATGTCCTCGGGTATGTCCCAGGGCTGGGACTAAAGCGGACCGCCTGCAGCAGTGGCAACACTTTTCCTAGAGCAGTGCTGGCGGCACGGTAGGAAAGGGAAGGCTCTGCCCAACAAGCTGCTTCCAAGACCCACATTTCTTGACCTGGCCATCCGAAGAACAGAGCCCTGCCAGCTGGAAGAGGGAGCCGTGGCACGGGAGTTGCCCTGGCCTTGAAGCCCCGAATGCTCAGGCCACCGCCCTCTCTCTCCCTTAGGAGCCCCCGCTATGATTCAGGGCTCTCCTGGGCATGCATGGGGTGGTGGTGGTGGTGGCGGCCATGTGAGGAGGGTAAGCCAGATGGAGCTGTCCCCATAGACACAAAGGCCAGATGGAGCTGTCCCCATAGACACAAAGGCTTGGCGGTTTGCACCAGTCCCACATATGTCTAGTCTTCTGGCTGTGGGATTATTATTATTTTTTTAAATTCAGAGGAGCCTCAGAGTTCTTGCCAATCGGAAGCAAATGCCTTCTCTGGCTGGGCAGTCTACTGCCTGCCTGCTTTGTGTTTACAGCTCACTACTGCTTAATTGATTTCATCTGCTTTTGATTAATTGAGGAGCATAATATTTCTGTCGCTTTATTATTGCGGCAGCCTCCTTGGTATAAATCGCTCGGCAATATCCTTAGCTTTCTTTGGCTCACAGAGGCGGGATACAAAGACTCATCATTCATTTGTTCTGTGTCCTTTTCTCCCCTTCCCCCCGGCCAATTTTTGGGGAGGGAGGTACAGTTCCAATTATTTATTTAATCATTGCCTGCAGGCCCAGTGGGGATTCGAACTCCCAACGTCTGGCTGTATAGTTAGAGCTATAACAGACAGAGCCACCCACCCGTTTCTTCCTCGCGCCTGCGGAAATGCACCTAGCAAACCTCACTACCTTGAAGCCACTTTCTCAAGCGCCTCTTCTTCCAACATCTTGGGCTCAAAGGAACAGTGGAATGGAAAACATCTGACTTTGATGATCTGGGTTTTTTAAAAAGTGTGTGTGTGTGGGGGGGGGTCAAAATGCCCAGTTGTACTTACTTGAGTTTTGGCTTTGGTGTGCTAAGGATGCTCTCCGTATCTTCCATCTCAGGCCCGCTGTCGCTCGGGTTGTACATCTCCAAGCTGTCGTACAGCTCGTCCAGGTCCTCCTCCACCTCCCGGATCTGCTCTCTGGACACGTGCTCGAGGCCAAAGCCCACCTGCGTTGAGAAGAAAGGCTTCGTGGTCAGGATCGACGTCGTCGTTCCCCCCCCCACACACACACACACCTTTGAGCTGCATCCAGAGTTTAGCGGCTTATCTTAGAGGAGCAACTTCCTCCTCCAACCAGGCTGGAAGATGCCCGGGCATTTTCTCAGCCAACGCTTCCGCGACCTCATTATCTAGCAGCATTCTGCCTGGAAACGGCAGCCAGCTACCCCGCCTGTTTCCAGGCTGCAGGCAGAAAATGGATACAACCTCAGGGATCGTCATTATCGGCTCGAATAGAGGAGCAACATACTCCGTGACTACAGAGAGAGATACCAAGGGTTTTGTTTGGGGGAGGGGGGAGCTTGAAATGTCCATTCTCTAACTGTAGGCACAGCCTCGTTTTCAGGGGCCATCCAATCTCTTCTGACTTTTGGGGCCCTCGTTGCTTCTTTGAAGTGCATAAAAGACATCTGAGGAGGGGTTTACCGTGGTCAATCCATAGTACATTTTTACGCTCAAAAAAAGGAGCAATTTGAATCGAGATTTCCTGACTCCTAGTCTGAGACTCAATTTGCTGCACCACAAAGGCACCCCATGCATGTATTTCCAAACCCTACTTTAATCTAGAAGAAAAAGGAAGCTCTTTGCTCCAGGTCATCCCAATAATCACTCAGGAGCAAAACAAGGCTATACAAGTTGAACCAATGGTACACACACACATGCATACATACATACATACATAAATACATACATGCTACTTTGCACAACCACTGTTCTGAGATGTTCTTGGACTACAACTCCCAGAAATCCTGGCCACCACAGCTAGTGGTGAAGGCCTCTGGGAGCTGCAGCCCAAGAGCATCTGGGGAGCCAAGGCTGGGAGCCCTTCTTGCACGCACTCAATGGCAGTGGCTCTCTGGGGTTTTAAAGAAGAGCCTAACTCAGCCCTAACTGGTAAATGCAAAAGCGGAACCGGGGAGCTTCTGCTCTGACTCTGCGGCTGACTTTTGGGTACTCTGCAGACTACTCTGAGCTTCGCAAAGCAACCAGGAATTGCAACAACGGGGAATAAGGTGTACAAACGCAGCCAGTACGTACCTCATCCGACACTTTGAACCTCTTCAGTAGAGCCACAAACTTTTGCTTAATATTTGGCTGCTGTGAAAAAGAGGGACCATTTACTAGTTAGAAAAACGTCTCCGGACCAAGCCAATCGGGCACAAGCGCATCCTTACGTACGCCGGAAAGGCCAAACACAAGTTCGGAAAGGCTGCCCCTAAACCACCAAAAAGATTGGCCATACAACCTTCTCTCCACAGCCTAGCAGCAGGACAGAAGGCCACCAGGAGACTCAGGCTATACCACAGCCTGGGGGAAGAGCAGAGTGCTCTGACTGGAAAGTACTCACTACATACAAACCAGGAGACCTTTTGACTTCCAGGGACTGGCTGTTTCAGCCTCCTGTTCCTCTCCAAGCTTCTCCAAGTCAATGGAGACTCAAGCATGGAATTACCCTTGTTCGTGGCAAGAAGAAATGGGCCGAGCGGAACGGAAGACAAACCCGGGGAGGGGGGGGAGCTGGACTGGGGGGGACCCTTCGCCAGGCCAGCCCTCTTTTGACACCACTCACCCGAGTAATTGCGGAAGCGGAGGTCAGTTTCCTCCGAGTCTTCTTGACTTTCCTCAGGTCTTCCTCTTCGTAAAACAAATCCTGCGGGGAAACAAAGGGGCAAGCCGCTTCAGAAGTTACGAAGGACGGCCCCTAGTCTGAAGAGGTTAACGAAAGCCAATTCAAACGCTGGCCTCTCCAAATCTCAGCCCTGCGCCAATTAGATTCTGCATGTAAACAAGGCTCTAGTGGAGTTGTGAGCCTGAAAGCATTTTTCTCAAAAGCAATGACAGGTCTGAGGGCTCTTTATATGGCCGGCACTAGAAAAAGCTGCTTTGGTAGCCTCTGCCCTCTCAGCCACTTGTATCCGCAGAGGGCTTCATCCGATAGATCGCTTCCATAGATTTTTGGCATTAGAAGGGCCAAATTTGCCCACTCGGGAGGATTGCCTTGCATTTACACACTTTGTTCTCTCTTGAACACCTTCTGAAAGTGTAAGGTGAGCCATTATTATTTTTGAGAGTTTGCACTTCTCACACGTTTTCTCTCCAAGTTATTCCATTTTTTAAACAAATCAAAAAGGCTTAAATGCATCAAACATAATTAAGAACTGCTTTCAATGAGAGCCCATAATGGAAACCTCAGAGTGATGACGA
The DNA here is from genome assembly GCA_037367245.1 of Phrynocephalus guinanensis. NCBI lineage: Eukaryota > Metazoa > Chordata > Lepidosauria > Squamata > Agamidae > Phrynocephalus > Phrynocephalus guinanensis. Next base: position 5,419,658 of record CM074754.1, read on the forward strand.
GCAAGTAAGTGAGATTCCTAGGGTCCATTAGAAGACTTCTTTCAGACGCTCTTATTGTTGAGCGACTCACATTCAATCCTCACAGAAGGAACTGATTTAGGGAGGTGAATAAAGACGCTTACCTGTCCATGCAGAGGGTCATCGCTCCCTTCTTGTTCGGAAGAAAAGCTCTCCTCCTCTTCTTCTGAGTAATTGTCAATATCAGGGGAGCGATCTGAAAGACAGGATTAGCATCTTAGAAAACGGCTGACCAGTTTTTAACAAAATACAGAACGGAAGCCCAAGTTCCACCAAAACAGAGTGGCTGATGAATAACATACGGCTGGAGCCTCCGTCCGTAGTTCTCCACTTCCGCAAAGATTCCTGGTTAGTTAATGCATTTATTTTTATTCCTACATATGAAGGCTAGTTCTCAAGCCAAAGCCTTCCAATGTAGCACCTGTGAGAAAGCTAGCCTGGTAAGGAGCTCCTATTCCTTGATGCACTACTGCTATTTTTCTACTTGCAGGGAGGCAAGAATACAGTTATATTTTTGCAAAAAATGTGTGGGGAAGCTTTTTTTTTTTAAAGCCTTCCCCTTCCTGCTGTCTGAAGCAATGCAATTGACTCTAGCCACCTCAGGATTGTACCCTCTTGCTCTAATGCTGGTATAGATCAGGTATTCTGAAGCTGAAGGGGTGGGGGACACACATTAGGGATCCAGAATTAAATATACTGCTGGTCTTCAGGATCATCGCTCAATGGATCATACTCTATGGATCATACAGAACCCAACCCCCATGAAATTCAATTTGTGTCAACCAAAAAGTCGATTCAGATTTGACCGGCCAGTTTAAGGAAGTCTGGAAATGAGTGCATCTTCAAAGCCTCCCCCCCCCGACTTGCTATTTCTCATCATATTGACAGCTCATCGTTCACTCCTGGGGATGAGGCTTACAAGCAAAATGCGAGATAGTCTGCTGGCAAATCCAATCCAATATGTATTGCCCACGGCTTAAGCTGCGGACAGGCCGAGGAAACGATGAGGGAGACTAAAGACCAAGCTGCGCTGGAACCATCCTTTAAGCCCAAGTTTCCCCAAGGAAGATACTCTTGCAAGATAAAGCTGGGCAAAAACAGGCCTCTCTCTTCTCATACGCACACTGCCTTCCCAGCACATCAATGAGCTAGTCATGTGATCTGGCAATCCTTAGCATCCTGCCCAGCACAATGTAATAACAACTAGAACACTCTTAAATCAAAATCAAGACTTTTATGCTCACCTAGCAAATGTTAAAGTTTTGTGTATGTGTGGAGAGGAGGGTATTTCTAAGGCACCATATATGGTTTCAAAGAAATTTTAAAGCGCCTTCTAAGGTTCCTCCGCCAAGACGTTGTTCTCCCTCTTACACTTCTCGTCCTGTTTATTCTTGAATCAACTTGCAGATTGCCATAGCTGAATGATCAGCTATGGCAATCTGCAAGTTTCACTTGTCAATGTTTAACATAAATATTCTACTTTTTGTACCCTAAGCATTTTGTGACTTATTGGTCTTTATCCATCAGCCTTTACATCTCCTTTCCATCCCAAACACTCCAGACTCGGTTTCCAATGAATCTTGCGTTCAAGGTTCAGCATGAAACCCACATTCCACAATATGTCTGTGAAGATTCTCAGTCATCCAGGTGAGTTTATCTGGAAGTTGAGTCATGGCTACTGGACTTCTTTTTTGAGAGATAGAAACGTTTCGCTGTTCATCCAAACAGCTTCATCCGTCTGAATACAGCTAGTGCAAATCCTCCACATTCCACAAATGTTTCTATCCTTTTCTTAGCAGTTTGGGTTAAAGGCATAGGATTCTATGTATAATAGAACAGTGCACCCACAAAGACACATTAAAGTGTCTGTTACACATTGTACTCCTCCATTTTAGGGAAGGATCTCTGGGCCGTCTCTCGTCTGACCTATACTGTGTGAATATGATCCCAAATTACTCTAATCATGGCTGGACCCTCATCAGTGAAACCTGTTTCCAAAGAAGGTTTTAAGCCTCACAACAGCACATGATAAAGCTGACCAAGCCCAACCCTGCCCCTAACTGCGAGGGGACCATCGTCCTTCTCAGACTACCAGATGGGGACTGGTTTTCCATGGCTTCAGAGACCTGGACTCAAAGCAATGGTTTCAAACTACAGGAAAACACAAGGAAGAACTTCATGATGGTTAGAGCTGTTCAGAGTGGAATAATATGCTGCCCCAAAGGAGGGTGGTGGAGTCTCCTTTTTGGAGGTTTTTAAGCAGAGGCCGGATAGCCATCTGTCAGGGGTACTTTTGACTAGGACTCTTGCATGGCAAGGGGGTTGGACTGGCCCTTTAAGGTTCTGTGATTCTATGGTGAGGTACAGAATGAAATCCCTGCCTGAAAATTCACTCTCTGCTAAACCAACCTCACAGGTTAGTTGTGAGGAAGATAAAGGTCACCTGTCTCAGAAACCTACTCCTGCACAAAAATATGCCATCCATCTCTATCTCTCCTCTAACTAAAGGCAAAATGCTAACGTAATTTTTTAACAAATTGCCAAATGTACTCATATCATTTCTCAGAGGGGTTCATGCAGTTGCCTGTTACTCTCTTCTCCCCGAAAAGAAACATCTTTCCATCTAGTTTCTATTCTGTTCAGCTAAATGTACAAATAGCTCTGGGGTTCAGAGCAATGATTTCATCTTGTTTCTCAGTTTGTTTCCTCTCTCATCCGGTCACTCCTGGTAATAAATCAAAATATCAGCGCAAACCCAGCTGGGAGCCGACATCTCCATCGGTTTCCCTAGCAACCAGATTTATGGCCTAAGCAGCCGGTACCATAAAGCTGAGAATTCCAAGATGCAAGTCTAAATATAGCAGTGTTTGAAGGTATTAAGCTGGATTGTCAAAACAAGGCCCAGTTAAAACAAAAGTAGACATTACTGAACTAGAATCCAAGGAAGATTGGGGTTGCTGTCTTGTAAATTACACGCCTTTTAAAAAAAATGAGTCACCTCACGAGTCTTCTGAGCAGCAGCCTGTTAGCGGTGAGACCCTCCTTTGCCTTCTATTGTGTGTGTGGCAGCTACGTTGCTAGGAGGAGGGGCAACCTGATTCCCAAATGTGGTGGGAGACGACCACTTCTGTGACCCACAAGGAAAGCCCTGAGGCTTCTCCACACCCTGTATGAACTTTCCGTGGACACAAGCCTGCATCCGAGACCTGGGGCTTCCCATCCTATGCTGGCCCCAATTCATTTGGCCGGTTCTTCTCCAGGACTGTCGCTTATGTCTAACGACCCTTACAGTTGTTAGAACTGCTCAGAACTCAGAAATCCATGCAAGATTTATAACCCACACATGTCCTTTTAATGCAGGGGTCCTCAAAGTTTTCAAACAGCGGGCCGTTCCGCTACCCCCCAGACACCACTGGGGGCCGGAACACAGTCCCCCCCCCCCAAAGGGCGACATTTTAAATTGCCCCACTTGGCTGCATCTGGTGCCTCGACCATCTGGACGGCGGGTGGGGGGGAGCGGGAGACCTTGCCGTGGTCCTCCCACTTTGAACTGTCCCACTAGCTAGCATGCTGATCATCTGGGTGGTGGGTGGAGGGAGTGGGGGAAGCAACATAGCCCACCTCAGCAATAGAACCAGCTGCGGAGGCTTGCTTGCTTGCAAAGCCTGGGGTAGGTGGGGGGTCTGCAATTGATCCTGGGGGCCGGATTCGGGACCCTGGGGGGGCTGCATCCGGCCCCCAGGCCTTAGGTTGAGGACCCCTGTTTTAATGGTTTGGGGGGGGGTAGCTTTTTGCTGTTGCTGTTGAGTTTTTAACTCTGTGAATTCCGTGTGGTTTTAAGAGCAACGACTTATGTAACAGTGTTCTAACACTACAGTCTAGGGTGTTTTTAAAACTACCGATCTCTTTTTAAAAAATTCCTGTCTATGAGCCAGCTCTGGGCCCTTACGAGGGGGAAAGGCAGGATAATTCTTACCAGATAATTTTGACTTGAGCCCTTCGTGATCTATTGGTTGGCTGGAGAGGGAATAGATTTTGATTTCAGCCACGGGGACAGCAACGTCCTTCACGTTGCTGTGGAGCCCCAACACCAGGGCCCCTTCGTTGGGATGCTGCATAACCTAGGAGAACAAAACACAGGGCAGTTTCAAAAACAGGCCCTTTAACCCTCGAGGAAAAAGTATGAGAATTTAGTGTTCCAAGCCCTCGACTGCATCTCCGGAGAGCTACAGAACCCAAGGGTGAGGTTGGCCAATATTAAGACTCCAAGTGACAACACTGAACACAAATATAGAGATCACAAATTTGTCACGACATGCAGTATGAAATGGGCACCAATGAAAAACCGAAGCAAAACACTCACTTTTATTAAGGAGAACTAAAAAGGTAAGTGAGGAAGGGTGCACACAATTAATTCTGTGGGGAAAAGGGAGGGCTTGAAATACTCATTACTCTCACAGAACGACTTGGCACAGCATTGCCCTGATGGAACCGCCATCCACCACAGCCACACAGCCACACACACACACACACACCATTCATGTCGCCCAAAAAGCCTGGTCATTTGTCCTTTCACCTCACCTCAGCCATGTTGATGAGGCCAACGGCCAAGGTTTTGTAGCCCAGAATGGTCCTGTTTTTATACCGCTTCCTTCTCTGCAACATGATCTGCAGTTTGTTGGCATCTCGCTTCAGGAAGTGGGGATACTGCAAAAGGGAAATCAAAAAGAAGCAGCGTACAAAATAAGCAGCGGGCCAAACGTACACCGAGGAACCACGGCTCAGAGTGAGGAAAGCAAACAGGATGTTAAAGTCAAATTTCAGCACAAGCTGGCAAGCTTTCCGGCTCCTGACCAGACAAATACTGGTTCAGAACACTGATCTGTTCCTACCAATACCCTATTGCGAGATCACAATCGCTTAAAAGCAGTAACGTCAGCCCAGTGGCCCGCTTTGCTGTTTTCAAAAACATAACATCCTTACTGTCAAAAGGATTTTCCAGATCACTGAAAACCAGTTTGAAAGCTGCCATACTCTATGTGTTCAACGTCTTCCAATGACGGAACTATCAGAACAGAAAATGTTCATAGGTTTTGTGAAGAGAGCAGACGCAATCCACATCATGGCGTAGCCACTTGTGATTTCTTACAAAGAACAGTCCGAAAGCAGTTGCATTGTTGGCATAAGAGACAAACAGGCAGGGACCCCCCCCAACCCCCCCAGCACTGGGCAGCGCAAAACCTTGATTCTCCCTTCAAGGCGCTAGGTCTGGAAAAAGGCACCGCCTGGGCTGGCCTAGAAATTACCTGTTGCTCACAAGCCATTTTCTAAAGCACCCGGATACAGCTCCCCCTTCCTAACCATCCAAAGAGGGTTTGCAAACAGACTGAGTTTCACAAGGAAGGAGAGAAGACTAGGCATCCAGTGTGGGAAGGAGAAGAAATCCATTGGAGAGCTGTCTTCGGAACACTGCATTCACATCTCATCTCATCTCAGGAAAGTAACATATTAGGCGCCCGGCAGTAGAGTGTGGCGCTGCTTCCCAGGGAGATGGGAAGTGTGGGTGTAGAAAAAAAAATTATATCACAGCAATCTCCCTTTTAAAATCCCCAAGTACTTTGCAGTTATTAAGCTTCAGGTTTGGGGGGTGGGGTGGAGGGGTGGGGAAATCTCAAGTATACAAACTTCAGAATGGTGTCTCTCTATTTGCCAGGCTGTGCCGGGAAAGTGGGACATTCAAAGGTCCTCCAAGTACACGCTCAAAGTTGCAGCACACACAAAACACTTTGACTGCTCAGAGGGGGATTACGGGATATGATTGTAAAATGGATGTTCAGGAAACCCTGATATAAAATGGTTTGTTCAGGAAACACCATTGTACATAAATTGTACATAAATGGTGAGGTGGAGAGGGTTGGTAGCTTTAAATATCTGGGCACTTACATCTCAGAGGACCTCTCATGGACTGCAAACACCAATATAGTTGTGAAGAAGGCACAGAAGAGGCTGTATTCCCTGAGAATGCTCAGGAAGATGAATTTATCTCAGCATCTACTTCTGTCTTACTATCACAGCACCATTGAGAGTGTCCTAACTTATGGCACGCTATCATGGTATGGGAGCAGCTCTATAGTGGACAAAAAAGCTCTACAGAGAATAATTAAAATTGCCCAGAATGTTACCGGGCTCCAGCTACCAACCCTGGATGACATCTTCACATCTCGCTGTTTGAGGAAGTCACACAACATTCTGAGGGACTCTACTCATCCTGCTCACAATTTCTTCGGACTGTTGCCTTCTGGCTGAAGACACAGAACAATTACAACTTGGACCACACGTCTTCTGAACAGTTTTTATGCCAGAGCTATAATTGCACTTAATAATGAACTCAAGGACCACCAGCAGTGAGCACTTTGGACAGGATTATCTAGCCTGTTGTGTAGATGCTTGTGTTTTTAGGGGGTGGGTGGGTGGGGGAGTGTTCGGGGATTTTTTATGTGTGTGTGTTGAAGGGTTTTTTTAATGTGTGTGAGAGTGTTTGGAGATTTGTGTGTGTGTGTGTGTGTGTGTGTGTGTGTGTGTTGAATCTGGTCTCTGGGTGTCTGAATTTCGTTGTATGTGTATACTGTGTATATACACACAATGGCAATAAATAAATTATTATTATTATTGATATTGCTTGAGGAGCGCTTTCACTTTTTTCCCCATATGTCCCTCCTTCCCATGTCTACGTACTAAGGTTTGTGTACCAGCCATTTTCAACATCGGGCATAGAGCCCGGACACATTTGAAGGGGGCCACCGGCTGAATATTCTTTTCTTCTGCTGTTCTGTTCATCTGTTAGTGTGGTGTCCAAGACCTCCTTAAAAGGGCTGTGCCCATAGGAAAGGTGAGAATTGCCACGCTAGGCATCTGAAGAAGTGGGCTATAATCCACAAAAGCTCACACGAAACTCAACATGTTAAGCCTTTTAAGATGCCACAAACCTCCTTGTTAAATCTTTTTACACATTGTGATGTTCCATGTTGTACAAGTTGGTCAAGAGTGAGCTCTGTAGTAGCTACTAAGGATGACTTTTAAAACCGTTCCCACAATCCAATCAGCTCCATTCTGGTGACATGTATTATTAAATAACTTGGCCAAAGGCAATACATTGCCACTGTATCGATCTCCTTAGAATATTCCTTTACTCACATGTGTTTTAAGAATTATCTGTGTATAAAGTTCATACACAGACACTTCTTAAAACACGTGCAAGCAAAGGAACCGTCTACCTATTATCTATCTCAAATTACCAGCACAGAGTTGAAATGCACTTACCTGTAAAGAGAAGGTCAGCTGGAGCTCTGTTTCCACAAGTCCACTGATTGGCAACACAATCTCGTTGGACCTCAGGATCCTCTTGGAACCCTAAAAAGAGTTGAACAGTTTTAGTCTTCAAAGGCAGGGCCTGGAAGCGGGCTCCTCTAGCTGAGAGCTAACGACCCCAGAGAACCCATTGCACGAACAAGGACAGTGGCGCGGATTGGTGCCCACTCCACTGATTCAGGGGTCAGGCCTGAGACCCATGTAGAAGCTGGAAAGGAGGTCAACGCCAGTGTGTGTTCTCACTGCCTCAATCCCCGTGTAACATTGCTGGTCATGTATTTGGCTGCAGTCCCAAATCTGGAAGCCACTTTTTGCCTTCTACAGTAGCAACCGAAGCAACATCAAGCAAGAGCAGGTAGCTGGGCCCACATCCCTACCTGCTGAGTTGAAAAACATCCTTTGCTCCCCTGTTGAAGGAGTATCCCTCTACCCACCCACCCCACGCGGAAGCAGAGGGAGATGAAGGCCAAGGACAATCACTTCAGAAACACAAAGCTATTTATGCGTCATACTCTGCCTTCTCCTTCCTTCACCTCTCTGACCCTGACATGCTCAAACAGCACACAGGAAACTAGATAGTCAACGTGTTAGTCTTCTGCTTTAGGTACAGTAGGTTCTGGAAAAATCTGGACTCAAATGTGACGCTCGGCTTTCTCTGGACTGGCAAATTGATCAGGCCGGTACACAGCTTGGAACACCCCACCCCACATCCCACAAATCCCCTCCAGGCAGATACCTGCAATTTCACTGCAATCACCACTGAGTTTAGATCTTTATCCATCTCTTTCAGCATGATGAGCTTTTTCAAGGTCAAACTGAACAATCTGTCAAAGGAAAGAAAGAGGAGGAAAATGTCGATGGCAGATCAGTTATCCCTAAGGCACTAAGAAGCCAACACCGTCATGTAACTTCACTTGTTCACTGCTTTCTAGTGAGGGGAAGCAACACTGACTTCCTCTTAAGGCACAATTTTTCATCTTCCTACATATTCCCAATCAAGGCCATTTAAATCCACATTTTAGAGTATATTTCTACTGAGAGAATTGGGTAGAAAAGCTCCCAGCTTGCTGAAACACAAATCGCATCAGGAGGCAAACAAAGACTGGTCTCTTTATGCTCTACTGCCACGAATTATCCACAGGTCAGGTGCCAATTTGGCTCAACGGGAAATATGAATCAAGTAGCCTGGCAGCTTCATGCATGCTAAGTGGCACAGAAAACAAACTGCCCTGCAGCACTTGCCATGATAATTGTTGCGTATTTCATTTTTTAACATACAGACCTCAGATACACATTGCAGCTACTAAAATGGCACTTCCAAACAAAAGTCAAGGTTCTCAAGAAATATAAAGCACACAGGAGAAGGCAAAAATGAACAGGTGAACATTCTAAAAGCATTTTATAAAATGTGAAACTATTTATCAGCCTTGACCTGTTTGGCTGGCCCAACAATCAACATTCAGTAATAGCTGGTAAGGAATACTTTGTGTAGAACATTGTAGAACATTTATTTGGAACGTCCTCTGCAACAAGTACTGATAAAAATAAAATCGTTAGTATCAAGTTATATCTGCAGACACACAGAACACTGGCAAACAGAGATCATACCTAGATCTCAGACTGAATGGTTATGAAATTCCACCTCGGCTGCAACAGGGAAGAATGTCCGAGACCTTTCAAAGCATTATGAGGTTTAATTGCTCACTAGAAAGCCCACTGCCGTCATTTCATGCTGTCGAGTTAAAACCAACTTAAGAGCAACCATAATGGGGTTTTCAAGGTAAGCAAGATATCTAAGGAATTGTTTTTGCCAGTTCTACTCTCTCAGGGCGTTTCCAGGGCCAACTGTGAATGGGAACCCTGTTGTCCAGGGTCCGAGTCCATCACTCTACCCACTACAACACATTGGGAATCCCACTAGAAAACCTATTTTCACAAGTTAACTTTCATCACCCAATACCTTCATCACGTTTCATTCCCTTGACTACTTAGTAGCGGGTCAAGAATCTCTGGCCTCAAGGCTGGGGAAAAAACAAGTTTCCAATTTTTCAATATTAGTATTATAAGTAGGGGTTGTTTTTTGTGAGTCAGTGCTTCAATTAAAGGCATGTTTTTGTTTCTTCCAGCATGCCTTGTCTGGGAATATGCAGCAGCACAGCATTACTGGAAATGAACAAGCATGCTTAGCAAAATGTCAGCCTGATGCAAGCTACTAGGGGGACTTCCTCCACACGAGTTTTCTCTTTATATGTGTAGCTTCCTTAGTGACTGACATTTTGCAAGGTTTGTCCTGCACTTTTTTCTACCTTAGGTCAGTAAATCTGAAGCTCTCCCTCTCCACTTTAAAAAAAAAAGACAAAACCAAAATCATTTTAAAGGCATTTGTGGCAATCATGCCTCAGGACAAAACAAGCAGGAGACTATGTATGTGGTGCCTGTGTGTTTTGGGGGACAACGGCTATACAAGAGGGAGGAAAAACAACAGCAGATTCCTCTCAGAGATATCTGTCAAGATCTCCATGTAAACTGAAGCATATATCTCCTCTCCAGACTGTTTCACCAACTCGTAAAAGCAGGTGGCTGCAGCCTAAAAATCTTGAGCTTTGACTAACTGGAATGCAAGTAAACTGAACAACAGAGTGTTTCTAGGGAAGGAACCACCTCCAGAGTGCAGCCAACCTTGAAAGCTCAGTTCTTTGGTGTCTTCTTTAGTTGTTTTCTTTGGCCTGGCATTATTCCCAGCATTACTGCCAGTCCGTCTTGTCCTCTCAGGATATGTCCCAAGCCCAAAAGCTTAAATTGAGTCATTTTCAGTTCTAGTGAGACGTCAGGCTTGATTCTCTCATCAAAAGTTAAGACAGAAAGTTTTTCACATGCCAAACTCTATCAGGGAACAGATTTCGTAATCTGAATTCCATAAAAGGAAATATGAAGTACCCATAGTAATGGCAACGCTGAAAGGGTGTAACAAGTTCACTGACTACAACCAAATTCAAGAGGCAGTGTTCATTTGTTTCCTCCTTAAACAAAGGTGCTTGAAGGGAAATCGAAAGGGCGGGTCCTGGAGTGACCCATTTTAATCTCTGAACCGAAGCCATGCCCTTTTGTACTTCTTTCTTACATAAATATATTCAAAAAGAGTGATGTCGGTGTGCCACATCAACAATACATAGATTCACCGGCCACACCACAGAGAAGGAGCTGAGCTCAATATAGCACATTCGTGTCTGCCCATACATTGCTCTTTTCATTCTCACATCATTGTACGGTATCTTCTTTGGAAAGTATCTTTCCTCCAGTGCTGAATGTCAAAGATGTGCAACAAGCAGGAGGTAGTGGGATCGCCTTTGTTGGAATATTGAGGCATAGACTAGACAGCTACCTGTGAGGGATATCATAACTGCATTCTGACTATAAATTGAGCAGAAGGCTGGATCAAATAATGTCTAAGGCCCATTTCAACTCTTTGACTCTATGTTGGGCAAAAAGTGCTTGTTATTAGAAATGGACACACATCTGTTTTGTAATAAAAACTCTCGAGAATCCCTGAGCTGCAAAGGAATGCATTTCTAGAACAACTATCCAAGGGGAGACTTAAATTTTATTCTTGTTCTTATTAAGTGGCATTCTGCTCCACATTGTCACTATATTTTAACTCACTGCACATTATTCTGTGGAGCACAACAGAGCCACTAACAAATTAAGAGGGAGCATGGCGACTGGCATGTGATGAGTGTGATGAGTTATTAAACATAAAAATCAAATGTATTATCTTTAAACCCTTCTGAAGGGTTAAAAAAATCACCAGCACAAAAGAAAAAGGTACGCCAATTTTTTTAGCACGAACACATGAACACTGCTAGTTCCAAAATGAAATGTCTTTCCATGTCTCTAGCGACAAGAAGATAGCATATACGGGGGCAGTCATCCATCCATCTGGAACAGTGGCATTTCAGCTTTTACAAGACTGAACATTATGCTGTAGAGTCAAGTAGTGAATGGAGGACAAGCTGAGGCTTCCAGGCAATCTTTCTGCTCACATTCGGCCTCTGCTCATTAAGGACTTTACTGACAACAAGGTGCTTTGATATTTTCAAAATTCTTTCCTTTAATAGGTGTACTAGGTAAAAGGAAAATAGATGGAAAACAAAGTGGAAAGCTTAATGCAATTTGTATTACCTTCCTCAAAAATACGTACTTTGGAGTTTTACAGTGCTCCATCTTATGACATGAAGAAGTTTCCCTTTTTAGAGAGAATGTTCCTGGCTACTGCTACCATAACCCATTACCCGTTACCATAACCCCAAGTTGGGAACGACTGATATAAATCATCTGCAAGAAAGGTTTGTTCTAGGACCCATCTTCCCAATGCTCATAAAAAACTGCATTGCAAGCTGTGGCAATGCCCATGAGCTAGACTAAGTCAAGTCAAAACATGCCTTAAGTATGCACTAGGAAATATGCGCAGATCAAGATCTGAACCTGGTTTGTTCAGACTTGATTATTCTGAGATCAGAAAAGAAGCCTCCCTTTCAACATCTTTTGACTGTGGGTGATGAGAAAAAAACAAGTAGCAGATCAGAAAGAACTGCAGAGAGAACTCTTGTTTTTCTTCAAGGACAGAGTTTTCTCCTCCATGTATAAACAGCTAAATAAATGCATTAAGCTGAAGAAAATAAATTCATAATTGTCATGCCTCTCAGGAGCCAACCTTTAGATAAAGCACTCCCTGTATATGAGATAATAAATAAAGCCTTGTCGATAACTCCTATGAAACAAGTGTGTCACTTTATCAGGATGCCTCGTCTTGCCTGCAGTGACATAAAAGCAATAGCATTGTCTGCTGGCTTGTGGCCAGGTTGGAGTTCCAACTATCACGCTCCAGGCAAGACATGCAAATTATTTTCAAGATTTACCTGCAGCACCCATATAGCAGGTCTAAAGATCTAGCTCAACTTCTCCCCAGGGCAAGGAACTTCAAATACTACATGGTACCCACTCTGAGGATGCTTGATAAGTATAAAACTGCCATGTACCACTTTGTGGAAAATGGGTGTCTTAAGAGATGCCTGACCAGCTCAGAATTTAGATATTTAATTGCTTCAGCTTGTACCAAGTGGCTAGACCTAATGGACGAGTAAGCCAAAAACCAAATGCTATGGGACACATGTACGCTGTCGCTGTGTGATTCATGGATTTGCTTGCAAAGTTGTTAAGTTGCTACATTAAGTTTCATTTTATGTTTGGGTGTCCTTAACTATAAATAATAGGCTGCTGCATTAATCTTGCAGACCTGGGTACAATTTCTTCACTGAGTGGCCCTGAACTAGTAACACATGTTCAGCTTAACATGCAAACCTAAAATGTATGCTTATGGGATATGCATGTAGTGAGATCAATGAATATATGCCAAGCAAATAGCTAATCTGAATTTACAGAATACTGTACTCTATACTGTATATCCCTTAAATAAGGAGCGGGGAACTTTGGGCAACTCCTAAGTCCTTGATAACTGGCAATATAGGCTCGGAACTCTGGAAGTTGTGGTCCAAAATATCTGGAGGGCCCACAGTTCCCCACTCCTCCCTTAAATGTTGCACTTGGCTAGATAACAGACCCCAGTACCATCACCGAGACTCAGTCAGTCAGGGTTTGAAATACACCCTGATATGAGCTCAGGAGAGTTTAATCCACCACTTGTTCTTTGTTAATTACATGCATTCTTCATTCATTATTCCCCCACCGAACTGGATATGTCCTGAGTCATGTTACCCGATCTTAGCAGCACAGATACAAGTCAGCAACATTGTATCAGAGTGAAAATATCACCTTCCTTGTTCAAATCAAACCGGAAACAGTTCCCAATGTTGAGGTCAAAATGTTAAAAGCAAGAAACCAGGAGCCAAAAATATGGTACCACAGAACACAAGAAGAGTGACAGATAGAACAAATTTCTAACTATCCACAACTATCCACTGCACAGCTGTTCGCCTTGGCAGCTTTATAACGAAGGGAGCGCAGCATCAGGAACGTGGGAATCGTAACCTAAGCAGCTACATGGCAGGCTTAAATAACATAGCTTAAATAACACAGTGCTCATAGCTCAGCATGTCGCCTCCAGGGAGAAAAAGATTAAGAACAGAACAGAACAAAACAGCTCCATCAGGCCAGATACTATGGTATATATCCAGAGTAAGAGGTTCAGGAGGTTGTAGCCCCCACGTATGTGTGTCCTGCTCACTCTACTTCACCGTCCCAATTTTTTAAAAAGTTCCTTTTTAAGCTGAACTCATTTTCCATCTTTGCTGCAACAAATTCATCTAAATATCAGGTTATCTTCTATACAGGGAAAGCTATGCGTGCATGAGAATGAAAGTCTCTCTCCCCATGCATTAGACTCAGAAAGTGACATTTGATCATGGCAAGTCTCTCTCTCTCTCACACACACACACACACACACACAGTTTACCCATTGTAGAAACACAGACAGTTCATCTGAGATGCAGGACTTCCCCTTCTCTGCTGTTCAGGCCATATTCCTAGGCTTTTCATTTGCTTGATAAGCAGTTCCAGAGCTGCCATTCAACTATCCTCTTGTGAAGAATGTTTCTTGTGTAAAGCTTCTGAGGAAAGAAGCTGCTTTGATTCTTTTGTACACCACTTCACATACCAATAGGAAATGTTGTTTTAAGCTAGGTTTGCATGATTAAGCATTAGTAGTTTCTCAACGATTGCTGCATACCTCATATGCTTTCTACAGGGGAACCAGCCGGGCAACCTATGGCTTCAGGAACTTCATACATGCATTTCTTCATCACAAGAGCCACAGAGCTACTCCTGCAGAAGTCAGTACAGTACATTTCTCTGTGCATTTCTTTTCGTCACTGAAGACAACCAACTGCTTCCAGATTCATGATACAGTATATCCTTGGAGCATAGTAGCAACCCATCAATTAAATATAACAACTGTATAGTAACATTGTACTTGACAGGATTGCCCACATGATCATCATTAATCCACATAATTTCCTGATGGACTCAATTTTATTATGAGAGAAGCAGGAAGATCTCAAGGCACTGCTTATACTCCTGCCCTTGGTTTCTCAATTGGACACCATAAAGACAGCATATGACTGACATATTCATGCCTTCCTTGCAAGAAAAAAAAACATCCTTGCAATTATTTCAAACAGGTACTAGATTTACTAAGTGCCACTACTGTAACAGTCGGTCCTAGTTTTCAATGACTATTTATAACCTCACCGCCTTACTAACAACAATTTGTCTTTTTCCCAATGACGCTCATGTTTCTTATTTATGCCCTTAAATTCAGGCCACAGTTTAACATTCAACAACTGGCAAATATAGTGCAAACTTTTTCTACTTCGTAACTTGTATTATGCTGAATGGGACATACAGTTTTTACAAGCCTGACACAGAAACGTCAGATAACCTTACTGTAAAATCCTTTGCTCTGATATCCCAGAACCTTTGTCCTTCCAAGTAACAGTTCTAAAGTGCCCCGTTCTATTTTAAATTCTCAACTCATAATGCAACTGGGACACACACACACACACACACACTGTATCATTGATAGAATAATTTCTGTGATTATTCCAATATAGATATAATTCAGCAGAAGTCCCACCACTGTCCTCCTTTCCAACATATCCTTTCTCATGTCCGACTAATGTGTTGGTGGGTTTTCACAACTACATGAAATATAAATTATTCCTGACATAGAGAACAAAAGTGCATAATATGTAATGACTCAACTTTCCAGTAAGGAGTTATAAGAAAATGAATGAGATTGTTCATGCTGTAGCTTGTAGAGATGACTACCTCAAAAATAGCCAATGATTCCTTATCATGTCATCATTTGGGATGAGCTGGGGCATGTTTTTGTAATTACTGGTAAGTAGCAAATAGGTTAAAAGTAATGAAGAAATATTTAATTTAGTGCTATGCTCCTCAAGTCACAGAGGGTCAACACTACCTATCCCTATAGGTTGCCAGGCTGGTTGTTAGGTAGGTAGCTATACTGAATGATTTTTTTTAAAAAAAAATGCTTTTATTTCCCCTGCTCCCACCTGGCTAAAATCTTAGGAGCATGTTTCTGCAGTCACTCTTGACATCTAGCAATAAAATCCATTAAATGGTTTGACTAACTCCTTTTCATAAATAGTACATTAAGGTTTGCTGGAGAGTCACTACATCATTTATTCAATGCTAGATAATTCTTCAGCATCACATAGCTTCATATTTATGAAAACAAGAGAATCTGCAAGGTAGAATCTGACAGCCGAAGAAACTGAAGCAAGAAATACTGTTATCCTGAAGACCACACTCAGATGGCTCTCTTTGCTTAAAAAGTAGATAAGACCAAGTGGTTTGTAAATAATTATATCATTTTCCTATTGAAGTCTGTCTGAGCAAAGTTCCAAATAAGTCAGTGTGGCTCTGCAGCATCCAAAACAGCTTGTGACCCACTGCTTCAAATCAAGAAAAGGACATGGATTGCTGGGTTTTAGCCTGTAGGGCTAGAGTCTTCGATCTGAAACAGAACAATAGTAAGAACATATCCAATGTGACAAACTTGCTCGGGGGCCAGGCGGCAGGACAAACTGCCAAGGGCGTCTGCAGCTAACAGCACTGCACAGCACCAAAGCTAAGCTCCAACTCCACACCCATCTATCTGAGATATTTAAGGATAATTAAATCAATTCTGCCCCAATGAATAGACTGCATGAGTCACACATGATCCCTCCCAACCCAAAGGGTTCCAGTGGAAGAAGATAAGCTGCTAAAAGCTGTGTGAACTGCAAATGCAGCAAAGGAGTACAACTGGCATAGGCAAAAAATACAACTGGCAATGTACCCCTACTATCCGAATGATCTTATATGTCACTGAAAAGAATAGCCTGTTAATAGCAATATTTGTGGTTCTGTTAAGTTGTGTCTGACTCTTTGTGACTCCATGGACCACATCACGCCAGGCCCTCCTGTCTTCCGCTGCCTCCCAGAGACTGGTCAAGTTCATGTTAGTTGCATCGATGACACTGTCCAACCATCTCATTTTCTTCCATCCCCTTCTCCTTTTGCCTTCAACCTTTCCCAACATCAGGGACTTTCCCAAGGAGTCCTTTCTCCTCATGAGGTGGCCAAAGTACAGTATTGGAGCATCAGCTTCCAAATCTGTCCTTCCAGTGAACAACCACGGTTGATTTCTTTCAGGATAGGTAAGTTTTATCTCTCTGCAGTCCAGGGGACTCTCAGGAGTCTCCTCCACCGCAACAGCTCAAAGGCGACAATTCTATGGTTATAGCAATATACATTCCTATTTTTTACTTATTTATTCAACTTATATGGCACACACTCTACCTGAAGGTGTCTGGGCAGCTTGCAATATTTTAAAATTCAACATAATACAATTAAAATACAATACCCTAAAAGTTACCATCAGGAGAAATTGAGTTCCTATATTTATATTTGTCTCCAATCAGAAGGAGACTACTTCGGATTGGTTGTACATGCACCATTCATTAAAACACTTCTGCAAAATGCTAGGCATTCAAGGGCTTGCCCTAATGGGGTAAGGGACTACTCTAAAATTACCAAAGAAAGACACTTTTGCTTCAATGTTTCGTCAAAATGAAATTCATACGGAACTGAAATACAAAATTGTGCTTAATGTGCAGCTCACTATTCTGTTTCTGTAATGTCACTAAGCTAACTAGCTCTGATCAGATAATTATACCAAAGCAGCTGTAAGTCACTTGAGAATACTTTGTCAGCCAAACCAAACTTCTGCCTTTTTTAAAATCCCTCAATGAACTGCACAGTGCCAGTATGCTGTTATTAGAATTTCTCTTTGTTCAGGTTAACAGAAAACGTCAAAACAAGCAAAATGTGCTCCCAATAATGATATTTGCTCAAATCCCTGAAAATAACATATGGAAATTGAAGCACAGCACCCTTTCCTAAACATGTTAAAAACCAAAACAGTAAAGACAAGGGTACAGTACTTTCTTAACAAGTAAAACTTGTCTTCTGTTTGGAACTAGTTTATTCATGCTGCCCCATTCAGAAACTACTACGTCCTCCAGTATCCGTAATTACAGTATTTTCTTTAATATTTCTGGAAGACATTAAACAACACTGAAACTGTCACCATTGCTCATCACAATTATTATTTTTCTTTCCTCAGATTCCAGTAAAATACTACAGTGAGTAAGGAGGAAGCGGGGACAGACACCGGTATCATAACTACTTCTCTGGGGAATAAGCACTGAGGCTCAAATTTGTTTTTTTAGAAAAAGAATATTGTGATGCCTTAGAGCAGGGGTCCTCAACCTAAGGCCCCGGGGCCGGATGCGCCCCCCCCAGGTCCTGAATCCGGCCCCTGGGACCAATTGCAACCCCCCCACCTACCCCCTGTTTTGTGAGCAAGCCAGCCTCCCCAGCTGCTTTTGGACTGTGATCTGGCCCCCAGTGGTGTCTGGGTGGTGGTGGACTGGCCCGCTGGTTGAAAACTTTGAGGACCCCTGCCTTAGAGTCTAATGTCTTACTTAAGAAACAAGTTTATGGATTGCATCCCACTTCATCAGATGCAAATGATGTATCAAATGGACCATAGTTCATGAATGTTTATGCCAAATAAAATGTGTTAGATTTTAATGTAGAATCATAGAATAATAATAGAGTTGGAAGAGACCTCAAGGGCCATCTAGTCCAACCCCCTGCCATGCAGGAACCCCTTCACAATATTTCCGACAGATGGTCATCCAGCCTCTGCTTAAAAACCACCAAAGAAGGAGACTCCACCACCCTCCGTGGCAGCATATTCCACTGCCGAACAGCTCTAACTGTCATGAAGTTCTTCCTAATGTTCAAATGGAATCTCTTTTCCTGTAGTTTGAAACCATTGCCCCAAGTCCTAGTCTCTGAAGCCATGGGAAACAAACCTGTTCCCTCTTCAATATGACATCCTTTCAAATATTTAAACATAGCTATCATATCCCCTCTCAGTCTTCTTTTTGAAAGGCTAAACATTCCCAGTTCCCTAAGCCGTTCCTCATAAGACATTTCCTCCAGACCCTCAACCATCCTGGTCGCCCTCCTCTGCACCCGCTCGAGGTTGTCAACATCCTTTGTAAATTGAGGCACACAGAACTGGACACAGTACTCCAGGTGGGGTCTGACCAGAGCAGAATAGAGTGGAACTATCACTTCCCTTGATCTAGACACTATGGTTCTGTTGATGCAACCAAGAATCGCATTGGCTTTCCTGGCCGCCGCATCACACTGCTGACTCATGTTCAATTTGTGGTCCACCAAAACTCCCAGATCCCTTTCACAGGTACTATTCTCTAGCCAAGTGTCCCCCATCCTATATCTGTGCAATTCATTCTTTTTTCCTAGATGTAGCACAAGGCTTTGTGCTTTGGCTGCAACAGACTAATATGGCCATCACTACCATTGGGAGTTCTAAGTGCAACCTGGATCTCTATCTGGGCGACTACCAAGCTGTTTTTAATCTCCCTGTATTTGAGAAAAGAATACTGTACTACTGTAAATTAAACCATTTTCTAAAAAGTATCAGATAAACAACACATTTTGCAGGGTATTTGCAAAGCAATCCCCCACCATCATATTTTAAACAAATCTTTTCCTTTTCAACTTTCTTCACTCTCCAACTTTCACACCTCAGGCACTGTAAGTAGGAAGAGGGTATTGTGATAGAAGATGATTGCTTTGACACTAAGTTATGCTGCCACCCCACTCCAAGAACCTGTGTTCCAAAAGGGATTTAGAGGAGTTTTAATAAGGGCCGCTTTAGAAAAAACTGAATAGAATTCATTAGCATAACTGATCTACTTTCTACTACTTCAGTCACATCTTCCTATCAATTAACTGCACTATATTTTTACCACTCACACAATTTAAAAAGATAACAGGGCTTTGAAATGTGTTTGGTTACATGATAATGGGGAGAAAGCTTATCAGGAACTGATCATTCAAAGGAATTCACTCAGCCACTAGTGAAGGACTAGAGTCATAAATTGTCCTGATCTTTACAGAGGTTACATAAATTTCCACTGTCTGAAGCTATGGAAGCCTTTCAATCAAACAAAATGTTTAAGAAGATATAATTAGGAGCCTAAACGCTCTAGGGTAGAGGCTTTCATAAATTAAAGATGGCCCATCTTCTCAATCCTCTCAGTCCCTAGGCGGACACACTAATGACAGTAATATACTTTTAAAGCTGCCTATCTCATAAACCAGATCTATTAATTATAGAAAGTTCTTTCATAAAGTGTACTATTGATGCTCAAATGTTACTCCACCTCAGCTGAGTTCCAATTTGTATTAACTACACAAAGAAAAATTCGGCTGTATATATCTACACAAAGACTTGCCAAACCCTAGGGTTCAGAATAGGAAAGTGAAAAATGCTGTACGTACTGAGAATATGTAGTCAATATGCCCTCTAATTTTCAGCCCCATTGTGTGGGGGCTCTTTTCAGGTATCTGGACACAAGGCACATGCCCCCCCTTTGCAGGTTCCATCACAACCAAAACCAGTGGCTTTAGGTGTGTGGGGAGAAAAAGTCCCATGCGGGGGGGGGGGGGGGACATGTGCAAACAATTGTGCATACATGAGTGCCTTGGAGGACACCTTGAATGCAGTTGTTCGAATGTTTCTTAATTTGAAAACAGAGTAATATGTATTTACCACTGTATGTATATGGCCAATGTATCACCCATCGCTCCATGTGTTCATTAATCCCCAACGCAAGATAATTGCTATTTATAAACAATCCATACCTTAATTCACAAGTTCACACAAATTCTGAAGAAACCAACCCTAACTGCTTAACAAGTACATATTCTCATTCATTCAAGTGTGATCATACCACTTTAAGTCACCTATCAATCACTACCCTAAACTATAAAACTACACATGCTACTTAGGAGTAATACTCACTGAATTCATGAAGCATTGCCTTTGAGTGAACATGTGCAAACCTATATGACTGCCAAGAACAAACTTTGTTTTTCTCCTTTCAGGGCACTTCCAGAGCAGATTAACTGGCCCATTATCAAGCTCTTATCAGTAAGCTAACACCAGGCAAGGTCATTCACCAGAGCAATAAAAGCAAAGCAAAGCAATGTGTTCTGCTTATATACCGCCCCATACCACTTCAAGTAGTCTCTGGGCGGTTTTCAGTTGTAATTACAGTATGCAGGCTACACATTGCCCCCCCCCAAGCTGGATACTCATTTTACCAACCTCATAAGGATGGAAGGCTGAGTCAACCATGAGCTGGCTACCTGGGGTTGAACCCCAAGTCGTGAGTACAGTTTTAGCTATAGCAAAGGCATTTAACCACTGCACCACAGGGCTCAATAAGCTACTATAATAACACTGAAACACTAAAGTAAGATTCTTGTCAAGAATGAAATACCGGTATATGGAAAAATAAAGTGAATGGAATTGGTCATTCTTTATTTCTCAACACAACTAGAATGTTTCTATCTGTACCAGAACAGCTATACACAATTGTTCACCAACAGACCATCTCAATCTTTAACTGATTAACTGGCATCCCTAATTTTAATTCTCACAAGATGTTTATGGCAGTATGCTGGGATGTTGTAGATTCTCCTCAGCATGTGTAGAGGCCTCTGCAATACTGTTTCAGAAAGCCCTGCCAGCTGTCCATGTCTCACACTGCGTGACATGTGGGCCATAAAAACAAACACATGGCAGTGCTAGGCCATGTTTGGGCTCCTGAAAATCCAAACTTCTTAATCTTCTGACATGTACTCAAATACACATATAGCAGGGGTCCTCAAAGTTTTCAACCAGCGGGCCGGTCCACCACCACCCAGACACCACTGGGGGCCGGATCACAGTCCAAAAGCAGCTGCGGAGGCTGGCTTGCTCAGAAAACAGGGGGTAGGTGGGGGGGGGGTTGCAATTGGTCCCAGGGGCCGGATTCAGGACCTGGGGGGGGGCGCATCCGGCCCCGGGGCCTTAGGTTGAGGATCCCTGACATATAGCATGCCAAACGAGAAGCTGGTTTACAGTATTTCCTTTCCTATTAGTGTTAAAAGGTGGAGGATCGGTTGGTTTTGTAAGGTTCAAACTGGCTAGAACATTAAATCCACCACCACTCCACTTTCTACCCAGCTGGAACAGTCCCAGAAATTGAGGAAGTGGCGGTTCCATGGCTACAGATACACCTTCACCCAAATTGGGCACCTATCAAGATTTGCGTAATATGCAAGTACTGTATATATTTAAATGTGTGGTTAAAATCCAAAGAGCGAATCAACTAAGATCTGTTTTACCAGACGACTGCCCTATTAAAAAGGCTTTCAGAGCACTGGAAAAATCCGCAACCACAGCAGTGCTTGGTAAAAGATTATACAAACCTACTGAACCCAAAAGGATTTTATCCCGAAGTGCAGGACTGCAGCAAGAGTAACGTGCCCACTTTTATACATGACTCATTAAATGACTGCACATTATTCCACAAAAACATGAGGCACTTACAAGGTAGCACAAAGAACTATCAGAAATGACCTAAAGCAACTCTACTTCACTTCAGTACTGTAAAAATGATTATTTAACAGAGAGAGAATGTAAAGCGTATGTACACAACACACTGTTCTATTGTTTCTATCACTCAGTGTACATTTTAAAGTAGTGCTTCTATTATATTGTTTTATCTACTATGCAACCTTAACAGAGTTCTCCCTGCAAAGCAGCCTACTTGAAAAATGTTTAAGAGTTCAGACATTAACGTTCACCACTGGAACTCAAAATGAGACTACTACCAAAATTAATTGTTAGTCAAATAATCAAAGGGGGTGGGAAAGGATTGAGGAAACAACTCATGGTACATCTACTTCCTTATGCATGCATTAAAAGGACTGTATTTAGGATAAGGAATAATGATTAAAAGACACATAGGGGCTTGACTCAATGATCCATAGGGTCCCTTCCATCTCTACAGTTGTTGATGATGATTATAGTACGGCTGGCTAAATAATGTTTTCATGAGGTTGATGAACTGCCATATTTTGCTACAGTGATCTGTAAGATACCGAAAAAGATAGGCTGTCCATATTATTTACCAGACACAGCATATTTTTAATGGTCAAAACTAAAACAGTAGGTTGTTAAACTGCTAGTATGCTAAGAGTAAATATAAACA
The DNA here is from genome assembly GCA_037367245.1 of Phrynocephalus guinanensis. Classification (NCBI taxonomy): domain Eukaryota; kingdom Metazoa; phylum Chordata; class Lepidosauria; order Squamata; family Agamidae; genus Phrynocephalus; species Phrynocephalus guinanensis. Next base: position 5,442,271 of record CM074754.1, read on the forward strand.
ACAAACTGCAAATATATGCAGTGAAAGTAAGGAAACTATTGACAGTACAGATTATGGTAATTCTGAATCCCAAGTCAAGTGAGGTTTCCAGCAATTATCTGTGAAAAATAAAAGTGGTTCACACTTCCCCTGGAAAACATTTTTCATTTGAAGAACCACAGCTTTAGAGAATTATGTGTTTTATTCTTAAAAGAAACATGGGCCCCAAAATCAGACTGAAATGACTGCTACAGTAACATGTTATCTTCATTCAATTTCCTCTCTACAGAAGCAGTCTTCAAAAAACAAAAACAGAAATAAACCCTTCTAAAACACAGTTCTGATTAGAATAGAACATGCAAATTCTTGGCTCAAAACACACACAGCGGTCTCCAAGATCAGTAGGATGATCTAGGCTGCACATACAAGCTGAACATAACTCGTTATTCTGTCTTTTCATTGGAAACAGAAAATGGGAGACATGGAGCTGCAAAAGTCCACATCCTTCTTCTATCAGCTATGGACCAGGTAGTTAGAAAGGCTGGAGTAAATTGAAAATAGACACATGGGGTCAGGAAGAGTGGGTCACAAGTGTAACAACACAACAACAAAAATCTAAAGATTAGAAAATCTAGCAGAAATATTGAAGCATTTGTTTTTCATTTCTGGAGGAAAGAATGTTACTCATAAATAAATCCCAAAGCTGGCGGGGGTTATTCCCCACAGCTTTCAAAGAGCTATGTGAACTGGGTTCTGCATTTGAAAAGTCCTCCCCAGATGGTAGCCAAGCACAGAAACCCAACTGCAAGGAGGCCCTGAGCCCAGAAGGACAGTCACATGTCTACAGGGACCTATCAAGACAGTCAACTACCAAGGCAAATGCCTCAAATAAGAATTGTGTAAACATCAGGCATGTTTTTGTTATTATTTGGCTCTTCTCTGAACATCAGATAAGGAAAATGTTGCCCTTGAGACGCAGGGGGGCAAATTACATCTGTGATCCCAAAATGTTCAGAAATAAGCTGCCATGTGTTTGTTAGGAAGACGAGAACGTCTGAGTTCCCTGCAGATTTAGAACATGAGATTACCACAATAATTCTGGTAACAAGCATGGTGTCTGTTTGAGAAACAAATACCGGTAATAATCAACCACCTGGGCTCTTCAAGATCAAACAGGTCTAAGATAGACTAAAAATAAACAGCAATCAATCTATTCAAGATAGCTGCTTATCTCTCAGTAGGCACAAACTGCTGTTTACATCTTTTGCCAATTTTTTACCACCACGGCCAAGAAGGAAAAGTTAAAGGTCTGGCATCTCAGCTACCTTCAGAACAGCGGCAGCCTGGTGCAAACAATAAGCCTCTTTGCACAAAGGGTGACAGGAAGGGGGTGTGCCTCCACTAGAGATATAAGAGGAAAGCCATGAGGGTAGTGCAGCACAGTCAACTTTATACCACAAACAGGGCTGAAAGAGCCAAGGAAAAACTCACTACCTTTTGTATGCAAAATTGTGCTAGATCACTTAAAACAGATGAAATAGCTTCAGTGTAGTAAAGAACTCACTAATGGACCTGAGGGAACGACATTTAAAAATTCACTTTTAAGCTATGTTATCCTAGTGAGCATTTGTAGTTACAACTTTTAGATTATGTTTTATTGTTGCTCTTACAAATGTTGTATTGCTGAAATTTGTTTATATTTGTAAGTAGCTTGTGTGTGTGTGTGTGTGTGTGTGTGCTGTGTCATTACAGTCGTGACCGACCCCTCATGACTTCATGTCTATCATGCTATATCTTTTAAATTCTGTATGACATTATGTGCCATCAAATAACTTCCAACCTGAAGGTACTGTCACTAAAATAATGTATAGCCTTTGAATAGAAGTACAGAGGGCTTCAAATAATTGGTACATCATGTTTGGGGAAACAAACATGAAAACAGTTTTGTTCCACCTCTAGATAGACGTAACTAAGCTACACTTCACTTGCAGTAAATATTCCCCTCATAATGGGGTTTTAGTTGACCATACGCCATGCTCTTTAAAGGAAATGATGTTGCATATTTAACTAACTTCACCTTGATTACTATGAAGCGATATACAGTAGTTATGTTTTCATGCCTCTGACAGTTCTTTTGCTGCTCCTCCCAAAGACCTCTATAAGGCAAGGAAGCGTTTCTAACAATTTTTGAAGTTTTAGAAAGTTATTCCATCCACAAGTAACCTTCTTCTCACAGGGCACTACCTGCATTTATAAGACATGGTAGGCCTGATCCTCAAAAAAAAAAAAAAACATTCAAGAGGAAAGGTCATAATTGCCCCTGAAACAAATGGTTTTCAGTAATACCAACAGAAAAGCAGTATTGTTAGGGGAAACAGCCAACCTAATTCACCAAATAAGGCCACGAGCATTTACTGAGTGGAAACAAATGTCCTTGAACAAAGATGGTGGGATACAGGATTTAAGAGAGGCTCCATCCCTTCCCAAATCAAGAGAAGACAGATGTGTATGGATTTAAAAGGTCATCACTACCAAGTGTTGCTTTAGATGAGAGGGAATGATACAGCAGCAACACCTACACGCAGACTTTGGGGTGGAATGGTATATTTTCACATCAATTTCAAGCAACAACCGTACTTGTAAGTGGAAGGCAGATTACTCTATGTTGATTTCTATGCCAGGTGAAAGTGGCTACATGACTGAGGAGATCTGACTTGTCTAAGGGGATACATCCTTTGAAGTCCACTCCTGTGGCAAAAGGTCTTTTCCCATGATTAGGGCATAAGAAAGCAAGATGGAAACACAGGTAAACAACTGGAGAAAACAGTTGTCCTTTCTGCCAGGCACAGAGGCAGCTCTGTTTGTTTACAATCTGTTATGACTCCTCTCTTATGTCAGGAAAATACAGCTGTTTATAACTGATGGGGCAAACTTACTTGTCAACATGGGACAATTTCAAGAGAAAATTGGAATTTCTTATATGTGTAGACAAGCTGGATTTGATTTAAGCCTCAATTTAAATTTTAAAAATCAGATTTTTATGGCTTAAGTCAAATACAGTAATTGATTTTTAAAATTTAAATCAATTTGCTCGTTAAAAGCCATTGATTTTTATCCACCCATTTAAGGGGAATGTAAATAAACGTAGAGGATGCAGATAAAGAAAAATATTGTAGAAAGAACCATTCTAAGACATTTATAGCACCATCACACATAGTTTTCAATACCTACCTACCTACACATACAAAGATAAACAAAACCCCTTATGCTATACAGTACACATGTGAGGGGATGTGGTTAAAGGGAGTTCATTTCCTATCACATGAACAGGGCAGACGCATCAGAATTGATACACTTGTTCTTTGTACAGGATGAGGGTTTGAACTTGTTTTATCCTTAGTCCCCTCCGTAAAAGCGCAACCACACAACCAGAGACAGCAATGAAAGAACCATCTATACCCCTCCAAAACATGTACACAAATTCCGAGTGGCAATCCCCTTAACGAGGGGAAGCCATCCCTACTATCACCCTTCATGCATGTGGCAAGGGGAGAACAGGAATTGAAGGTGACTTCAACCATTTTGTATGAGGAAGGACACTCCTGGGCATACAGAGGACCATATGTGCGTTGAGTGTGTATGTACATATATTTACTCTTATTATTTTTCCATTTAAAATATTGTTACCCTGGTCTGTGAAGATTCTCAGTCATCCAGGTTCGTTTAACTGGGAGTTGAGTCATGGCTACTGGACTTCTTTTTTGAGAGATAGAAACGTTTCGCTGTTCATCCAAACAGCTTCATCGGTCTGATGAAGCTGTTTGGATGAACAGCGAAACGTTTCTATCTCTCAAAAAAGAAGTCCAGTAGCCATGACTCAACTCCCAGATTGTTACCCTGGGTTTCTCCATAAAAAGAACCCAAGGCACACACACATACACACACACACACACACACACACACACACATATATATATATATATACACACATATGTGTGTGTGTATTTATACATACTATCTATCTATATCTATACTCACACATATACATACATACATACATACATACATACATACATACATACATACTATCTATCTATCTATAAACACGCACACAAACATACATACACACACACACAGAGAGCGAGAGAGACGGCAAAACTACAGTATGAATATTTATAATAATTTTGCCCCTCTTTTCTCCTTAAAAAAGAACCCAAGGCGGCTTCCATCACTATAGATGTGCAATCACACCAACACATACTGTACATTCGTTTACAGCATTTTCACTGCCTTTCTCCTTAAAAAGGGCAGCTCACATGGCTAAAAAGGAACATCCAAAGCTAAAAAGGGCCAGCCTGGAAACACTTTTAGGAAAAGGGTCCAGCCGATGCCACGCGGAAAAGCGGGGAACAAAAAGCAACACCCAAGCACTGCGGTCCATTTAAAAAATAAACACCACTCAGGCAGCCAGTCAATAAAGACAAGACCCTCCCACCCCCACCGAATTTTTTTTAATAAATCCGTGTTTTCTTCTTCAAAAACAAGGATCCCCCTGACCTCCCCTCTTAAAACCCCCTTAAAAATAATTTTCGCCCCCATGTCCCTCTGAAGGTGACACACCCCTCAACTCATCATGGCGCATTTTGGGGGGAGGCGTGGTTACAAATTGGGGGTGGGGGTGGGGGTTCAGATCCTTAATATTAATCCTTGTGGAGGGGGCAGAGGAAGCTATGTTAAGGGACTGGGAGGGGGAGTGCCGCCTTGTATCCCCAAAGAAGGGCTGGGGGTGACAGAGGGACCTGTTTGGAAGGGGGGGAGGAGGGCGCCCTTTCTCCTCTTTTTTAACAGGGATGGGTGGGATTTCCTCTCTCTCTCTCCCCCCCCGGGTTTGGGGAGAGGGGATAATAAAAACCCCCTTTTAAAAGATCTGGGTTGTTTTTTAATATATATACTGTGGAGAGGAAGGAAATAACCACGACCCCTTTTATAAAGATCTGGGTTTATACACACACACACACGCACGCACGCACACACACACATATTCTGGGGAGAGGGGATAATAAAACCCCCCTTTTAAAAGATCTGGGTTTTTTAAAATATATATACTGTGGAGAGGGAGGAAATAACCCCTCCTTTTTTAAAAAGATCTGGGTTTTAAATATATATATATATATACTGGGGAGGGGGGGAATAAAAAACCCCTTTTAAAAAGATCTGGTTTTTTTTAATATATATATATATACTGTGGAGAGGGAGGAAATAACCCCCCTTTTTAAAATAAATAAATAAATAAATAAATCCTCCTCTTCCTCACCTGGGCACGCAGCTGGGCGAGCTCCGGTCCACCTCCCAGGTGGCGTAGAGGTTCATCTGGACCGGGCGGCCTCCGGAGGAGGAGGAGGAGGAGGTGGTGGTGGTGGTGGTGGTGGTCGTAGTGGTGGTGGTGCCCGAGGAGGTCGACCCGGCGGACGGGGCCGCCTGAGGCGCCGCCGCCGCCGCCACTCCGGGTCCGAGGGAGGAAGAGGCGGCGGCGGCGAGCGGCTGAGGGGCAGCCGTGGTGGTCGTCGCCATGAGGGGCTGGTGCTGGTGGTGGGGGTGGTGGGAGGGGGCCACCGCCGGCGACGGTTTCTCCCCCGCTTGAGAAGCCGGCGAGGCGGGAGAAGCAGAAGAAGAGGCGCCCGAGGAGGAGGAGGAGGAGGAGGAGGAGAAGGAAGCCGGCGGCGGGAGGAGGGAAGCGGCGGCCGAGCCACCACCGCCGCCCACCGGGGCCCCTCGCTCCGCCATGGCTGAGGGGAAACGACGACGACGACGACGACGACAAGGAGGGAAAAAGCAACCCCTCCGTCGCCCGTCTTCTTCTTCTTCTCCTCCTCACAGACGCTGCCGCCTCAGCGCCGCGCCTTCTGGAGATCCCTCAGCCCCGCGCGCGCGCGCTCCTGAGAGGAAAGGGAGGCGCGCTCGCGCTCGCCGTTCACCGTGGGTTCCGCGCGCGCGCGCGCGCGCGCGAGGCAGCGGCAGCAACGGTTAACTCGGGGCGGGGCGGGGCGAGGAAAGGCGCCCTCGACGGTTGGACGCCCCGGAGGCGGCCTCGGGCGCTGATTGGCTGGAGGGCCGCGCGCCTCGAGCGAGCGCGAGAAGAGGGAGGGCGGCGCGCGCTTCACCTCCCCGCTCCCCCTCCCTTCGTGGCGCCCCCTCCCTCTCCCCCCCCCAAAAAAGGCGCGCTCTTCTTCTTGCCTCTTTTCTCGCCTCAGAGCCCGAGCCTGAGGGGCAAAAGCGGACAAGCTCTTTTTGTTTTTCTCCCCAATTAAAAAAAAAAAAAAAGAGTTCCTTGTACAAAGATGCAACAAAATAAATAAATAATAAATTAAAAAAAACAAGGCAGCGTGTCTTTGTGTCTGTGCTTCGGGTGCCCGCAGGGGGTCCACTTCAGACGCCACAGCGTGCACATGTAAACACACTTGTGACACAGTGACATACAAACATTTTATTTTATTTATTTATTTACAAGATTTTTTTTAGCCGTCCCACTGCCAAAAAGTCTCTGGGTGGCATACAAGTATTAAAAACTAAAAACAATAAAATTATTCCAACTATAAAATACAGTGGTACCTTGTATAAAGGAAATAATTCCTTCCAATTGAAATTATGTTAAGCTAATTTTCCTTTATACAAATTCCCATAGGAATGCATTGAAAACGGAGTCATCCCTCATTGCCACCATTTTTATGTTGTACAGATTCGCCCCCTAGGCGATACTGTTAAGCAAATTTCCCCTACCTCTGGAATTTTTTGTTGTACAGATTTTATGTTATAGAAACTGTTTGTTATACGAGGGTCCACTGTAAAATACTATATTTTAAAGGCTGAAGGACTGCTCGCTTCTCATTATCAACACGTGTTTAAACGAGCAACACATCCGCACCCCCATCAGGTGTTTTGGGGATCCCTTTTACCGTTATGAAAGTGGCTGGCAGAGGTATTCAGCTTTAAATACCTGTTTCTGAGTCACGCTCAGAAGCAAATATGTAAATATGCATGTGCATGATGACTCATAACACGTGTCCATATACTATGCCCACATGCTATTTGTGTGCGTACGTATAAAGACATATACAGTATTTGAATACACCATGTTTTCTATCTATAAGACCCCCCCATTTTCCAATCCAAAATTAGTTTTCAAAACTGCAATTCTCTCCTCCGCTAACTTCCATAACGACCCTCAATTTTTAGTCTAACAATTTAAGACAAAAATATAGCCTTTGTACATGGAAAAATATTGTGTTGTGTTGTGTCATTACAGTTGTGACCGACTCTTCATGACTCCATGTCCATGGAGTTTTCTTGGCAGGAGTACTGGAATGGTTTGCCAGTTCCTACTCCAGGCATAAATGTTCAGGTAGAGATATCCTTATGCTGTAATTCTATATGCATGTGTATACTGTATGCGGGTTTGAAATACGTATGTGCCCGTATAACACGGGAGGTGAGGAAGCCTTGTCAAGGTTTGTTTGTTTGTTTGTGTTTGTTTGAATCCTGGTTGATAATTCTACATAAATACACTCAGGGCAAACAGCACCCGTTTTCTTCCTTTTCACTGAAATCAAGCGAAAAATAGACAAGGAACACAAATATTTAATTAAAAAACACCCACCAAATTTAAAAAAAAAGAGGAAAAAGTGAAGTCTAACAGCTGACCCAGTTTTTTGGCAATCTCTTAGACAAAGCTTGGAGGAGGGTGGTGGCTCAGCGGACTAAGGCTCTGAAAACTATTGGCTGCAAAGTCGGCAGCTCGGCAGTTCGAATCCCGGGTGCCACGCAACAGAGTGAGCTCCCGCTGATCCCCCCAGCTCCTGCCAACCTAGCAGTTCGAAAGCATGTCAATGCAAGTGGATAAACAGGTATTGCCATAAAAAGCGGGAAGGTAAAACTGTGTTTCCTTGCAGCCATGCCGGCCACGTGGCCACGGACTTGCACAACATTGGCTCTTTGGCTTGAATACGGAGATGAGCACCGCCCCTAGACAAAGCTTAAGAATGACACTGGCGTCTGGAGCAGGAAGCGATTTATTGAACGTGTCCAAGTATTACTAGTAGCATTTTAAATAATTATTCTGTCAAGTGAGCTGAAGTACAAGCATCACACGGCGTTCCGTTCCTTCGGAGCAGATTACTCGTCATTTTCATAGTCAGCTGGGTTTTTCCTTAGGGCACGCTCCCCTTCTTCCTTTACCCAGGCGCAAACGAGATAGGCGACGACAAACGCTTAAGAGATGAAAAACACAACAACAACAAAACTAGTTGCATTGCTATATTCAAAAAGCAAGCAAAAGGCTGACTTCGTTTTAAATTGGACCCAATATCAATCACTCTTCAGAAAAACTCAAAATTATTCATGGAATTTCCCTTCTGTTACTAAACCGAAAAGACCTCCAGGCAAGGACTTAAATGCCATCTACGCTGGAAGCGTTTCCCTCACCATCACGACAGGCGACTCCAAAGCCTCAACACTTGCCCCCCCCAGGGTTACAATAATTAGTGTGCTAACGTGTGAAGGGTTATGAGTCCTTGGGAATGAATGACAGAGATGCTGGTTATCCTGCCTCCTCATCCACCCTGCAGGCAACGAGCCTTTCTAATTACGGCAAGATTAGAATCCAGAGCCGGAAGGAGGTGGCTCAGGTGCAGCTGGCTCACCTGCCCAAACACACCAGCCCAGCAATGCTGCAAAAAAAAATTAACAACCACTATTGCTTCTATTTGCTCGTGTATCCAAATGAACCGAAATCCCTTTCAATTACTGCATTTTAGAAGACTCAAATATGAGGCATGCTTCACGTTTTCTCAAACTTTCATTTGCACCTTTAAACCACACTGAAATTGGCATGATGAACAACCGATGGTAAACATCATAAACACTAAGCATTTCTTTATACCGTCCTTCATACTCCAGGGCATTTTACAATGCCTATAGGGTTGTATAGACGGAGTATCCACCTCCATTCATTAAAAGAGATTTCCCTTTCCTCATCTCTCTTGCCCCATCTAGCGCTGGAAGAGAGAAGCATGAGTCCTGTAATTCTAAACAACGATATCTAATCCCGACCTCAGATCCAGTCTCCTCCTTCCAAGTTGATGGAAAGTAGAGAAGAATCTGCTTCCTCTTCCACCTCTTGGATGTCATTCCAGGGAGTCTTGTAGCCAACTGAAACCTCCTTCCTCTCTCTCTCTCTCTCTCTCTCTCCCAGAGTTTTGCAATGTTAAAAAATGGCCTCTAATCTCTGAATTTAAGCCGCTAGTCCTCAAGAGTAACAGCAAGGCAAGGCTCGACCGGATGCTTTTGACTTACGAGGCACCACACGGAAGACCTGCTCCGAAAACCGCCGCCACATGTTAAGCACTCCTTTCGATAAGTAGTTCGGGAAAGCTCTTTGCTCAAACGGAGACAAACTGTAGGTGACGACGTGTCTGATCCGTGCCAGGTTCCCAAACTTCACCCCCATGTTGGCCGATTACTCTGGAAAAACAAAATGGTCCTGGTGGGGGGGGAAGGACGATCAGCAAACTCCCCCACCCCACCCCCCTACACCAACCCTCAAGGAAGGCTCATCATCCCTGAGTGTATGCTTCTAAAGAGGCCTGCCTGCAATTTCCTTGGAATCACAAATACTTGGCCCACAGATGTAGTTCAAATATCCATGGGGTTACACAGCCTTAAATGGTAAGCCATAACAGCTCATTTCTGTCTTCAACCTCTTTTTTCCAGTTTTAGGTTCGAGGAACATGTATTTTGAAATTAAATGCGCAAACTATTTATTCCCTCTGGCTGTTTGGGCTGTCCTTTGCCTTCCAAAGCAGGACGAATAAAAAGTCAACGTGTTTTCTTTCCAAAAACAATTTTAAGAATTCTGTCAGGTGCAAAAGAATTTTTGTTTTCTCATTCAGCAGAGCTTTTCTTCCCAAACATGTAGTAAAACACTATTTTTTAACCGCTCCCCCACTCTGTTTTATTTAGTAATCTCCTGGCTATTTTTACTTTCACTTTCGCTTTACTTTAGTTTATTGTGGTTGATTTATGCATCTTTTGCCCAGCCCGCCACCCACAACCATACCAAGCAGCAGGTCAAGCCAGGAACCAGGGAGAAAAGCAGGGGCCCATCTTTACACTTGCTGGGGATGATAGCGCTTGTAGTCCCAGGAGGGACCAAGCTGGGATCCCCGAGTCGAATGGGCACCGCGGCTCCTGTTCCTTCCCAAACAGCGGAAAAAGAGTGGTGAAGGGGCTCTCCGCCCCAGTTCCCACCAGTAAAAACGCCCAGTAAAGCCATCCTCCCCTCTCTTGCTGGTACCCACCGGTTCACCGTCCTCCAGGAAGGTCACGGCGGCCCACTCTGGCTCCCAAAAGAAGGAACGAACGTCTTCCGGGGCCGCGGTCGGACGTCACTTCCGGTGCAGACCTGTACCTTCGGAGAGTCCCTCGCTCGCCTTTCTGGAGCATGCGCAGCTCCAAGGCTCGAGCGCGGCGGGTCTATACGCTGCGCCAGGGCTGTTGAGCATGCGCAGTAACTCGTCCTGAGGAGGGGGCGAAAAAGAGGATGGGGAGGAAACCTTCGGCCCTGCAGACTTTTTGGACCTCAATTCCCACAGGCCTGTCTCATTGGCAGCATGGGCTTGGAATTCTGGGAGTTGCAGTTCAAACCCTCTGGAGGGATCATCCCCCCATATACCCACTGCGCATGTGCAGATCCTGCCCTCGGTTGGAGCCCTCCGTCGGTGACTCTCGAGTTCCCGCTGGGTGACGTCATGAATCAAAGGGGAACTGAGGGCGGGAAGTGCCCGTAGTAAGAATGGCGGCTCGGGAACCCTGAGATAAAAGAGAGCATGCGCATATGGTGACCGCTGTCGGCCGGCGCTAGGCAAGATGGCGGCGTTCAGGTCCTTATGGAGGTTGAGGGCGCTTTCAGGGTCATCCTGGATCCAGGGCATCGCGCTGGGGGCAGCGCCCACCAGGTAACGCCCCCCCCAACCCAAGATGAGAATATGTCATTATTTTTCTCTCCTCTCCCCGTTCTGTTCGGGGTGTGGTGCCTTCTTCCCCAATAATTCCTGCCACAATGTCAAGGTCCTAGTCCTCTTGGTACCCATATGGTCACTAACACCCGCCCTTAAAAGAGAGGATACTTTGAAATGTATAGATTTTACAATGCTTACATTTGAATCTATGTGTTCTAAGTTTTTTTTTAATTGCATGATGCCTTGAGTCTCCAGACTCAAGGGGAGAAAGGGGGAGGAAAATAAAAATAAAATATAAATAACTAAAGCAGCAGCAGCAGCAGCAACCAAATAAAAGGCTGACCTGAAATCTGCTCCTGCCCTTTCTCTACCCAGCCTGTATTCCATTCCTTCCCCTACCCACACACACACCACCCTTTACTTTGACATGATAGGTATTTCCAAAGAGGGCAATGACTAGACAGGGGTGGCGAACTTTTGGCACTCCAGATGTTTCAGACCACAACTCCCACCGTCCTTTGTCACTGGCAATCCGGGCTCGGAATTCTGGGAGCTGTGGTCCAAAACATCTGGAGTGCCGAAGGTTTGCCACCACTGGACTGGAAGAAGGATGACAGCATTGCATGACATCCAATAAAATAAATTCTAGCGTTTTAAAAAGTGCATTATAGAGCTTGTGGTAACCTGCAAGGAGATACGGGTTTCTTTGATACTTTTGATCCATTTTCCATACTGGCAGTTATCGCTATAAGTTGTCATTTCAGACTGTGTGTGTGTGTCTCTTCAAACACTAGCGAAGGAACCTTCATTCTTCCAGATCTTTTGGACTTTGGGATCCATGATGCTGTTGCCCACCTGGTCAGTGGCAGAGGGTGCATTTTCCACTATGTGGAATGAGTGATGAAATAATCTTTTTTTTTCTATAAAAAAAGTTGCTTATAAAGGCAGCTCTGTTTCTCTGCAGATGTACCAAAGGCAGGTGCTGTGTGGTGTGAATATTTGCTGTGAAATGTTTAGTTGTTCATTTTATTTATTGCCCAACTCCCCCCCTCCCAAGAAAGGGACCCAAGCCAGGCCAAGGTGTACCTTATTCACTGTTCGGACGCAGCACTCTCATTACTTTGTTTCAGGATCAGAATCTCCAGAATTCTCTGACTTTCCCCCTTTCCTTATTTCAGAGGAAAGCAGTGGCAACCGGATGTGGAGTTTATTCAGCAATACTCCGGCGCCGTCATGTACCCTTCGAAAGAGTCGGAAAAATGGGTCCCGCCGCCGTGGAATGGTGAGATTTTCTCTTGAAATGACCCAGTGCTGCTTTACATAAGCCGTTGGGTTTGTGGCCCCCTTTGCTTTTCCCCGTCTGGCCTGCCTCACCCATTCGTTCTCTTCCGGCTCCGCAGACGTCGACCCGCCAAAGGAGAAGAGAGTCTCCAACCTCACCTTGAACTTTGGGCCTCAGCATCCGGCCGCCCACGGCGTCTTGCGCTTGGTGATGGAGCTGAGCGGGGAGAGCGTGAGGAAGTGCGACCCTCACATCGGCCTGCTTCACCGGGGTACCGAGAAGCTGATTGAGTACAAGACCTACCTCCAGGTGAAGCCCAGCTGGGTGGTGGTGGTTCTATTAAAAATGCACACACACACACACACACACACACACACACACACACACACACACACACACACACACACACACACACACACACACACACACACACACACACACACACACATGGAGAAAGAGAGAGAGAGAGAGGTATCCTGATTTCCGAAGCTGAACACTTCGTAAATGGGAAACTGTGTAAAAAAGCAAAGCAAAGTGTTCTGCTTATATACCGCCCCATAGCACTTCAAGTAGTCTCTGGGCGGTTTACAGTTTTAATTGCACTATGCAGGCTACACATTGCCTCCCCCCCCCCCCAGCAAGCTAGGTACTCATTTTACCAACCTCGGAAGGTTGGAAGGCTGAGTCAACCATGAGTCTGCTCCCTGGGATTGAACCGGAACTGCACAGGGATGCAATGCCTCCTGGGAAATGAACTCCTTTGGAAAATGCATGAACCGAGGTTTTCTGGGGTGGGTGTAAATAGGGGCATTGGGCATTATTTTAAACAGACTTCTTTTGGTGAAATGAAAATAACTTTAACCGAGGTATTTGTAAACCAAGGTACCCCCCCTCTGTGTGTGTGTGTGTGTGTGTGTGTGTGTGTGTGTGTGTGTGTGTGTGTGTGTGTGTGTGTGTTGAGAGAAAGACTTAGTTCTTCTTGTGCTACTTGGTGCATCAGGCAAAGAGCGCTTTCCAGTGGTTCTGGTCTGCAGCTTCCGTTTCTGAATTTTCCTGTGTGACGTTCGCCACATTTAAATCTTTGCAGAAAGTTTCTCGCCGGGTCTTCGGTGGCCTTCCTTGTTTTCCTTTTCCCGTGGAGGTGGTGCCCAGTGCATTGCAGCTTGAGGGAATCCGGTTTGTACAGAGAATCAAAGCATGGGCCAAGCGAGGCACTTCAGACATCCAGTCACTATTTCATCCCATTTCCGGCTGCTGCTGTGTTGGAATACATCCTCGTTTGTAACATGGTCCTTGTCAGAGATGCCTAGTGTCCTGGGCAAACATCTCTGGTGGAATAAGTTCAGCTTCTGGTGTGTGTGTGTGTGTGTGTGTGTGTGTGTGTGTGTGTGTGTGTATTCCCTGTTATCCTCCTGTCTGTTGCTTATTAGAGAGTTTAAAAAGTATTATATGCTTGAAGTTGGTAACACAGTTCTCTTTAAACTTTCCCAGAGGGGACGTCTCCGTCCCTCTTCAACCCCCTTGTTTTTCCCCTCAGGCGCTGCCTTATTTCGACCGGCTGGATTACGTCTCCATGATGTGCAACGAACAGGCCTACTCCTTGGCGGTTGAGAAGCTGCTGAACATTCAGCCGCCCTTGAGAGCTCAGTGGATCCGAGGTGGGCGGGCAGCTTTTGGGTGGGCCCCCAAAGCGGTGGTTGTAACTCCCAAGCATGGCTCACTGAGCTCTCAAAGGGAGGCCGGGTGGATTCGATTTAAATCCCAATTCAAATCTTTAAAATCAGACCCTCCGTCTCTCCCTCCTTCCCAGTCCTCTTTGCCGAAATCACGCGCCTCCTGAACCACATCATGGCCGTCACGACCCATGCCCTGGACGTTGGGGCCATGACACCCTTCTGCTGGATGTTTGAGGAGAGGGAGAAGGTACGTGAACATCTGCCAGGCAAGAAAATGTTTGGATGCAGTGCAAAAAACAAAAAAAACAATAAAAAGTTTTGGGAGCTCCATTAGGGGATTCTCTGGCTTTTACCTATCTTCAAAATGTGATTTATGTACTGTATTTTTTTCGCTCTGCAAGACGCACTTCCACCACCACCACCCTTAACTGTAAGGAGAAATTTCTCCGCATCTTATAGGGTGAATACTCCCCCGCCGGGAGGCTCCAGAGCAGCTGCTATGGAGGCCTCCTGACCTGGTGCAGGTCCCAGCCCCAATGGAGGCTTCCCAATCCAGCTGTTTAAAAAAATAACCTTGCATAATTGATTTTTATTTTATCCATAGAAGAGGAGAATAGTCAGCCCTACTGAAGACCATCGAGATGAGAAACAGGCTCGAGCAGTGGTGGCGAAACCTTCAGCACTCCAGATGTTTCGGACCACAACTCCCAAAATTCCAAGCGCCTGCTGCCATTGACAAAGGGCTGTGGGAGTGGTCATCTAAAACATCTGGAGTGCCGAAGGTTTGCCACCACTGGGCTAGAATAGCCACCCACCCTGATGATCATAGAGCTGATCTTCCAGAGAGGCTGATTCACATTCGGCCTGTCTTGAAGAGTGGCTCTATGGAAAAAATAATAATAAAAAGAAGTCCAGTTGCCAGGACTCCCCTTCCGGATGAACTCGCCTGGATGACTGGGAATCTTCACAGACATTTTCCAGAGTCAGCCCCGTGGTAGAGCGCCGTTCCAGCCTCACGGGAGATTTCCATCTGAGTTTGACGCACGCCGTCATCTTTTGCCTGGAGCATTTTGAAACGGAGAGCCAGCGCCCTGCGCGGCCATCCCCCCTCCTCCTTGTCACAATGATGCCCCAGTGCGGGACCGACGGCGTCGTACGCTCTGAGATCTATGAAAGAGCAATTTGTGTGTTTCAAACTCTTCTTGCCACCCCTTGCATCCACACTGGGAAGCCGTCGTTTCCCCCTCCTGGTTCCAAACCGGAATCGGACCAAATTCGGGGGGGGGGGGACGACATAGGAGGCAAACAAAGGGTATGAACCTCACTTGAATGCCGAGCCTCTTGATCCGTCATTCAGAGGCACCCTATGGGTACGTGCGAGAAGCGGGGCTTTCTCTGTTGCCCTCCCCCCCCTCTTGTTTCCAGATCCCACTGAAAGAACCCTTTTCCCTACAGATGTTTGAATTCTACGAACGGGTCTCTGGGGCTCGGATGCACGCTGCTTATGTCCGCCCTGGAGGGGTCCACCAGGTAAGACGGTGCTTTTTTGGGGGCCGGACCGGTAGTTTAGCAAAGAGGGGGAAGGGAGGAATCCTGCCGCCTGTGGATGATGGGACGTCATGTCAGGATGCCGGGACGGGAGTTCCCCACCCCAGCCCACCCGCGGAAGAAGAAGAAGAAGAAGAAGAAGAAGAAGAAGAAGAAGAAGAAGAAGAAGAAGAAGAGGGTTCAAGGGTTCGACTCCCCTCTCAGGCTCCCTTAACAGGAGCTGGACCGGATGATGTACTGAATCCCTTCTTGTTCTGTAGATCTAAGAGAGCTCAGGGGTTACGGGATCTGACTCCAGAGGTAGAGGGGGGGGAGTTCCACTCCCTTCCGTCCCTCCCTGATAGGAGCTGGGCCGGATGATCTAGTGGTGGTCAGCCTTCGACCCTCCCGATGTTTTGGATCACCACTCCCACAATCCTTTGTCATTGGCAGTACGGGCATGGAATTCTGGG
Organism: Phrynocephalus guinanensis; assembly: GCA_037367245.1. Lineage (NCBI taxonomy): Eukaryota > Metazoa > Chordata > Lepidosauria > Squamata > Agamidae > Phrynocephalus > Phrynocephalus guinanensis. Next base: position 5,458,220 of record CM074754.1, read on the forward strand.
AGTTGCGGTCCAGAACATCTGGAGGGCTGGAGGTTCACCACCACCGACACATAAGATCCCTCCTAGGCCTGTACAGTAGGACCCCCATATCCACTGATTCATTATCCACTGATTCAGTTATCCACGGTTGGCAGAGGAAAAAATAACTAAATAATTCAGCAGCCGCAAGCTATTGTCATAAAACAGCAGCCGTAAAGCAAGCTATTGTTGCAAAACAGCAGCTGTAAAGCAAGTTACTATCATGAAACTGCAGTTTTGGGGGACAGATTTTGGCGTTCTCTCTTATCCACGGTTTTCATTATCCACGGGAAGGCTTGCAACCAATCCCCAGCGGATACCGGGGTCCTACTGTAGTTCTAAGATGATGGGGCTGCTCACTGATTTAGGTATCTGTCCACGGAGTTAGAGGTAGAGAGTTCGAAACCCACCTAACCCCACGTGCTTGCTCAATAGGATAAACCAGGATCTCCTTTCAGCTGTGCAGTTGTAAGATTAGGGGATGACTCCATGGTTTAGGTATCTGCAGAGTCCGAGGCTGGGAGTGCATTCCCCCCCCCGGGGGTGGATTGGATAACCTCTGAGATCCCCTCCTAGCTCTGCAGTTCTAAGAAGATGAGGGGGACCTACTGACTCGTCCCTTCTCTCCCTTTGCACCCAGGATATGCCTTTGGGGCTGATGGATGACATCTACGAGTTCGCGAAGAACTTCTCCGCACGGATCGACGAGGTGGAAGAGGTGAGGTCTCTCTCGTCCGGCCCCGCCAGGGGTGTTTCCTTGGGTCTTGCCCGGGCATCTCTGGCCTCTCGGCCCGTCTGTTCCTCTCTTGCGCCAGTATCACGGCCCGGCGTCTAAGCATTCACCCAGTGGGTCTCCACCGGTGGGGTCCCCAGATGTTCCTGGAACTGCAACTCCCAGAAGTCTTCATCACGAGCTGAGCTGGCCCGGATTTCTGGGAGTTGCGGTCCAGGAACATCTGGGGACTCCACCGGTGGAGAACCAACCGATCTGGCAGAGGGGGGGGGACCAGAAGGTCAGGTTTGGCTTCCCCACACCGCGCGAAGCTCAGGACGTGGTGTCATCTCTTCCCGCTCCAGCTGCTCACCAACAACCGCATCTGGAAGCAACGCACCGTGGATATCGGCATCGTGAGCTCAGAGGACGCCCTCAACTATGGCTTTAGGTAGCAAAGCTCTCCGTGGGTACCTCCACGGGTCCATCTGTTCCATTCTATTTCCATTGCCATGCCGTTGCAACCCACCGAGCGTCTCTTCTTGTGGGCGGTGAGAAAGATTGCCAGAACCCTCCCGAGGACGTCTCGGGTCTGGCGAAGGCTGCTGCACCACAGGGGATGTAAATAATAATGGGATTTTGGAGGGCCCAAACCGGGAGCTGCCGTTTCCTTCCCCCGCCTCTCACGTCTGCTTTCCTTTTTCCTTTTCAGTGGGGTGATGCTTCGGGGGTCAGGGATCCAGTGGGATCTGCGCAAGACCCAGCCGTATGACGTCTACAGCCAGGTGGAATTTGACGTCCCCATCGGCTCGAACGGCGACTGCTACGACAGGTATGGAGGCGGGGAAGTTGCCGCTTGGTAGGTTGGAGGGGGTGTCAGTCAAGGGCACCGGAGGCTGCGATTGGCTGAGGGTGCCTGGAGAGGGAAGTTCTCGATGGCATCCTGCGGCAGCGGCCTGCCAAAGGGGGCTTGTGGCCTCTTCCAAGCAGGGCAAGGGGTCAACACAACATGAAGAACTACAAAGACATAGTGGAACTGGAAAAGGTGCAGAAGAGAGCGACTAAAAGGATGACTGGGCTGGGGGACCTCCCTCATGAGGAAAGGCTAAAACATTTGGGGCTCTTTAGTCTGGCAAAAAGGTGCCTGGCGGGGGGGATACGATGGAGACGTACAAAATAATGCAGGGCATGAGTCAAGTGCATAGAGGGACGCTCTTTTCCCTCTCACGAAATACCACAACTAGGGGACATGCACTCAAACTGAGGGCTGGAAGAGTGAGAACAGACCAAAGAAAATATTTTCTCACCCAGCGTGTTGTTAGTCTGTGGAACTCCCTGCCACAGGAGGTGGTGATGGCATCTGGCCTGGATGCCTCTTCCAAAGGGGATTGGACAGATTCCTGGAGGAAAAGTCCTATCACAGGTTGCAAGCCATGATGGAGATGCATCATCTCCAGGCTTAAAACCAGGGTACTTCAAGGGCCAGATGCAGGGGAGTGGTATCAGGAGACAGATATCTAGTCTCGTGCGCTCCCAGAGGCATCTGGTGGGGCCACTGGGAGATACCGGAAGCTGGACTAGATGGGCCTTTGGCCTGATCTAGCAGGGCTCCTCTTACGTTCTTAAATATTAAAGGGCCGCTGCATTAGGAAGGTTGAGAACCGCTGTTCTAAGGCAATGACCCCAGAACCACCTGCCCTTCTCCTCTCAGGTACCTGTGCCGCATGGAGGAGATGCGCCAGTCTCTCCGAATCATCCTGCAGGCCCTCAACAAGATGCCCGAGGGAGAGATCAAGGTGGACGACGCCAAGATCTCGCCTCCCAAAAGATCGGAGATGAAGGTACTGTATAACGGTGGTCCCCAACCCCCGGTCCGCGGACCGGTGCCGGTCCGCGGACCGGTCGGCACCGGGCCGCCTGGGGAGGCCGGGGAGGCTCCTCCCCTTTTCCTCCGCTGCCCTCCTCCTCCTCCTCTTCTCTCCCGCGGGCGGCCGGTGGAGGAGGAAGGCTGGAGGAGCGCAGGAGGAGCCGCCGCCGCCGCCGCCTTTGCCTCCCTCCTCCCCTCCCCTCCCCTCCTCCCAGGCCGGCCAGCCGGCGACTCCGCCCCCAAACGCTGGCGCCCCGGCGGCGTTCGCTTGGGCTCTGCCAGGAGGGAGGCGGCGGCGTTGGCGGCGGCGGCACTCACCGGCTTGGGGCGTCGGGCATGCCACTCCCCCACACACACACGGGCGGGGTGGGGGGGAACCCGGGGCTCCTGGGCAGGCAGGCCCCCGCCTCCTCCTCCGGCGCCGGGAGACGCGTGCGGGTCTCGCTGCTGGCGCCCCGCTTGCTCCTGCTGCTGCCGCCGCCGCCGTGGGCCTCCTACTCCGCCGGGGAAAGCGAGCGGGGCGCCAGCAGCGAGACCCGCGCGCGGCTCCTGACCCCGGCACCCCGCGCGCGGCACCCGCCCAGCCGCGCCGGGAAGCGCCCTCGCGGCACCGACGAGCCTCCTCCTCCTCCTCCTGTTCCTCCTCCTCCTCCTCCTCCCACCGCCGCCGCCGGAGGAGCAGCAGCAGCCCCCCCCGCAATCGCCCCCCCCCGCCGCCGCCGCCATCGCCCCCGTCCCGCCGCCGCCGCCACCACCCCTCCGCAATTGCCCTCGCTGCTGCTCCTCCGGCAGCGGCGGGAGGAGGAGGAGGAGGAGGAGGAGGAGGAACCGGAGGAGGAGCAGGAGGCGGCGGCGGCGGGGGGGGGGCGATTGCGGGGGGGGCTGCTGCTGCTCCTCCGGCGGCGGCGGCGGGAGGAGGAGGAGGAGGAGGAGGAGGAACAGGAGGAGGAGGCGGCGGCTCGTCGGTGCCGCGAGGGCGCTTCCCGGCGCGGCTGGGCGGGTGCCGCGCGCGGGGCGCCGGGGCCAGGAGCTGCGCGCGGGTCTCGCTGCTGGCGCCCCCCCCGCTTTCCCCGGCGGAGGAGGAGGCCCACGGCGGCGGCGGCAGCAGGAGCAAGCGGGGCGCCAGCAGCGAGACCCGCACGCGTCTCCCGGCGCCGGAGGAGGAGGCGGGGGCCCGCCTGCCCAGGAGCCCCGGGTTCCCCCCCACCCCGCCCGTGTGTGTGTGTGGGGGGGGAGTGGCACGCCCGACGCCCCAAGCCGGTGAGTGCCGCCGCCGCTGCTCTCGTGCCTCCCCCTCCTCCTTCCCTCCCATCCTTTGCTTTCACCCCCCCTTTTGCCTCCCCGCCGGACCCCCCTTTCGCATTCTCCCCCCCTCCCCACCCCCACCCCCGGGCCACAGAAAAATTTTCAAAAATTTCCCGGTCCGCGGGGACAAAAAGGTTGGGGAGCACTGCTGTATAAGGTTCCCTTCGGGGGGGGGGTGCCCTCTCGTGGTCAAGCAGAGGAACTGTTCGCTGCCTCCCGCCAGGGGAGCCAAGGCCTGGATTCTCCAGCGTGCCTTTGTGTGTCTCTCATTCTTCGCCAGAGTTCTATGGAGGCCCTGATCCACCACTTCAAGCTGTACACGGAAGGCTACCAGGTGCCCCCAGGAGCTACTTACACGGCCATCGAAGCACCTAAGGTATTGTTCTCCCGTCTGGCCACGCGGAAGCTGCTTTTCTTTAACTCCCCCATCGGTTGGAGAAAGCAGTTTAGATCGCGATTTGTGTCTTTATTAAAAAAAAACAAAAATTGGTGTTTGAGCTTTAAATCATCCGCCGACCCTGTTCATAGAATCATAGAATCATAGAGTTGGAAGAGACCTCAAGGGCCATCTAGTTCAACCCCCTGCCATGCAGGAATCCCCATCACAATATTTCCGACAGATGGCCATCCGGCCTCTGCTTAAAAACCTCCAAAGAAGGAAACTCCACCACCCTCCTTTGTGGCAGCATATTCCACTGACGAACGGCTCTAACCGTCATGAAGTTATTCCTGATGTTCAAATGGAATCTCTTTTCCTGTCGTTTGAGACCATTGCCCCGAGTCCTAGTCTCTGAAGCCATGGGAAACAAACCTGTTCCCTCTTCAATATGACATCCTTTCAAATATTTAAACATAGCTATCATGTCCCCGCTCAGCCTTCTTTTAGAGAGGCTAAACATTCCCAGTGCCCTAAGCCGTTCCTCATAAGACATTTCCTCCAGACCCTCAACCATCCTGGTCGCCCTCCTCTGCACCCGCTCGAGGTTGTCAACATCCTTTTTAAAAATTCTTATTATTATTTAAATGGGTTGTTGGATTATTCAGATTCAAATCAGGTCTTAAATTGGTTTGATTTACGTCAAACCCACCCCGTTCAGATCTGTGGTCGAGGGAGGTGTTGATGAAAGGAACTCGGGCCTTTTGACGTCTCACACCCACGAGCGTTTGGGAGCAGCACGAAGGCCGTCCAGAGGATTCGTAACTTGCTAGCTGCCTTTAGCTGCCTTTTCAACATAGCGGCTGCGTCTCTTCCTGCCTCTCTGAATCTCTGCCCTAGAAAGTCAGTCATGGGATCCTTTAGGGCAGCAGGCGGCGAACCTTCGGCCCTCCAGATGTTTTGGACCACAACTCCCACAGGCCTTTGTCGTTGGCAGTCTAGGCTCGGAATTCTGGGAGTTGCGGCCCAAAAACCTCTGGAGTGCCGAAGGTTTGCCGCCCGCTGCTTTCTGGTGACGGGTGCCCTTTTGAAAATTCACAGACCCAGCCGGGCTTCGAAGGCAGCCCTACGAAATCTCTCCCTGGTATTCTGTCCATGCATTAAGCTGCTGTTCCCCTCGGTTGAGATGTGCAAACTCTAGACTTTACTCTTGTCTTCTTCTGCTCCAGGGGGAGTTTGGTGTTTACCTGGTGTCGGATGGCAGCAGCCGGCCGTACCGGTGTAAGATTAAGGCTCCCGGTTTTGCCCATCTGGTAAGTTAAAAACAACAAACAGACAAACAAACCCAGCTGCTCTGAGATTGGGGAGGGCATGCCAGGCAGAAACACAGGCCCGTGGAGAGTTCTTTTCTGGACTACGAATCCCATAATCCCCCCCACACACACACCTGCCGGCATGGTGAGTGAGAGTGCGGGCTGGTGGAATTTCCAGGATGTGTAATCTAGAAAAAGTAACTTTTCTGAGCACATTGCAAACCGAACTTGTGGTTTCTTGTCAATGACAGCTCAGAGAAGCACCGGGAAGTTAGACCATCTCAGCCTTAACCCCTGGGCGGGTCAGCCACTTGCAGCCCTTGGGCTCCAACCTGGCCAGATCCTTGGTCCCCTCCCAAGCTCTGCCCCCTTCTTGAAGGACAAACACCCTTAAAGGGGCGGCCGCCTCGGCTGCAAAGCTGGCTTTCTGCCCTCTCTCCATGCTCCCGTCAGGCATCTCCTGTCCTTGACCGGCCGGTAAGCGCTGGGGAGCATGGGATGACCAGTTTCAGAAGTGCGGCTGAACCCAAGTAGGAGCCTGCAAGACCATCAAGTCGCCAAAGACACACACACACACAGAGTGGACTTTTCTAAAATGTTGATTTTGTTTTCTGTCTGCCATGAGAAAAGCTGTCGTCCCTATTTAAGCAAACCCAGCAAAAACAAGGATGACAATTCCCAGATCAAGGTCGTCCAGAAAGCAGCTTTTTTAAAGCTCTGTGAGGCACCCCCTGGGTCTCCAGAGCCACGCACACACACATACACACACACACACACACACACACACACACACACACACAGACAGAGAGAGAGAGAGAGAGAGCCAAATGTGGCAGGAACATGAAGGAGGGTACAGGAAAGAGGGGGGGAGGTGTGGTAGAGTGAAAATGGCCATGACATCCGTTTCCCCCCCACACACACTGAGAAAAAAATCTGGTCACAAGAAGAGGAACCCCACGGAGGGAGGGAGGGAGTCTCCGTGCCACCAAGCCTTCCGTGGCGCTTCTGCTTTGCCGCCGGGGGACCCGCCTTTGAGTAGAACGGACAGTGAGTCATCGAAACCGTTTTGAAAGACGCTGGGAAATTTCTTCCTCCTTCCATCCCTGCCCACCCTCCCAAACGTTTCCGGTGCTTTTGCTTCCAAACGCTGGGGTTGGTTTGGAATCTGACTCAAGGAAGCCTCCGGGGGGGACTCTTCTCGTTTTGCAGAAGGCGGGGGGGGGGTTGTTCGGGAAGATTCGGGATTCGCCAGACAACGCCGCTTTTCGGAGAGTTCCGAATCGATCCGGGTTTCATTGTTCCGAATTTCATCAGTCCTAACTCTTCAAAGTCTTGGTGACCCCGACAGGATTGGGAAACCAAAAGCTAGGTTTCTGTTTTTTTCAGAAGTGGAAGTGAAGCCTACTTCTCAGGCGTCCTGGAGTGATTTATCAAGAAAAGAAATCGGCAGGTCTTTTTTCAGGGATACATGGCTAAAAAATCACCCCTACCTGTCCCGCTTCTCAGGATCCTAAGGGAAAGCATCTCACCTTTTTCAGTCTATAGATCCAGCCGGTTGTGAAGTTAAGATTTTGTGACCCTGTTTCCTCCTGGTCAAGTTCTAAACTGAGATGGGCACGAAGCGGTTCGTCTCACTTTGCTACTGTCTGCCCTGCCCCCTGCCCCACCTCCTCCGGCTCAATCAGCCACTCGCCAGGCCCCACCGTTGTGATTTTTTCACTTTCAAGTCCCAACCATAACCCGGGCTTCTCTGCCCTGTCTTTGTGGAGCAACTCCCACTCAAAGAGTCAAGACAGAAACATCTGTGCTTCTACTTGTGACAGGGAGATTAGCCGAGGAGGTGGGGAAAGCAAGCGAGCTGGGCCTGGTGAGTGGCTGGGGATCGGCCACTGACTGCCTTTACAAACTGGGACGAACCGCTTCGTGCCCATCTCTGGTCCTAAATCGAAGCCATCCCACCAAGCCCGTCTTGATCTGGTGCTGGCCAGAGTGTTGACACTTGTCTTCTACACAAAATAAAAGCTAACCTACCTGCCTTGTAGCCTCTTTTTAAAATGTGTGATTTTTTTTCCCTTACTCACCCTGGCTTCTTCCTGACCCACTTCTCCAGGCTGGCTTGGATAAGATGTCTCAAGGACACATGCTGGCCGATGTGGTGGCCATCATAGGTAAGTCTAGCTTTTGATTCTCTTCTTTCTGCTCTCTTCTGAGGGCATCAGATTGTGAGTGTCTAAGCCCTCAGACCTGCTGTGAGAAAGACCCCCATATTTGCTGGGGATTGGTTCTAAATCAATCGTGGATACTGGAAACCATGGATAATAGAGATACAAATAGATGGATGGATGCATGGATGGATGGATGCATGGATAGATAGATAGCCTGCTAAGAGGAAAAAGCAGAAACAACTATTTTCCCTTGCAATACCAGAACTGGCCACTAGAGGATGTTGGAGACTATGCCATGAACTCATAGCACGGTCTCTGGCTCCCCCTAGTAACCAGTTCTGGTAATACATGTGAAAAGTTTTTTTTTCCTGGCTTTTTTCTTTTAATACTTTTAAGATTTTCAGACCCTGAATAAATGAAACGGTAGATATAGGTCCTGAGGATAAGGTGGTAAGGTGGTCCTACTTTTTATCAATTCTCAGCCAATAGCATGCAGACCATCAATGTCATGCAGTCGATGGGGGGGGGGAACGACACGGGGATTTCACAACAGCTGCTGGCGAAATTATGGGTTCCTGGGGTGGTGTAGCGGACGGAGTGACGGGCTGGGGATCCAGAAGGCATGGGTTAATGTCTCCTGCTCATCACCACTTAGCTGTACTGGCCAGGGTTTCTGGGAGTTTTAGCCCAGGATCATTGTGTGTGGGGGGGAGACCAAGGTTGGGAAGCACAGATCGAGAGCCTCTTGGGGTGTGAGTGTGCCCCCGCACTCTACACCGTGGCTTGCTTTGCTCCTGCCAGCCTCCGAACGGAATGTTTGAGAGTTCTGGGAACTGGGCGTCCATCCCATCCGTTAGAGGAGCCCTTGCAGACTCTCAGCATCTCGATTAAATAAATGGCTCGGTGGTTAAGAGATCTTAACACAGTGGGGGTTTCAATCCCCGCTGTGCCTCCTGGATAGTCCGGGCTTGTTCCCTTCTAGTTGTGCAGTTCAAAGAATGCGGAACAGCTCAGCCGTTTAAGGTCCCGAGGTGGGGAGTTCCAGAGGTTAGGTGTTCAATTCCCCTCTGCGTCTCCTTGACAGGGAGCTTCTACAGCAGCGAACTTTCGGCACGCCCGGCGTTTTGGACCACAACTCCCACAGTCCTTTGTCCCTGGCGATCCCCGCTTGGAATTCTGGGAGTCGTGGTCCAGAACATCGGGAGGGCCGAAGGTGCGCCACTGCAGATCTGTAATCCTGCGCTTCTCAGCATAACAGCTTCATATGAACGAAACCAAGCAGAATAAACCTTTGCAAGTTTCACGTCTCCGCTTCTTTCTTCCTCAGGCACTCAGGACATTGTTTTTGGAGAAGTGGATAGATAAAGCGCTGGTGCCACGCCGGCCTACTCTCGACGCCGCCCAAAGGATGCTCGCCCGCCATCTCTTTATTTTATTTCACGCCTGCCTGTACAGTCTTGTGTAGCCTTCCAGGCTTGCTTAATATTAAAAGAGAAAGAAAAGGCCTCTCGGACGGAAGCGACCTGCGTACATCTTTGTGTGTTTGTGGGCGCGTCGTGGGAGGGTTTTGTCACCAAGGCAAGCATCTTCTGCCTCTGGTTAACGTGACTTGCTTGTGCACTCGCGCTCTCCCTCCCTTTGTCTCTCAGCCCTGGGCCTCTTTTTTAAAATTGCTTTTGGCCCTCTTTCGCTGCATCCGTCTTTCGGGACAGCTGCACAGGCTTTCTGTGCGTGCACGCAGTACATACCGATTCCCCCCCCCCAAAATCCTTTCACGGGCTGCCTCCTCATCCACACCGTGAAGGTCCCCCAAAGGATGGACAATTGGTACTGAAACAAAGCGCCATTTCATCTCCTCAGATGCAGAAGGTTTCGGTCTATAACTCGAAAGCTGGCCAGCTGTAGCTTTTTAAACAATAAATAAATAAATATAATAATAAACTTTATTTCTATGCCGCCTTTCGCCCCGAACAGACTCCTTTGGTTGCTTCACAGACGGACAGTGGCTGAACAGATTGCATGTGGTCTGGGTGGAGAAAACCTCTAGAATCGGTCCCCAAGTTCCCTAAAAGAGAGCAAAGGCAGCCATGTCCAAACTTCGGTCCTCCAGACGTTTTGGATCACAACTCCCACAGTCCTTTGCCATTGGAAACACAGGCTTGGAATTCTGGGAGCGGTGGTCCAAAACATCCGGAGGGCCGCAGTTTGGACATGCCTGAGCTAAGGAAACCTTTAGCTCAAACCTTAGCTCAAATGGGCAACAGACCTGCCCCGTCGCAATGCAGCTTCCGAGATTCCCATTTAAACAAACCTTTTGTTCCATCACCATGAGGACTAGGGTCTTGCGTCCATTTTAAAATAAAGAGGGCGCCGTTCAACAGCAGAGAGCACACCTTCTGCTCAGAAAAGGTTCTGAAATCTTTCTTAGCCGCATCCAGCCAAGGATCAGCCCTGTTCCGTCGAGCCTAGATGAGGAAGGATTGGTCATGAGGACCTGCTCATTAGAAATGTGCCTTTCTGTCACTCTGTTAGCGCCCCAAAACTAGTCAGCCTATACGCAGAAACAGAAAAGGAGCCAGGAATTTTCTTAAGTATCGGTAGGACCTTCTATTTGTGGGCGATTGGCTCCAGGGTCTTTCCGTGGATGCCAAGAATCGTGGATAATAGCAAACTCTCGACACAGCATGGTAAAGGGGGTGGGGTGGGGGTTAAAATCTAGAAAATGTTTTTCCTATATAGGTTTTTCTGATCGGCGACAGCTCTCCAAAGCGTGCCTCTCTGTAGGAAGTAAAGTGGTTTCTGTGGGTCCTTGAGCCGTGCCGTTCAAGGTTTTCGTCCGCAGGCCAGCAGAAGGAGAAGCGAAAGGGAATTGTAACAGGTGGATGTCTCCCTTTCGGGGGCAATGGCCCTGGTTCCTCCTGGCACCCAGGCGTGGCTGGAAGCCATGGGCCACCGAGGGGGGGGAGAGGGAAGGTGATGATTAAGTGGGCAGCCTTCACAAGCAAGGAACAGATCTCATGTCAAGAAAAGCTTTTTGGCACATTCAGCAAGTGTGTGAAAGAGAGAGAGAGATTGCAAAGCAGCAACACCGGAAGGCGTATCCATCCCACGAGAAAGGCAGAAGTGTTATCCCCGTCCCGTGGGTTGATTTTCTTCCTGGTTGCTTTTTTAATTCCCGATTTTTGAAATCTCCATCTGGGAGCTGTGTTGGTTACGTGGACAGGGCGTTTGAAAATGGAAACGGGTTTAAATCAATGCCTGCTTGGCGTGTCCCCCCTGCTTTTTCAGTTTGGGGGTGTCTCCCCCCCTTTGCTTGTTTGATAGCTCCACGGTTTTTAGGAATCCTAACCCAACATTGATGTCACGGTACCTCACCATCAATCGATCAAATGGGGTTACGGCACAGAGGGATGAGCTAAATTTGCAACCATGAACAAACACCTGGTCCCTTCCATTTCTGGTCTTGCACCAATCACAGTGACTTGCCTGTGGAATAACCCTCTGGAAAATGTCCTTTTTTTGGGGGGGGGTGCTCCTGCATGTCCCTCAGAACCATTTTACACACACACACACACACACACACACACACACACACACACACACACACACACACACACACACCAAAAATTAAATTAACTAGTAAGATTCACTCAGTTTCCCCACCGAGCCCTCCAAGAGCCAGCCTGGGTATCCTTGGGGAAGTTTTATTTATTTATTTATTTTAATATTTATATACCGTCCGTCTTCCCGAAGGAACTCCGGGCGGTTTACAGCCAGGATACAAACAAAGCAAACAGTAAAATAAACAGCAGTAGTAAACGTTAAAGTAAGACATCATCATAAAACATCAATGTAAAACCACAAAGAGGGGGAAAATATAGCATTAATAATAATTACATAGAAGTTATATAGAACCACTCCTGAGTATCCTCTACCCGGAAAACCATGGGAAAATGGTGGCATTGAATCTTGAGTCGCCCGTGACGATGAGTCCTATTTGACCGGGGATGGACGGACTGGCACTGATTGACCTCTTTATTTGGGGTCCTGTTAAGCCAGGGATGGGACGCTTCCACAGACCAGGTTGGGAGCCTAGGTCCACAGGAGATGGGGTGCCCCCCGAAAAAAAACTCTGCCAACCCCTCTGTCGTCCCCGGAGAGCCCTCGCCGGGTGGCCGACAAAAGGGGAACTTGGTGGCCCCCGGACGCAGGAAAGGATGTGTAGTGTTGGTTTCGTTGTGGGTTGTGGGCCGTCCCGAGAAGAGCGAGCGAGGCAGAAACTGGAACCTTAAGACACCCTGGACACTGCTTTGACGGGGGGAAGACACGGACAAGTTGATTTTTCTCTCCTCTCTTGGCTGTTCCGTTTTGCCTCGCTCGCCAGAAGCTGGCCTTTCGGACGCCTCCAGGATGAAGTGGGTCTTCTGGGCCACCTGCCTTCTCCTCGTCATTCAGGGAGCAGGTAAAAAGGGGATGGGAGGGAGGGAATGCCCGGCCATGGATCTGAAAACGTTCAATTTAGGAACAGTTGCACTGCAAGGTTGAAAACACCCCCCCCCCACGCGCGCACCCCACACGCTCGGAATTTAGCTTAGACAGTGGTACCTTGGGTCCCTTCGGGGAGGAAGGCAGCATAAAAAATAAAATTTTATTATTAAATTATCACGCAGCTAACGACGCTGGGTTTTGTATTACGAATCACGAGTCGAACGCTTCCCAAGCGTTTTGGACTACGTGATGTATCGACGAATTATGCGAGCAATTTTGAACCAAGGTCATGGGGTCAGCTTCACAGCCAGAGGGGGGAAAGCATAATATTTCAGGAGGGTGACCAGCAATTCCTGTTTTAGCTATGCTTTTACCTAATGTCTTTAATACAGTATAAGCTTTACTTCTTGTAAACCTTATATTAAAGTCTCCTACAAGGTTTTTCTTTGTTTTGGTTGAAAAGAAAAGCTTAAAAACTGGCTGTATAGACACGCTTCCCCTGATAACTGCTGTCTCACCCACCCCTCTGGTTCTATCTTTGAATCCACCTCTGTTTCTTTTTGTAGGTATTTGATTTATTATTTTTGCCTTGTTATCAAATGTAATTATGCTTGATTGGTTAGTTTTTATGTCCGTCTATACGTTGCATGTTGTTTAATTTGATTATTCATTGCCTTGTCCCTGTCTTGATGTTTATGAACCACCCTGAGTGACCGTTGGCCAGACGGTGCAATATACAAATAAAATCAATCAATCAATCAATAATAAATATATATATATTTGAACCTGGGAATTGCAGTGAGAACTTCAGCGTGAGACGGTCAGGTTGCTTCCGTCCATGGCTGTTCGGGGAAGGTCATTTAAGTTCTGAGGTTTCCTGCCATGGCTTAAAAATGCAAAGCTTTAAAATGGGCGTTTTGTCGGTTTTTCTTAGAAACAGATGCAATTTAATTGCACATAAGTTACTTACTATCTGTTTTTTCCCCTCCAAGTGGCCGGTACTGCCGAGTTTTGTAGACAGTTTTGTTGTCAAAATGACAACAAAAATTGGAGGGGTTGTAAATTGGAAGAGTGAACAGCACAACACTCAACTTATATCCTTGGGATCATTAAAAAAACCCTTTGTGACTATTTTTCCCACCTTCAAAGGTGCTGGGGTGGTGTTTTGTAAACACTTTCTTGAAATAGAGTACAGTGGACCCTCGTATAACAAACGGTTGGTATAACATAAAATCTGCACAGCATAAAAATTCCAGAGAGAGGGGAAATTTGCTTAACAGAATTGCCTATGGGGCGAATCCGTACAACATAAAATGGTCGCGATGAGGGATTACTCCGTTTTCGATGCATTCCTATGGGGAATTTGTATAAAGGAAAATTTGCTTGGCATAATTTCATTTGGAACGAATTAAATCCTTTATACAAGGTGCCACTGTATTTACAAACGCTATCCATTTAATTCCCCCCCCCAGAGGCACTGAGGGAACCTCAGCTCTGCTACGTCCTGGATGGAGTTCTTTTTTTCTACGGTATAATTGTTACATTCCTGTACTGCAGACTGAAGGTAAGCAATGCTGGGTTGCTAAAATGGTCAAATTAAAAACAAATGCATGCATTTTTGTAAGCAGGGCGGGCAAGAAACCTGTCACTTCCCGATAAACAAGCAGCGTGTGGAAAATAAGGCAGGTTGGAAAGGGTTGTTTTATGTAAGAATAGAACAGAAAGATATTAATTATTGGAGTGGGGGAATCCGACCCCTGTCTTCCCCTCAAAAATAAATCAGTTCTCAGTCAAGCCGTGTTGTTGCATTGAAAGTGGTGATTCGAACCTCAGAAATGACTTGTTTGCGGGATTTATCCCTTTCCCCCTCCCCTTTTCTCAGATCCAGAATCGAAAGAAATTGAAAGCAGTCCCGGTGGCCGAATATGAGGTACGTCCTGACTTTGCCGCTAGAATCTTTGAAAGGAAACCAGTGTGTGTTTGCTTCCCTACCTGGTTGCTTCCACCACCAAACATTGCAAGCTGGCAATGCCCCATTCCGCCCCCCCCCCCCACACAACCATTACTTGAGATCCTGGGTTGAATAATGGAGTGGGGTGTTTCCCTCAGCTTGCTGGGGGAGAATGGGAACGGTAGTCCTGGAGATCACGCGGTTAGAGGTAGAAATCACCCTGCCACCCAAGCCTTGTGATCGGAGGTAGACCCTTTGCTGTGCCCAATGGTAGGGCCGGCCCCGTGTGTGTGTGTGTGTGTGTGTGTGTGTGTGTGTGTGTGTGTGAGAGAGAGAGAGAGAGAGAGAGAGAGAGAGAGAGAGAGAGAGAGAGAAAGTCAAGTGTCCTAGATAAGAGTGGTCCAGGCCTGTGAAGTCTTGAAGGACCGGGGATGGCACTTTTAATCTCGTATTTATACAATGACAATAAATTCCATTCCAATTCCAATTTCCAATTCCATGATTTGAGGTTGGTTGTCCTTTGGAGATAAGAATATAAGAAGAGCCCTGCTGGATCAGGCCAAAAACGCATGTAGTCCAGCTTCCTGTATCTCATAGTGGCCCCACCAGATGCCTCTGGGAGCGCATGAGACTAGATTTCTGTCTCCTGGTACCACTCCCCTGCATCTGGTCCTGGAGGAACCCAGGTTTTAAAGCCTGGAGATGACACACATCTCCATCCTGGTTTGTCACCTGGGATGGACTTTTCCTCCAGGAATCTGTCCAACCCCCCTTTGGAAGGCATCCAGGCCAGATGCCATCACCGCCTCCTGTGGCAGGGAGTTCCTGAGAAGAGATCTCTGGAGGATGAGGAAAACCACCCATCCTCTTGTCTCATCTAAGCTAGAGATTGGGGAAAACACCGAAATTCCGTGTATCAGCCCTTTCTGGCAAGTTGGTTTTATAACTCCAAATAGATGACTTGTAGACATAACGGGGAAAGGGAAGGAAGAGCAGAAGCATGCATTTGAACGCATTAGTTTTGTTTTCCTCCACTAAGATTTCATTTGCTCTTTTATCTTCCTGTTTTCACAGAAAGTGGAAGGAATCTATACGGTAGGCAATCTTATTTATTTTCTCCCCAACCCCCCCTCCCCTTGCAGGTAAGATTGACCTCTCAAAGTGCCTCTGGCCTTCTTTATTTGCAAACTTTCCAAGTGACCTGGCTTTGCTACTTAAATCGCTCAGGCATCTGAACAGAAATTACCCCTGTCATTTGTTGATTGGAAACAGTGTGACCCAGCCCGCCTTTCTGCTTAGAAAGGGCCCATGGGAATAATACAAACTGCCCCCCCCCCCCCTTCCTCCCCCTCCTTCTTCCACCCAACCTTCCCCTCCTCCCTCTCTTACATCCCCCCTCCCCCTCCCCCCCCCCCCCTTCCCCCCCCTCTCCATCCCCTCCCCCCCCCCCTCTCCCCCCCCTCTCCCCCACCTCCCCCCCCCCCTACCCCCCTCCCTCTTCCCCCCTCATTCCCCACCCCCCCCCCCCCCACTCCCCCCTCACCTCACCATCCCCCCTCCCTCCCTCCCCCTCACCCTCCCCTTTCCCCCCCCCCCCACCCCCCCCCTCCCTCCCCCCCCCCACCCTCCCCCCCCCCCCACCCCCTCCTCCTCCTTCACCACCCCCCACCCCCCCCTCTCCCCCCCCCCCCTCCACCACTTCTCCCCCCCCCTTCCCACCCCACCCAGGAGAGAAAACATGAATGAAACCAGCAAGCAAAGTGACCCCCCCCAATGTGATCAGAAGCACACATTCCTTGCTCTCTGATCTGGGATGGAGAAAAAGCCCCCCGTTGTCAGAAAGCAATTGCAGGGAACATTTCAGGTATCCCCCTGGCATCTATATGAGCCAAGATTACAGTCAGAAATCAGAAATCTTCCTTCCCGGGGGCCCAAAACTACAACTGCATTGATTAAAGTCCATTTAATCAATGCTGAACATCCAACAGACTTACAGAAACCCCATTCCTGCCCGCCTCGGTGACGGAGCCATGAGACATGCAAATGAAGCTCGTGCTTCCTTCCTGACAACCAATCACCGATCGGCAGCTGGCCATTTTTGCATTTTTTGTGAAAGGCGCCGGGACCACCATCCCGGCACAATTTCAGCACTTCCTTCAGTTGTGGGTTGTTGTTTTTTGTGCGTGAGTTGTTTTTGTGTGTGTTGGGAAATGAATAGCCGCCTGTCCGTTGTTATTTAAACCCAACATTAAAATAAACCTGGCATTGAAATCAAATTTACATTGGATTTCTCCTTGTCCTAACAATTGGCCGTGTTTGCTTCTCTCCTTGCAGGGTCTTAATAAGCCCGAGCCTGAAACGTACACGACCCTTGAACTCCGAAAACAGAAGCAGGAGGAACAGGCCCCCGAATAAAGCCCGCTGGCGACCTTCGCTCCTTCTCCGGAGCCGAGTCGAAATTACACAACTGTCCTTAGAGGCCTGTTAAGACGGCAACATTTTCATCTTTCCCCATCTCTGGGGCATGGGGAAAGGACTCTGTTCTCTTTGCAAACCCACCGAATAAGTTCAGACAGCGCGACTGTCAATTTGGCTTGTCGTATTAAGCTTCCCTTGCGTTCTCTTTTCTATCAATGGCTTCCAGGGAGGGAATAATAGCTGCGGTTGGAGGGAAAAGGAGATGCAAGCTTGTATGAACCGCTCTTTTAATCGGAGTGCCAAAAAGTTCCTTTTTTCGGGCATTTCCTCCTGAAATGATTCCAGGAGGACCCCTGTATCCACCCCCTGCATTAGTGGGAAAGAATAAACTGATATCCCGTTTCTATCCTTTATTCTGGCATAATTTTTCTAGAATGCTGAGCCCGGTGTCAAACAGTAACTCAGGGGACAGTTATGTACAAAAGGAACAGTGCGCCTCTGAGCAAGTGCAGAGTCCAGGGTCCTCGGAACAGGTTCAGGACCATGGATAGCTCCCAGGAAAATGTATTACCAAAAATGAAAAGTTAGAATGCTAGAATCTGGCAACCGAGTTCAGCCTCCAGAAAGCAAACGGCATAACTCAGGCTGGCACCGCACAGAATACTGTCCCGGCTGGAGGTAGAGGTCTGTATTCTGCACCCTGGCACCTACGTCGGGCCCTTGGTTCACACAGAAATGTGTGGGTTAACTGCCTGCAGGACACAGGAGCCCCACAGATGCCTCCTGTCTCCAACTCACCGATGCTGCGGTGGGCAAAAGTTGTCCACAAACAGCACCGTAAAGCAGCCCAATAAAGTTTGCTCATGTGCCGCGCATGTCATGCTGATGAACAACAGCGACGAGAGGGTCGATGCATACTCTTTGTCTCTTTAATGTTATCTTTTTTTTAATGCTCTAAGACAGGCATGTCCAAACTTTGGCACTCCAGATGTTTTGGACCACAACTCATACAGCCCTTTGCCATTGGAAATACAGGCTTGGAATTCTGAGAGTTGTGGTCCAAAACATCAGGAAGGCCAAAGTTTGGACATGCCTGTTCTAAGATGCCTCTTCAAATCCTCTGTTCTTAACTTGAATCTGTCTTAAATGTTCCGGACTGTGTCTTGTCCCTCATTATTGTAAGCCACCTTGTGTCCTTTTCCAAGGAGAAAGGTGGGGTAAAAACATTCAAAATGAAATAATAAAATACAAGGGGGATCGGGAAGGAAAATAGAAACAAGGTCTTCCAAAGGTGGAAGCTCTCTGTGTGCTGCAGCCTTCTCCTTAGTAGCCCAAAACAGGCCTCCTGAGAAGCAAGGCGGTGGTGTTCACCCGCTTAAGGTCCGTCAGCGCAGATGTGCAGATGCGACAGGAATCTCCAGATGAATAAGCAAAGCCGCAAATGGGTGCCACAGTCTGGGGATCGGAGCCTGTCCGACGACCACCGCCGTGGGTGGAAACAGAAAGGTTTTCTATGCTGTCGAATCTCCTTTGTCAGAAATCGAGATGAGATTGCTGCAAACCATGATGATTCCCGGTGGTGCACAAAGAGCATTCTTCATGACGTTCCGCTAGAAACAGAATCTAGCAATGAATTCGCTGTGTGTCGTTTTTTACACAGTACACCGGACCGTGGCTGTTCATACAGAGATTGTGTGTGCTTGTGTGTATACATGTTGGGTTGATTTGAGAGTGATGGGGTGGTGTGTTAAAATTAAGGCTGTTCTCCACTGACAGGAAAATAAAAATTGAGTTCCCCCCCCCCGCATTCCTAGTGCAGCACCCCATGGAAAGGGGTGTTGCATGCAGATCCCTTGCCTCCCAGAGTGAAAAACCTCTGTGATAAAACAGTGGCTTTCTTTAGCATAAATTTATCTGATACTATTTGGGCACGCCTGCATTTCCTGCTTGTCCAACCCGATAAGAAATATGGGCAAGAAAACGGCGTGTCGGGAGTCAGAGAAAAATAAGGCTCACGGGATGACTGAGAAGTGAGTCACTTCCCTTGGTTTCACAGTTCAGCTTTATTTTTATCATGGTGTCCTTACAATTCTCAAAGGAAGGAAGTGAAGTGGTATTCAGCCCACAGGAACCCAGGTCCTATAGTGTACTTGTTTACATGCAGATAATCCTCGCTGAATCACTGATAAGCAGCAAGAGGCAACAAAAAAAAACCCAGTTCTGCAGATAATCCCAATTAGATCCATGTTAAAGGATCTAACACGATGGGATGAAGGGATTAAATGGTTGGTGGAAAAACCAACCATTTTCACCATCTAGTCTGGATCCAACATCAACCATATATATATATATATATATATATATATATATATATATATATATATATATATATATATATATATATATGCATGTTAGGGTGGATTCGGGTTTCTTCCCGTGTAGAAATCTGGTTGTTTTGGCGACGTTTCGACGAGGTCTCACTCATCTCCAGAACCAAACGCCTCGCTGACAAAGACCACCTAAAAACTGAATTACACACTCTCTCGAATGCTTTAATTGCGAACGGATTCCAAAAAAACACCATCACCAAACTAATCCAAAAAGAAACACCCCCCAAGAACCAAGAAACAGAAGAGAACAACGGCACTGCCCTCCTCCCTTACATCACAGGCACCACAGACAAAATAAGCAAAATTCTCCACAAACACAATATCAAGACAGCCTTTTGCACCGAACAAAAAATAGCCAACATTTTAAGAAACCCCAAAGACAAGATTGAGCTAGAAAACCAAGGAGTCTACGAAATACCATGCAAAGTCTGCCCAGCCACATACATCGGACAGACAAACAGGAGAATAAGCGCACGCATCGCAGAACACAAGAACGCAGTCAAAAAAGAAGAAAAATCTTCCTCTCTCTTCCAGCACATAAAAACAACAGGTCATGAAATTGATTTTAAAAGAACCAAACTCATCTCCAAAACTGAACACTTCAACAGTCGAATAATCATGGAAGCCATTGAAATAGAGAAACAGCCAAACAACATGAATAAACGTGATGACACCTCCCGCTTGCCTGACATCTGGAAACTAGCCCTGGTCAACAGACGAGCCTCTGTCACAAAGACTGACACCAGGTCCAAAAGGACACAAGATGCCACCACCTTCCATCCACACCAAACACAAACCCAGACCCTTCCCACAGAGGAAACGAAACCACCATCCAATAACAAAACCACGACTGCACCATCTACCGCTACTCCCCACTCCAGCCACCACATGGAGCACACTTACACACGCCAAAAAAAAAAACATTGGGAGACCACAGACACGCAGCCAGACCAAAATGAATTCACAAGACACAGGACCCCACTCCACCAAAGCCCAGGATGCTGCCAGAACACCCATCACCAAGGTCGTTAAGAAACAAAAGGCTAATAGACACACATCCAGCACCTCACCCACACATGATGTCTCTAAACAGCCATCTAACCCACCAGCAGTTAAGCCCTTAACGATCGCCTCAGCCACACATAAGATCACAAAAGAACAAATGAACCTACAATCAGCAACAGAGCAAGCAAACCACACACCCCCAGCAGTATTTATAGAAGGACTTCAACTGAGATCACGCTTTGCTTCAAGAAGAAAGAAGCCAGAACACCAGCCTGAAGATGACGAGTGAGACCTCCTTCGGGTTTCTTCCCGTGTAGAAATCTGGTTGTTTTGGCGACGTTTCGACGAGGTCTCACTCGTCATCTTCAGGCTGGTGTTCTGGCTTCTTTCTTCTTGAAGCAAAGCGTGATCTCAGTTGAAGTCCTTCTATAAATACTGCTGGGGGGTGTGGTTTGCTTGCTCTGTTGCTGATTGTAGGTTCGTTTGTTCTTTTGTGATCTGCTGTGTGGTTGAGGCGATCGTTAAGGGCTTAACTGCTGGTGGGTTAGATGGCTGTTTAGAGACATCATGTGTGGGTGAGGTGCTGGATGTGTGTCTATTAGCCTTTTGTTTCTTAACGACCTTGGTGATGGGTGTTCTGGCAGCATCCTGGGCTTTGGTGGAGTGGGGTCCTGTGTCTTGTGAATTCATTTTGGTCTGGCTGCGTGTCTGTGGTCTCCCAATGTTTTTTGGCGTGTGTAAGTGTGCTCCATGTGGTGGCTGGAGTGGGGAGTAGCGGTAGATGGTGCAGTCGTGGTTTTGTTATTGGATGGTGGTTTCGTTTCATCTGTGGGAAGGGTCTGGGTTTGTGTTTGGTGTGGATGGAAGGTGGTGGCATCTTGTGTCCTTTTGGACCTGGTGTCAGTCTTTGTGACAGAGGCTCGTCTGTTGACCAGGGCTAGTTTCCAGATGTCAGGCAAGCGGGAGGTGTCATCACGTTTATTCATGTTGTTTGGGTGTTTATTTCAATGGCTTCCATGATTATTCGACTGTTGAAGTGTTCAGTTTTGGAGATGAGTTTGGTTCTTTTAAAATCAATTTCATGACCTGTTGTTTTTATGTGCTGGAAGAGAGAGGAAGATTTTTCTTCTTTTTTGACTGCGTTCTTGTGTTCTGCGATGCGTGCGCTTATTCTCCTGTTTGTCTGTCCGATGTATGTGGCTGGGCAGACTTTGCATGGTATTTCGTAGACTCCTTGGTTTTCTAGCTCAATCTTGTCTTTGGGGTTTCTTAAAATGTTGGCTATTTTTTGTTCGGTGCAAAAGGCTGTCTTGATATTGTGTTTGTGGAGAATTTTGCTTATTTTGTCTGTGGTGCCTTTGATGTAAGGGAGGAGGGCAGTGCCGTTGTTCTCTTCTGTTTCTTGGTTCTTGGGGGGTGTTTCTTTTTGGATTAGTTTGGTGATGGTGTTTTTTTGGAATCCGTTCGCAATTAAAGCATTCGAGAGAGTGTGTAATTCAGTTTTTAGGTGGTCTTTGTCAGCGAGGCGTTTGGTTCTGGAGATGAGGGTTTTTGCTACGGAGTTGATCTGTGCAGGGTGGTGGTGTGATTGTGCATTTAAGTAGCGGTTTGTATGTGTTTTTTTCTGGTAGATGGTATGTCCTAAGGAGCCGTCGGGTTTTTTGTAGATTAGGACGTCCAGGAAGGGAAGTTGGTTGTTGGCTTCTGTTTCCATAGTGAATTGTATTTTGGGGTGTAGGCTGTTGAGATGTGTGAGGAAGTTGTTCAGTTTGTCTTTCCCGTGTGGCCAGATAACAAAGGTGTCGTCAACATATCTGAGCCAGAGTTTGGGTTTATGTTCGGACTTCTGTAACGCGTTGGTTTCAAAGTGTTCCATATATAGGTTTGCGATGACCGGTGAGAGGGGTGATCCCCATGGGTGCTCCTTCTATCTGTTTGTATCTTTGTCCATTGTGGATGAAGTATGTGTTGGTTAGGCAGTGGTTGGTCAGATCTAGGATGTGCTTGGGGGGGGGTTGTATTTGTTGTGGATAGCTGTCAAGGCTTCTTGAATGGGCACTTGTGTGAAGAGCGAAACAACATCGAAGCTCACGAGTAGGTCATTGGGTTGTAGGTCTTGTTTCTTTATAATTTCTATGAAGTGGAACGAGTTTTGTACGTATGAAGAGATGGATTCTGCATAGGGCTGGAGTTGTTTGGCAAGAAATTTGGCGAGGTTTTGTAGGGGTGAGCCTATGGAGCTGACTATGGGTCTGAGAGGTGTTCCTTCTTTGTGAATCTTGGGGAGGCCGTAGAGCTTGGGGCATCTGGATGATTTCTCTCTGGGGATGATGCTTGGCTTGATTTCTTCACTTAAGGGTGAGGCTTTTATTTTGGCTTTGGTGGTTTTTTCCAGGTAGGTGGTGGGGTCTGTGTTCAAAGGTATGTAAGCAGGGTCTTGTAGTAGGTTGGATAGTTTGGCTTGGTAGTCAGATGTGTTCATCACCACTGTGGCATTGCCTTTGTCTGCTGGGAGAATGATTATGTTGTTGTCTTTCCTCAGGTTGGTGAGGGCTTTTTGTTCTTCTTTGTGTAAATTGCTTCTGGGTGGTTTGCTGGAGCAGAGGATATTGGTGACTTCGAGTCTGATTTTGTTGGCTTCATCTGGGTTGATTTTGGTTAGGCTGGCTTCCACTCTGCATATGATGTTTTCAGTGGGGATGTGTCTGGGGGCGACTGCAAAGTTGAATCCTTTGGACAGGACTTTGGTCTCTGCGATGGTGAGTGTCCTGTCTGATATGTTGTGAACTGTTTGTTTCATGGGCTGCTGTGGGGGGTTGGGCTTCTGGCGTTTTTCCAGTTTGTGGAGTTTGTTGGTGTGTATGTCTGTCTTGTGGGAGGTCTCTGTTTCAGCTCTCCAGGCGGCGAGTTGCTTGGATTTGTTCCAGAGTGTTGGGTGGATTTTGTTGCTGAGTTTGAGGTGGAGAGTGAGTAGGTCTCTGTTGGTTTGATCTAGTAGGTATCTTTTCTTGTGTAGTTCGTTTCTGATTAGGGCTAGTTCTGTTCTTTTCAGGATCCTTTCGCTGGATGGGGTTTTTGAGTGGAATTTCAGTTGGAAGCTTGTGGGGATCACATTTTTATCTCGGCAGTTGCGTAGGAATGCAATGTCACATAAGATGGTGGCTCTTCGGACTTCTAGTTTCTCGTAGGTTCTGGTCAGCTGGAAGGTTTCCTCCCCGTAGAGGTTTCCTCCCTGTAAAGCCCAGGATGCTGCCAGAACACCCATCACCAAGGTCGTTAAGAAACAAAAGGCTAATAGACACACATCCAGCACCTCACCCACACATGATGTCTCTAAACAGCCATCTAACCCACCAGCAGTTAAGCCCTTAACGATCGCCTCAGCCACACAGCAGATCACAAAAGAACAAACGAACCTACAATCAGCAACAGAGCAAGCAAACCACACCCCCCCAGCAGTATTTATATCTGTTTGTATCTTTGTCCATTGTGGATGAAGTATGTGTTGGTTAGGCAGTGGTTGGTCAGATCTAGGATGTGCTTGGGGGGGTTGTATTTGTTGTGGATAGCTGTCAAGGCTTCTTGAATGGGCACTTGTGTGAAGAGCGAAACAACATCGAAGCTCACGAGTAGGTCATTGGGTTGTAGGTCTTGTTTCTTTATAATTTCTATGAAGTGGAACGAGTTTTGTACGTATGAAGAGATGGATTCTGCATAGGGCTGGAGTTGTTTGGCAAGAAATTTGGCGAGGTTTTGTAGGGGTGAGCCTATGGAGCTGACTATGGGTCTGAGAGGTGTTCCTTCTTTGTGAATCTTGGGGAGGCCGTAGAGCTTGGGGCATCTGGAAGATTTCTCTCTGGGGATGATGCTTGGCTTGATTTCTTCACTTAAGGGTGAGGCTTTTATTTTGGCTTTGGTGGTTTTTTCCAGGTAGGTGGTGGGGTCTGTGTTCAAAGGTATGTAAGCAGGGTCTTGTAGTAGGTTGGATAGTTTGGCTTGGTAGTCAGATGTGTTCATCACCACTGTGGCATTGCCTTTGTCTGCTGGGAGAATGATTATGTTGTTGTCTTTCCTCAGGTTGGTGAGGGCTTTTTGTTCTTCTTTGTGTAAATTGCTTCTGGGTGGTTTGCTGGAGCAGAGGATATTGGTGACTTCGAGTCTGATTTTGTTGGCTTCATCTGGGTTGATTTTGGTTAGGCTGGCTTCCACTCCGCATATGATGTTTTCAGTGGGGATGTGTCTGGGGGCGACTGCAAAGTTGAATCCTTTGGACAGGACTTTGGTCTCTGCGATGGTGAGTGTCCTGTCTGATATGTTGTGAACTGTTTGTTTCATGGGCTGCTGTGGGGGGTTGGGCTTCTGGCGTTTTTCCAGTTTGTGGAGTTTGTTGGTGTGTGTGTCTGTCTTGTGGGAGGTCTCTGTTTCAGCTCTCCAGGCGGCGAGTTGCTTGGATTTGTTCCAGAGTGTTGGGTGGATTTTGTTGCTGAGTTTGAGGTGGAGAGTGAGTAGGTCTCTGTTGGTTTGATCTAGTAGGTATCTTTTCTTGTGTAGTTCGTTTCTGATTAGGGCTAGTTCTGTTCTTTTCAGGATCCTTTCGCTGGATGGGGTTTTTGAGTGGAATTTCAGTTGGAAGCTTGTGGGGATCACATTTTTATCTCGGCAGTTGCGTAGGAATGCAATGTCACATAAGATGGTGGCTCTTCGGACTTCTAGTTTCTCATAGGTTCTGGTCAGCTGGAAGGTTTCCTCCCCGTAGAGGTCGGATATTTGTTTTCGTAGATTTTCACGGGTATAGGTATGCATGTTAGGGTGGATTCGGGTTTCTTCCCGTGTAGAAATCTGGTTGTTTTGGCGACGTTTCGACGAGGTCTCACTCGTCATCTTCAGGCTGGTGTTCTGGCTTCTTTCTTCTTGAAGCAAAGCGTGATCTCAGTTGAAGTCCTTCTATAAATACTGCTGGGGGGTGTGGTTTGCTTGCTCTGTTGCTGATTGTAGGTTTGTTTGTTCTTTTGTGATTTGCTGTGTGGCTGAGGTGATCGTTAAGGGCTTAACTGCTGGTGGGTTAGATGGCTGTTTAGAGACATCATGTGTGGGTGAGGTGCTGGATGTGTGTCTATTAGCCTTTTGTTTCTTAACGACCTTGGTGATGGGTGTTCTGGCAGCATCCTGGGCTTTGGTAGAGTGGGGTCCTGTGTCTTGTGAATTCATTTTGGTCTGGCTGCGTGTCTGTGGTCTCCCAATGTTTTTTTGGCGTGTGTAAGTGTGCTCCATGTGGTGGCTGGAGTGGGGAGTAGCGGTAGATGGTGCAGTCGTGCCAAACAACTCCAGCCCTATGCAGAATCCATCTCTTCATACGTACAAAACTCGTTCCACTTCATAGAAATTATAAAGAAACAAGACCTACAACCCAATGACCTACTCGTGAGCTTCGATGTTGTTTCGCTCTTCACACAAGTGCCCATTCAAGAAGCCTTGACAGCTATCCACAACAAATACAACCCCCCCCAAGCACATCCTAGATCTGACCAACCACTGCCTAACCAACACATACTTCATCCACAATGGACAAAGATACAAACAGATAGAAGGAGCACCCATGGGATCACCCCTCTCACCGGTCATCGCAAACCTATATATGGAACACTTTGAAACCAACGCGTTACAGAAGTCCGAACATAAACCCAAACTCTGGCTCAGATATGTTGACGACACCTTTGTTATCTGGCCACACGGGAAAGACAAACTGAACAACTTCCTCACACATCTCAACAGCCTACACCCCAAAATACAATTCACTATGGAAATAGAAGCCAACAACCAACTTCCCTTCCTGGACGTCCTAATCTACAAAAAACCCGACGGCTCCTTAGGACATACCATCTACCAGAAAAAAACACATACAAACCGCTACTTAAATGCACAATCACACCACCACCCTGCACAGATCAACTCCGTAGCAAAAACCCTCATCTCCAGAACCAAACGCCTCGCTGACAAAGACCACCTAAAAACTGAATTACACACTCTCTCGAATGCTTTAATTGCGAACGGATTCCAAAAAAACACCATCACCAAACTAATCCAAAAAGAAACACCCCCCAAGAACCAAGAAACAGAAGAGAACAACGGCACTGCCCTCCTCCCTTACATCAAAGGCACCACAGACAAAATAAGCAAAATTCTCCACAAACACAATATCAAGACAGCCTTTTGCACCGAACAAAAAATAGCCAACATTTTAAGAAACCCCAAAGACAAGATTGAGCTAGAAAACCAAGGAGTCTACGAAATACCATGCAAAGTCTGCCCAGCCACATACATCGGACAGACAAACAGGAGAATAAGCGCACGCATCGCAGAACACAAGAACGCAGTCAAAAAAGAAGAAAAATCTTCCTCTCTCTTCCAGCACATAAAAACAACAGGTCATGAAATTGATTTTAAAAGAACCAAACTCATCTCCAAAACTGAACACTTCAACAGTCGAATAATCATGGAAGCCATTGAAATAAACACCCAAACAACATGAATAAACGTGATGACACCTCCCGCTTGCCAGACATCTGGAAACTAGCCCTGGTCAACAGACGAGCCTCTGTCACAAAGACTGACACCAGGTCCAAAAGGACACAAGATGCCACCACCTTCCATCCACACCAAACACAAACCCAGACCCTTCCCACAGATGAAACGAAACCACCATCCAATAACAAAACCACGACTGCACCATCTACCGCTACTCCCCACTCCAGCCACCACATGGAGCACACTTACACACGCCAAAAAAACATTGGGAGACCACAGACACGCAGCCAGACCAAAATGAATTCACAAGACACAGGACCCCACTCTACCAAAGCCCAGGATGCTGCCAGAACACCCATCACCAAGGTCGTTAAGAAACAAAAGGCTAATAGACACACATCCAGCACCTCACCCACACATGATGTCTCTAACCAGCCATCTAACCCACCAGCAGTTAAGCCCTTAACGATCACCTCAGCCACACAGCAAATCACAAAAGAACAAACAAACCTACAATCAGCAACAGAGCAAGCAAACCACACACCCCAGCAGTATTTATAGAAGGACTTCAACTGAGATCACGCTCTGCTTCAAGAAGAAAGAAGCCAGAACACCAGCCTGAAGATGACGAGTGAGACCTCGTCGAAACGTCGCCAAAACAACCAGATTTCTACACGGGAAGAAACCCGAATCCACCCTAACATGCATACCTATACCCGTGAAAATCTACGAAAACATATATATATATATATATATATATATATATATATATATATATATATATATATATATATATATATATATATATATATATATATATATATATATATATATTCTCCTTTAGATTGTTTGTTTTCCGCCGTGGCTATGAAAGACCCAGCCTGATGAAGATCCTCGTAGGATTCGGAAGCTTGTTCATTTTTGGAGATTTTCGCCTTCCATTAAGGAAAGCCTATAACACATCTCTCTGGATTTTTAAATTTATTTCTCCTTAATTGGGTCTATGGCTGTAAATAAAGATTGATTGGTTGGGTGGATGGATGGTTGATTGATTGATTCCCGGGCTCTGGAACCAACTATCTCCTGAGATATGATTGACCCCCTCTATTCCAGCCTTTAAGAAACATCTGAAGACGTGGCTATTTAGAAATGCTTTCCCTGGATATTAGTTTCCTCTTCTTTGGTTTGTTCTGTCTTAGCCTATCTTAGTCCTCTGTTTGTTTTAACTGGATTTGGTTATGTTGGTTACGTTTATTACACTTTATTTTGTTGCACCGTTATTCACTGAATCCTGTTGACGTTGTGTTTTGTACTTGTATAAACCTGGTAAACGGTGGAGGGGCCTTTGTTGCAAGATGGGTGGTATGTAAATAAATAAATAAATGCATTAAATCCAACAAATCCAATAGATAGATAGATAGATAGATAGATAGACTAATTGATTGACTCATTGATTGGTTGATGGATGGATGGATTGACTCATTGATTAATTGATGGATTGATGGATTGCTCAATGATTGATGGATGGATGGAGAGTTCTCCTTCTGCTTTTCCTTTTCCTTTCATGCCAGCTGGCGCGTCCCCGTTAAAAGTGAACGGAACTCCCTTTCTTCGCTGGAGAGAGAGAGAGAGAGAGAAGAAATCAGGGCGACGGAACCCGGAAGTTCTCCCTAATAGTGCCGTGCTGCAATTTTACTAAATCTGTGGTTTTCTCCTCCCGGGGATCGGAAATTGTTCTTTTCTTGACTGGCCGTCGCCAAGGCAACGACCGGAAGTGGCGTTGCGGCCGCTCGGCGGCGCTCGAAGGAGCGGAAGTGACGTCCCAGGAAGAGGTTGAGGAGGAGGAGGAGGAGGAGGAGGAGGTGGGGGAAGTTTCTCGGCGAAGGCGGCCTTGCTGGCGGCGGCGTCCAGACCGGAGCCATGTCCTCGGGCGGCGGAGGCGGCGGCGGCGCGGGGTTGCCACGGGAGCCCGGCGCCTCCGGAGGGTGAGGAGAGGCCCCGGCCCGGCCCTGTTACGGAGGGAGGGAGCGGCCGGCTAGGCCTCACGAGCCTCGGAGGCCTCTCAGGACGGCCTTCCAAGGTGGTGGTGGTGGTGGGGAGGGACGAGACTACAACTCCCCTCATCCGCCCCCCCGCCGAGGAGGAGGAGGAGCGGGGACTACAACTCCCATCAGCCACCCCCGAACCCCCACCCCCCACCACTGGGGTGGACACTCCCCTCCCCCATAGAGGTGGTCTAAGGTGTGTGTGTGGGGGGGGGACTACAACTCTCACCATCCACCCACCCTCAAACTACCACGGGGGTGGACACTCTCCCCGCCCCCATTAGAGGTGGTGGAGAAGGCTGGGCTCGGGGGCCTTCTAAGGTGGAGGGGGGGACTACAGCTCCCATCATCCACGCCCACCCCGAACCACTACCACGCCTCCCCATAGTGGTGGTGGAGAAGGCTGGGCTCAGGGGCCTGCTAAGGTGGAGCAGGGACTACAGCTCCCATCATCCACCCCCTGCACCATGGGCACTCCCCCCATAATGGTAGTGGAGAAGGCAGGACTCAGGGGCCTTCGAAGGTGGGGGGGATTACAACTTCCATCATCCCCCACCCCGAACCATCACCACCATGGGGGTGGACACCCCCCCCCCCATAGAGGTGGTGGAGTACGCCAAGCTCAGGGGCCTTCTCAGGTGGTGGTGGGGCTCCAACTCCCATCATCCACCCCCCTCAAGGGGCAGCTCTTTAAAAGGACTTTTTCCCCCCTTTACATTTTCCGCAGGCGTCGCAGCAAATGGGACCAGCCTGGCCCTTCTCCCGCTGTCTACCACCTCCTTCCCACCGCCGCCGCCCCGGTGCCTGGCCGCCCCCTCCAGAGTAGCAGCGATGGCGTCTCTGGGGCCTCGGGATCCGAGGGCTCGGCCGCCCCCCTGGGAGCTCTCGATGCTGCCGCAGCCGTGGCCGCCAAAATCAACGCCATGCTGATGGCCAAAGGGAAGCTGAAGCCGACACCCAATACGGCAGATAAGGTGCGTGCCAGGCGGGCCCACTAGGAGAGCTGCCGAGCGGCAAAACGAAACCGAAACCATAGCTTGCCGAGGCCAGACTATCAGGGGCTACGAAAACAAAGAGCAGGAAAGTGTCTGGAGCTCATTAGTGGATCCGGACCAGAAGTAGGAAAATAAACCATAAGAAAAACACAGGTGTCAGATGGAGGTGGATTGAGCTTCGGCTTGGCTCATCACCTTTAGCCTTGAGGATGGTAGAATGATTCCTTGGCTTTTAAGAACCTAAGAAGAGCCCTGCTGGATCAGGCCAAAGGCCCATCTAGTCCAGCTTCCTATATCCCACAGTGGCCCCACCAAATGCCTCTGGGAGCGCATGAGACTAGATCTCTGTCTCCTGATACCACTCCCCTGCACCTGGCCCTTGAAGGACCCTGGTTTTAAGCCTGGAGATAACACATCTCCATCATGGTTTGTCACCTGTGAATGGCTTTTCCTCCAGGAATCTGTCCAATCCCCTTTTGAAGGCATCCAGGCCAGATGCCATCACCACCTCCTGTGGCAGGGAGTTCCACAGACTAACAATGCGCTGGGTGGAAAAAAAATATTTTCTTTGGTCTGTTCTCACTCTCCCAGCCCTCAATTTGAGTGGAAGTCCCCTAGTTCTGGTATTTTGTGAGAGGGAAAAGAGTGTCCCTCTATCCACTTTATCATGTTGTATCTTCCAAAATACACAACACGGGCCTTGAAAGAAAGAGACTCTCATTTTCTGCTTTGTGGGTCTGGTGCCCAGTTCTTTGTGAGGGAATCGGGCTGGAATCGGTTCATAGCTCTTGGCTGTTGCTTTTCCTTCTAACCCGTCCCACAGCTGCAAGCCCCTGGCAAAGGCCCAGCGACCAGCAAGAGCAAAGATGACCTGGTGGTGGCTGAAGTGGAAATCAACGATGTACCCCTGACTTGCCGAAACCTTTTGACTCGGGGGCAAACGCAGGATGAGGTCAGGGGCGCTTACCATGCCTAAAAGCTTTGGAATCTTGCATTTTGCTTTCCCCATTTGTTTTCCCCCCTCGTATTGTGTTATCTGTAGCTGTCATCATTTATCCATAGTTTTCAGCATCCGTGGAGGGGGTCGGCGGCACTTGGAACCAATCCCCCATGGATATAGGGACCTTTCTGTCTATTAATTGCTGGAGACGGACAGGAGGGTGTTCCTATTAGATTCATGCCCTTGAACTGGGGTTTCCTGAAAGTTGCTGATGGTGGTGGGGAAGGATGGTGGGTTTAACCTCTGGTCTTCTCTTGGAGGTTTTTGTTTTCTTTTGTTTATGTTGCTCACTAGAGCCGTTCCCTGTCTGCAGATCAGCAAACTGAGCGGTGCCGCCGTCTCAACCCGAGGGAGGTACATGACTGTGGAAGAAAAAGCCAAGATCGGGCCTGGGTGAGTATCTCCGTCGCTCCCCAGAACGGCGACGAAAGGCATTGCTGTTAGGAACGCACCTGGAGGGCGCAGGATTGAGGTGGCAGTTTTGCCTCGATATCTGCTCAGTTATACCGGGGGTCTGTTTTAACATTTATGGACCTCCTTGCGTTTTCAATTGTTTATTCGTTTTTGGATATTATTCCTTTGGTTTGAAAACTGCCCCGCATAGGTATTTGCTAGGCAGGGGGTACCAAAGCTTCATAAGTGAATGAATAACCTTTGTTGTTGTTGTTGTTGTTGTTGTGTTTTAAACAGAGATCGGCCATTGTATTTGCATGTCCAAGGGCAGACCCGAGAACTGGTTGACAGTAAGTGAACTCTGGTGCCGCCCCCCCTGGCTGGTCAGCGTCCCACTTTCTGCTTGAAACTGTTAGGCCCAGTTTGTACTAAGTCCCATGGCTGGGTGTGCGCCGTGAAATGGGAAACGTTTTCCCACTAACTGGTTTTGGCTGAAAGCCTTTGAATGGAGGGCGGAAGACTGCTGGGGTTTTGTCGGTGGGATGGATTAGAGGACCTCTGAGATTCCCCTTCCGTCTCTAAAATTCCGGTCCCGTTTGTAGGCTCCCCAATAACGACAGGGCAGTAATTTCCCCAAGATTCCCTTGCCTTGTTCTCAGCCGCTAAAGACTGAGACCCCTTGAGTGGAGAACTGGAGGAAAAAGCGGCCTTACTGCCAGACGCTGACCCCCCCCCAACGATTTCCCTCCTCCTCCACAGGAGCGGTGAACCGGATCAAAGAAATCATTACCAACGGGGTCGTCAAAGCTGCCACCGGGTCCAGCCCGACGTTCAACGGCGCGACGGTCACCGTCTACCACCAGCCAGCGCCCATCGCTCAGTTGCCTCCCGCTGTGAGCCAGAAGCCCCCGTTCCAGTCAGGCGGGGTACATATTAATTGTGCGAATATCTCTCTCTCTCTCTCTCTGTGTGTGAAATGATAACCACTACCGTAACCCCCAGGGTGGAGGCAATTAAAGCGAATCCACCGGGGGGAACCCTACATCCCCCCCCCAACCATCGGTTCCACCATATGACAAAAAGAACAAAAACAAGGTGGATCATGTTATTTCCCGGCCGTGTGTTCGTTTGTGATTGTTCGGGCCGCCCTAGAGGAGCAAGAAGGCAGAGCTTGTTGAGCCGGGCTCTTGCTGATACACTCCTCTTAGAGAAAACGGGATAGGGAGAGGCGTTCTGGCTTCGAGAAGACGACAGACCTCACTGGACTATCCCACAAGTCTTTGTTCCAGCGTCGCCCCGACCTGCGCCGTTCTGGGACGCGTTGACTTAGAATCGATCCTAGATCTGAGAGAGTCTGACTCGAGGTCAGAAACGAGAGCGGTCTTACCTCCATGCCTTTCCCGAGAGGCACTCTTTGCCTGGGTTCCCTGTTTATGGGGATTTGTTCATTATTTATTAACTTTGAAAATGTCCCTCCCCTCCCCCCCCCCCGCTGCCGCCTTTCTCCTTAGAAAAGGACCCTTTCTCCTTTGGACAAGATCCGACGCAAGGTGGGATGGATGTAGAAGCGGGAATGGATAGATTCCCTACCCTACACCCGCCCCTCCTCTTGGCCCTCGATGTAGCCCAATGCAAAGCCTCAAACCGCCTCCTTTGCCCCCATGCAAATGTAAACACACACACACACACACACACACACACACACACACCAACCAACCACACGGTACATGCGTGGGTGCGGACGCAAAGTCTCGCAATCACCTGTGCGGGCTTACCTGTAGGATCCAACACCTAGCCTCCAATTACCACTTATGTCTCAGAATGTCGCGGGCGCTCACACTTCGGGAGCAAACGGTGACACGCAACCGAGCCTTCTCTGTGGCTGGCCCTGTGCTCTGGAACCATCTCCCGAGTGAGTTGCGCCTTGCACAGTCCCTGCTAGCCTTTAATTAAGCCTTAAAGACCTGGCTTTTTTGCGAGGCATTTCGCAACAGTTAATTTTTTTTATTTCATTTATTTATTTTTTGGTCGTCCCGCCCTCTTGCCAGTAAATTTTCACTGTAGTTTTCTACGAGGTCTATATTATGATTTTCTTCTCAGTTTTATTATTATTGATTTTCTTCCTTTTTTATTATCTAGGTTTTTTTATTATTATTGTTACTGGTATTGCTGTAAACCGCCAGGAGTTCCTCTGGGAAGATGGGCGGTATATAAATATTAAAATAAATAAATAAATTACCCATCCGCCTGCAGATGCACTACGTCCAGGACAAGCTGTTTGTCGGCCTGGAGCACGCCGTGCCGACCTTCAACGTCAAGGAGAAGGTGGAAGGTCCCGGCTGCTCCTACCTGCAGCACATCCAGATTGAGACGGGTGCCAAGGTGTTTCTCCGGGGCAAGGGCTCCGGCTGCATCGAACCCGCCTCTGGCCGTGAAGCCTTTGAGCCGATGTACATTTATATCAGGTAAGGCGGGGGTGCTGTTTTGGTTGGGAGTGGGTGGCGCGCCCATGGGTGAGAACTGCTTGTGTGGTTGCCGGTGAAGCAGAGTGGTCGCGTTACACAGGTCGCGTGCTTTAAACTAGAATCCAAACCTTTCTGTTCTGTTCTTTAAAGGGTTGATTTGTTTATAACACAAGGTTTATGTTGCAATGCCTTGTACGTGACAAGGTATATGAACAAGGCTTCCTTTTGGAAGGCTTCCTTTTGTTGTGGAAATGCTAGGCCTCCTGATGGCAGTCCACTTCTGAAATTAGGGAGGCAGGCTTCTGGGATTCACATGTTCACTCTCTGGGTCTGTGTTCCTACAGCCATCCCAAACCTGAAGGCCTTGCAGCTGCCAAAAAGTTGTGTGAGAATTTGCTACAAACAGTATGTAACTCTTTCGTATTTGCACAAATCACATGAAACTTAATCTCATTCCTTCCTTCCCTCCTTCTGTCCAGTATCGCTCCTTCCTTCCTTCCTCCCTTCCTTCCTTCCTTCTATCCATCCTTCCTTCCTTCCTCCCTTCTATCCATCCATCCTTTTCTTTCTTTCTTTCTTTCTTTCTTTCTTTCTTTCTTTCTTTCTTTCTTTCTTTCTTTCTTTCTTTCTTTCTTTCTTTCTTTCTTTCTTTCTTTCTTTCTTTCTCTGTCCCTCCCTCCCTTCCTTCCTTATATCAGCTCCTTCCTTCCATCATCAGCTCCTTCCTTCCTTCCCCTCCCTACTTATGAATGCATGATTTGCCTTTGTCTTAAAGAAGTTAACAAATATGAAAGTAGGAAAGAGGGTGTTCAAAATGACCTTTTGGGGGGAGGAACGGGGGTTTGCTGAACTCGAGGGCTAAGGAATCAAACGGCGTCGCTTTATCTCAGTGGGCCCTGTTTCTAGTCTCCACTGAGAGCCGTTGGTGTGCCAGGGCCCCTCTGCATCACCCCTGAAGCATCTCCTCCTGCTTGATCTCTCCCAAGGTTCATGCGGAATACTCGCGGTTTGTGAATCAGATCACCACGGCGGTCCCCATCACAGGTGTGTATCAGCTGCGCGCACCCGGGCGTGTTTGTTGGGTTTCCGGGGGAGAAGCAAGTCGGAAAGGCAGGGACGAAGGGCCTTGTAAGTTTTGAGAAGTTTCGAAGGAGGGTGTGGCAGTTGGTCGCAGAAGAATTTCTCCCTTCGTACAGAGGAGGAATAAAACAATATCGGGACTCTGCGGATCTTGGGTGCTGAATCAAAGAAGACAGAGAGCAGAATGGGAAATGGACAGTGGTGTTGGTTAGCTTAAGTTTGTAAGTGAGGTATGAACTATGAATAAGAAACCAAGGAAAGGACCAAGATTGTTGGAGAGAGAATGACCGTGTTGTGCCTAGAATCATCGAAGAACGGCGCTGGAAGGGCCCTGAAGTCCAACCTCCCTGCTTAAGGCAGGAATCTAAGTCAAAACAGATCTGACAAACAATTTCCAGTTTTCTCTCGAATGCCACCACAGTGCTGCAGTGCTCGCACCACCCCCTGAGGCCACTGGTTCCATTGTCACACTGCTCTAACCGTCAGGAGGTTTTTCCCGAAATTCAGCCTCTAATCTGGTTTCGTTATGATGCATCCTGAGCTGTGGGAAGATGGAGGTCGGATCCTGCCCCTCCTCCGTAGGACAGACTTTCAAAGACTTGGCAAGGTCTCCCCTGTCTCCCCCTCCGTCTTTTCTTCAGGCTAAATGCACCTATAGCATGTGTGTGTGTGTGTGTGTGTGTGTTGTATCATTACAGTCGTTACCGACCCTGACCCCATGTCCATGGAGTTTTCTTGGCAGGAATACTGGAGTGGCCAGTTCCTACTCCAGGCGCCTTCAGCACCTGGTATTCCCTGGTGGTCTCCCATCCAAGTACTAACCAGGGCCGACCCTGCTTAGCTTCCGAAATCAGGCGAGATCAGATGCGTAGGAACGTAGAATAGCCTATAAATAAGAGTACTGTGGTTGTGATATCATGTATAGTGTTGTGTTTACGTTCTCTTTAGTGGAATGTCAATCATACGATGGGGGTGGCAGACCCAATATGTATTCAGAGGTTGGTGACGCGTGAATCCTTTCCTGTTCTCCCCCCCCCTTTCCAGGCTTCACGCAACCCGCGGCCCTCGCAACAGTCCCCCCGCAACCTCCCTATTACCCCCCCAACGGCTTCCAGGCGGGTTACCCCGTGGTCCCGCCCCCTCAGCAGCCTGTGCAGCCGCCTTACGGGGTGCCGGGGATTGTGCCGCCGGCTGTCCCCTTGGCGCCGGGGGTGATGGCCCTGCCGACGGGCGTCCCACCGGTGCCCACCCAGTATCCCATCACGCAAGTGCAGCCTCCCGCCAGCACGGGCCAGGTAAGCAAAAGGGAGGGGGGTGTCGTTTGCAGGAAACCCTTCTCCCGCCTGCGTACTTCCATGGGCTTCGCTTAGGAGGGTGGGTTGGGGGGGGGCACCAATTTTTCTACTCAGGGTGCCTTTAAGGAGGGGTGAAGAAAGGGCTGGGTCCTCCGGGATGTGGGACATCATCCTCGCAAGAGACGGGTTGGCTAGAGCAGGTGGAAACAGGCAACTGCAGTGCGGGGCTGGGCTATGTCAACTCCAACCTTAAAGAAAAGGAGTACAGTAGGACTGTAAGAGATGGGTTCCAAGCCTCCCCCTCTTCTCGCGGATGCTGGAAACAGCGGATAACTGAAGCACCTGCTTCCAGCAGGGATCCTCTGAAACCAGGAACTGCCCCCTCCCTTCCCTGCAAATGGGGTTTCTCCCATTTCACCAGAAACTGCTCCCCTCCAGAGAGGTCAAGCCACACTTGCCTTCTGCTGACAGCTCAGTCTCTGGTTCCATCTAGTGGCCAGTCCTCGTAATACACCTCGGGAACGTGCATTTCTGGGATTTGTTTCAATTTAATTTTTAGTACAGATCAGGTAGCTGCTAATTCAGCATCGGCGATGAAGCCAGAACAGCGCTGCTCCGTGCCACGAAGGGGCGCCCTTGCTAGAGCTGTGTTCCTGGTGGGTGTGCGTTTCCCTGGCCTATGCCAAGCTTGGGTCTCGGGGTTGAGAAGGCAGGGGGTTGATGGGCCTTGTTGTTCTCCCTCTCTGGGCCAGTCTGCCCTCAGCTTAGCCCAAGTACTGGAGATTTGAGGGCTCTTCTGCAAAACCGCTGTGCATCTCTTTAATACTGTGGTAGGGCTGTGGAAACATTAGAAAAGTCAACACAGCTCCAAATCTCTTGGAATTGCAAGTACAGTGGGCCCTGGTATCGCAAACAGCTTGTATAACATAAAATTTGTACAACATAAAATATTCCAGAGAGAGGGGAAATTTGCTTAACAGAGTCACCTATGGGGAAAATCCGCACCATATAAAAATGGGATGACTCCGTTTTCAATGCATTCCTATGGGGAATTTGTATAAAGGAAAATTTGCTTAACAGAATTTTGTTTGGAACGAATTAATTCCTTTCTCCAAGGTACCACTGTATATACCGTATATACTCAAGTATAAGTCGACCCGAGTATAAGCCGGGGCCCCTAATTTAAACCCAAAAAACAGGGAAAATTTATTGAGTCAAGTATAAGCCTAGGGTGGGAAATGCAGCAGGGCCTGGCAACTACTCCTTTGTGAGCTGGGGGAGTGGTGTGTGATGTTTAAAATGACTTTTAGCCACCGAGGCAAGGGCTTGAGTTGGTGGCTAAAAGTCATTTTAAACATGGGGGGGTACGGAGACGTGGCACACAATGTTTAAAATGACTTTTAGCCACCGACCCAAACTTGCCTCAGTGACTAAAAGTATTGACCCGAATAGAAGCCGAGGACCCCTTTTTCCAGCCCAAAATTAAGGCTGAAAAACTAGGCTTATATTCGAGTATATACAGTATATATTTTTAAATTCCTGATTTTAATTGGTCTTGAAAGCTTCCAGAGTGCTTTTTACCTCTTCTCTGCCTCTCCTCTCCCCCGTCCTTTCCAGATGCCGCTGAGTGCACCCTTCCTCCCGGCTGCCCCCATCAAGACCACCTTGCCGGTCGCCACGCAGCCCCCAGTGCAGCCGCAGCCCCCTCCACCCCAGCCGGGCCAGAAGCGCCGTTTCACCGAGGAACTTCCCGACGAGCGGGAATCCGGGCTGCTCGGATACCAGGTGGAGTGAGAAATACTGTCACCCTTAATGCTCTTCCTCTGTTTCTCGTACGGACGGTTCCCTGCCGAGTTGCTCCTTTCAGAGGCCATAGCCGCTAGGACCCCCATGCAAAGGTTACCTGGCACTGCCTTAGTGTTGGGGTGGGGCAGGGGTGGGATTTGCTCTAGGCCAGTAGGTGTGATATTGATTCGATAAAGCCCCGCTTGATTCTTTATCCCTGCCGGCTTTGCAGTTCTATGGTCGTAAGAAGAGCCCTGCCGGATCAGGCCAAAGGCCCATCTAGTCCAGCTTCCTGTATCTCACAGTAGCCCCACCAAATGCGTCCGGGAGCGCATGAGACTCGATCTCTGTCTCCTGATATATCACTCCCCTGCATCTGGCCCTTGAAGGACCCTGGTTTTAAGCCTGGAGATGACACACCTCTCCATCATGGTTTGTCACCTGGGATGGACTTTTCCTCCAGGAGCAGAGCAAAAGTTGTCCGTCCTTAAGACATCGCAAGGTTCTTGGTCGGTCGTCTTTGCTGTAAGAGCCTTGTGGAAATTTCCCCAGGGAGTGGAAGAATCCACTCTTTGTGCGTAGTAACTGGAGAAAACCACCACTAATTCTTCCTTCAAATGGCCTTGAATTTCACAATCGTGACCCTCAAATATTTGGGCTTTGTTCTCACCTCGCTCAGATGCCAGTGGAAACCTAGAAGCCAGGATACAATTCCTAAGGTCCTTGGCGCTTCACTCAGAGACTCCCCCCCCCCAAGTAGTTTTACCCGTTTAAAAGAACAACATTCCTCTTAAACGCGTCAATTGCTTTCCCAAACTTTCCCCTCTTTGTCTTATGATAATTTAAAATAGTCTATTTTCCCCCTGGGATGGAACCTCGGCTCAGTGTATAAAGGAATTCCAGGCTGTTCCCATTTTTTAAAAAGCAATTTATGCTCTGCCCTCCCTCTGTGAGGGGTCTGGGCTGTACTCCTGCCTTGGCAAGCAGGAAAATTAGGAAATATACCAAAAGAAAAATAGCAGTTTTACTGCAAGAGAAATAATGAATCAGAATGAAGCTGAGCTCGTTACGGACTTAGTTGGTCAATGATGTTCCCTAAAGCCCTTCAGAAGAAGAATAAAAGTTTTAGCTTGATTTTCCCCTGCAATTCTTTTGGAACTTTTAGCTTCGTGACGCTAATTGCTGGCAGGACGGGGGGGCCTGTTTTCGTGTTTTAAGGCTGGGTAATGCTGACCTTCTAAAAAATGAAAAGTCACCAAAATCGATTCAGCTTTGAAAAGACACAGGGAAGGAGTGAAGTTTTTCCAGCGGTGCTGGTTTTCTTTGCTCTCCCCGTTGCTTGCCTTGCTGTTTTAAAGCAGCATGCCGAGAACCGGTTGGAAAAGTCACATCATTTGTAAAAAAAAAAAAGAAAAGCAATAAAGCAAAACAAATATAACTGCAGCAGTCATTCCCCAAACCCATTGGACAATCATCAGTCAAAGCGTGACATCTCAGTTCGGCCTTGTATTT
The DNA here is from genome assembly GCA_037367245.1 of Phrynocephalus guinanensis. Taxonomy (NCBI): domain Eukaryota; kingdom Metazoa; phylum Chordata; class Lepidosauria; order Squamata; family Agamidae; genus Phrynocephalus; species Phrynocephalus guinanensis. The sequence continues at coordinate 5,497,323 of CM074754.1, forward strand.
TTCAAACTGGGGTATCCATTAGATGAGAGGAATTAGTAGTACTCTTTCAGACAGGGCATAAAAACATAAGAAAATAAGAGCCCTGCTGGATCAGGCCAAAGGCCCATCGAGTCCAGCTTCCTGGATCTCACAGTGGCCCCACCAGATGCCTCTGGGAGCGCACAAGACTAGATCTCTGTCTTCTGATCCCACTCCCCTGCAACTGGCCCTTGAAGTATCCTGTTTTTTAAGCCTGGAGATGACACACATCTCCATCATGGTTTGTGTAACCTGGGATGGACTTTTCCTCCAGGAATCGGTCCAATCCCCTTTGGAAGGCATCCAGGCCGGAGGCCATCGCCACCTCCTGTGGCAGGGAGTTCCACGGATCCTAAGAGGGACAATCACACACATTCTGCCCCCCCCCCCCAAAAAAGCTGATCTTCTGAGTTAAGAACCGTGATCGGATTCGGACACACCGTTGTCAATTCTTTTGACTCTGCTTTTCTGGCCTCTCCAGATTGCCACCTTCTAACTCCAACATAATATGCCCAGCAGGACCCTACAGCGTTTTAGTTTTGGGGGCAGGGTTACCGATAGGGTCTCCATCCAGAACATGCTACATTCGTCTTCTCTGCTGCTGTCTCAGCCGCCGCCGCCGCCCCCAACCGGCCCAGAAAAGGCGAATGTCGTGCTTGCGAGGTGCCGTAGCGGGCCTGTGAAAATTAAAATAGGTGGGCTCTCCTGCAGATTTGTCATTAAGGAGCTAAGAGCAGGCGTCCTCGTTTTAGGTTTGCTAATGACGCTGTGTTTTTCTGCTCATAGCATGGACCCATTCATATGACTAATTTAGGTGCAGGCTTCTCCGGTCAGAGCGAGGCGGACAGAGCGGGTTCGAAGCCGGCAGGTTCCTCAGGAAAAGAGAGAGAGAGGGACAGGTAAGTAGCCGGTCGGACCTGGCGGCTTGCGGTGATAATATTTGATATACTGGGGGATAGATGGGAGGTTATGGGAGGGGGGGATTAGAAATTGGAACAGAGGGGATTTATCTGGCTTATCCATAATTCTGGGGCTAGCCAGCAGTAACAGCAGATGCTCCAGCTAATGGCAACATATATTTATTTGACACACACACACACACACACACACACACACACACACACACACACACACACACACACACACACACACACACACACACACACACACACACACACACACACACACACACACACACACACACACACACACACACACACACACACACACACACACACACACACACACACACACACACACACACACACACACACACACACACGAGTATATGTAGTGTAAAAGGGCCTTTCCTTGTAAAAGGGCCCGAGGCGGCTTGCTAAACTGAAGGACAATAGATCTAGTTGGAGACAACGAACAGACAACGGTTGTTTGCAACGTTAAAGGCAATATTTAAATTTAAGAACAACACACTCTCTTGCGCCCAAGCCAGTTTTTCAGGAGGCCTCCAACAAAGAAGCACCCCACGTGGATGTTAAGATTCACGCTAGCTGGGTAGAAGTGGGGATTCTGGTAGCGAATTTTTTTTATAAAAAAAAAAAAGGTTCCCCTTGCGATACAAGGAAGGAGTTCAGAAATTAAACTCGATTTGGTACTACTATCCCCATTTTTCAGTATCCGTGCGGGGAAATATTTGGAGCTGGTCTCCTGCAGATCCAGAGCAGATCCTACTGGATTGGGACATTCGTTTGGGACAGAAGGTGCCACTACAATGCCCTGGGAGTCGTGATTATTAACCTTCTCTCCCTCCTTTGTTTTTGACTCTCACTAGGCAGCTGATGCCTCCACCAGCACTACCGGCATCCGGACTGAAGGCGGAACCTGACGACCGAAATGGCTCCCTCGGGGGCGGCAACGGTGAGCGCGCGCAGCCGGGAGCGCAAGGCATGGTGGTGTCTGCTTCCCACCGGGGCTGGCTCGGCTGGGTTGCGGCCGGAGCATCTGGGCGTGTTGATTCCCCCCCCTTCCTCCCTTGTTATCCCGGAAGGCACTGCCCCAGCCTTCCCTCTTAAAAGGTGTATCAGACGCTTGCACACATTTTTTCCACGGCCCATCCTCGTCCCTTCCTGTTGTATCAGAAGGGAAGCTAGTTCGGTCAGGAGAGAGACGTGGGGGGAACCCCTCCTGGCCCTCCGTGGCTCCACCTTGAGGCTGATGGCCTTGTCACGTTGGCCACGCTGAAACGGCGGCATTGAAACGGCGGCACAAATCCATTGCGTGGAACGAGCCAGGACGCTGCTGGGGCCAGAAGAAAGAGACAGAGCTGCCAGGGATGAGACTTTTGGATTTTAAAAAAAAATGAGTCCCAGAGGCATAATTCAGCAGGAGATCCCCCTTCCTGGCTGGCTGGCTGGCCCTTGACGTGTCTGGGAGGCCTTTGGTTCTTGAAATCCCCTCCTTAGGACCCACAGCTCTGACAGTAGGGGTTAGAGGTGGTTGAGAGAAGGACACCCAAGTTGACTGACACCCGTTCCCTATATCTTATGATTTAAGTTTGTGCAATATTCGGATACCACAAGGGCCGGAGAGGTCCGCTGAATAGTCACTTGGCGACGTACGCGGGGCCCTCTGGTTCTCAGAGGTATTTAATGGTTCTCCCGGTGAATCCTGCGCAGAAAGGAACAAGACCGCCTCTCTGGTTGACAAACAGACGAGCCAGCTTTCAGGGCCCGACTCCATCCTCCCCCTCCCTTGCTGTCACCATGACCAGTTTCTTTCTGTTCCTCTTTCCCTACTCCGGTGCCAACATCCCTTTCCGGGAATTGCACGTCCCAGAAAAGTAGGCGGCGGGGTTGGTTTTGTTGCCTTTTGTAGAGGAAACGTAAAGCAAAGGGAGTTCTGCTTGTCTACCGCCCCATAGCACTTCAAGCACTCTCTGGGCAGTCTTAATGATTTTATTATGCAGGCTACAAATTTCCCCCCACCACCCCAGCAAGCTGGGTCCTCATTTTACCAACCTCGGAAGGATGGAAGGCTGAGTGAACCTTGAGCTAGTTACCTGGGATTGAACCCTTCAGGTCGTGAGCACAGTTTTAGCTGCAGGACAGACATTTTCACTGCTGTGCCGCAAGTCTCCCAAGGCCTTTGCAGGGTGATTCCTAGGCGCGCTGAGTGAAGTTCCACTTCCCGCCAGCCGCTGAAGTGGGAGGGGTTTCGTTCTGGCAGAACCGAACCTGCCGTCGGAGGCTCCCTAGACGTCCAGAGGGAGCCCTCGACTTATTTGCTAGGCGCCCTCTAATGGAAGCGAAACCAAGAATCCCCTCTGTAGTTGCGGACTCTCTCCCGCCCACCCACCCACCCCCTTTAACGTGTGTTCTATTAACGGTTGAGCATCAGCGTGCCTTCGCTTTGCTGACTTTAATTTCCCTTTTTTTCTTCTGTGTCTTTCTTTCTCTCTCTCTCTCTCTCTCTCTCTCTGTTCTCTTACATGGTTCTGACGGATCACCTTGTGCCGTGGCGGACGCTGCGTGGCATGACCTTTCCCCCCCGCCGGGGTGACCGTTCGCTCCGCGACCTCGAAATGGTGTCTTGACTAACGATATTTTTACAATGCCTCTCGATTTGGAAATTCCTGTTGTTTTTCCTTTTTTGGGGTGGGATTTCTCTCTCTCTCTCTCTCTCTCTCTCTCTCTTGTTTTGTCTTTTTTGTCTCTCCATCCTCTAGAACATCCTGCCAAGAAGCTGAAAACCGGCGAAAAGGGGTTTGGCCTGGTAGCTTACGCCGGCGATTCCTCAGACGAAGAAGAGGATCACGGCCCCCACAAGAACGCCGCCACCTTTTCGCCGACGTGGAGTTTGGGCTACCAGTACCCCTCCCCGCAGCAACGGGGCAAGCAACAGATGCCTTTCTGGATGGCCCCATAGCACCCCCACCCCACCCAACTCGCCCCACGGCAGCCGGCACCCTCGATCGCCTTCTCAAGCAATAACGCATGCGTACGACCCAAGCGAGGCTGGCAACAAAAGCGCGCCGCAGACCCTCGACATCTTTGCACGAGCTTTTGAGATGCAGTCGCACCCCGTCCTTTGGTGGCCGGGCTCCGTCCTCTTCCTCCCTTCCTTCTTCCCCTCCCTCCCCTCTTTTGGTTGCTGTGTTGTTTTTAAACTCGCTTCTTTTCTTCCCGGAGTGTGGGTGTGTGCTTGGACTTGGGAAACGGCAACCCCCCCAAAAAACAACAACAACAACAACAACAACCGGCTTGTCATCAGAAGACGCTTGAGGAGAATGGGGCCTGGATCACGACTTGGCAGGGAGGGCCTTTGCTTCTTCCTCCTTTGCCTCTCTGTTTCGCCTTTTTTTGGCTTAGGACAGTGGTGGCCAAACTTCGCCCCCCCCCCCGATGTTTTGGACCACAACTCCCACAATCCTTTGTCATTGAGATACAGGCTTGGAATTCTGGGAGTTGTGGTCCAAAACATCTGGAGGGCCGAAGATTGGCCACAGCACTGGCTTGGGAGAAGGAGGCGGCCACCATCCAAAGCCTCCCGGCTTCAACCTGCGGGTCTTTTCTGCTCAAGTGTCTCCGTTTATAACTGGATTTTAATTTTCCGGACGCGTCTCGGGCTCCTGACAAAGGTGAGGCGAGAGAGAGAGAGAGAGAGAGAGAGAGAGAGTGGAAATCACCTTTAAAAGCAAAACAAGCCCCCGGCCTCCTTCCTTGCCCATGTGTCGTCCTTTCAGTTGCAATGTTGGCGGCTGCAGCTTTCGCCGCCGTTTTCGCTTCCGGTTTCTTTTAGCTGGCAGGTAAGATTATTATTTTTTTAAACTTAATTTCCCTCCCTCGTCCGCTTCAGTTTTCGCCGAGTTCATTGATGTCCGCCCGAGGACAGTACGTGGCATTGATGGAGAGGGTTTAGGAGTCGGTTGTGGTCTTCTTAAGGTTTTTTTTAAATCCTGGCCTGCTTAGATCTCCAACTAGCCGGCCCGGCGTCCGTTTTTGCAGCGGTAGTAGCACTGTTGCAATCTTGGTTCTGTTCCGACACCCAGATCTGGCCGGGGCGTGCTTCGTGGCTCTGCGTGGAGGGATTGAGCCTCGTCCGGCAGCCAGGGACAACGTTGTTGTGTCCGAAGAGGCAAAACTCTTTGCGAATGTCTTATTTTGTCTCAGAACTGCGTCGGGCTCTCCTTTCGGGGCTCTCTTAGCCGAACATTTCCTCCGCAGTCGGTACTGCAAGAGCGAAGAAGGCACCGACAGACTGATGCTATTATTTGGGGGGTTGTCTGTTTGCAAGAAAATGTAAAGATCTCCGAAGTATTGGAACAAGTGTTAAATTTCAGTCCCCACCCCCCACAGAGGAAAAAACAAATCCCCTCGCTTTGCTTTCTCCAAAAGAGGAAATGACAACCAAGCCCCGAAACACTTTATTCTCTGGTTTTCTACATGTTGTAAATAAATTGAACCATAATTTCACAACCGATTTCCAAACGACATGCTTCCTTATCGCCTCGTTTTGGTTTGGGGCGTCCTTGTCTGCTACTATCAAGTGCCTCGCGAACGAGCTTGTGTTTGCCCTCCTTAATGCGGGCCTCCGGTTCTCCTCGGGGGCTCACCGTCCTGGCCCAGTGGGGATGATGGGAGCTGTAGTTTTGCGGTGTGACAGGCTGTCGATTTCTCCGCCCGAGTGACCTGCCTTGCCTTAGCTTGCCAGGTCTTTTGAGAGGCGGGATGTGGTTTGCCAACTGCCAAACATTCCCTTTTCTGACACGTTTGGGCTGTTGGTCCTCCATTGGAGGTGTGGATCTTGTCCACGAAAAGCTTGCAACGATGCGTTATTTTTTTTAATTAGTGGCCCAGAAAAGGAGCTAGTCAGCAGAAGGCGGTGCAGGCTAGAATAGCGTTCTTGTGTACGATTTATGAGCATGGCTGGGGCTTCAAGGCCCGTCTCTTCAGGGTTAAAAACCCTGACCTGGTCGCTTATTATAATTACAGGAGGGCCCCAGTATCCGCTCGGGATTTGTTCCAGGCCTTCCCGTGGATAAAGAAAACCGTGGATAAGAGAGAACGCCTGCCCACTCATGCCCAAACTGCTGTTTCCTGACAGTAGCTTGCTTTATGACTGCTGTTTTTAGACAGTGGCTTGCTTTATGGTCGCTGTTTGTGACAGTAGCTTGCTTTCTGGCTGCTGAATTATTTAATTTTTTTCCTCTGCCAACTATGGATAACTGAATCAGAGGATAGTGAATCAGTGGATACGGGGATCCTACTGTATTTCTGATCCCTGTGCAAAGGACGCGAGAGCCAGATGGTGAAGAAAGCTGACGGGGGGGGGGGAGAAAAGTCGTGCTGGAGGACAGCTTTGCACATCCCCTGGATGGCCAGAAAGCCGAACCCGTGGATGCTAGATCCAATCAATCCCACATTCTTTCTGGAGGCCAAGATGTGGGAAATGGAGGCTGTCCAGCTTTGGGCACCCCATGAGAAATCAGGATTCTCTTGGGGGGTGGGGAGAATTGGGTGGAGAAAAGGTGGAAGACTCAGGAAAAGAGCCTTATGGCAGACATGTCCAAACTTCGGCCCTCCAGATGTTTTGGACCGCCACTCCCATAGCCCTTTGTAGTGGGTAATCTAAGCTCAGAATTCTGGGACTTGTGGTCCAAAACATCAGGAGGGGCGAAGTTTGGACATGCCTTATGGTTTATATGGGGCCTTCCCCCCTCCCCCCCAATCTCCTTTGAGGCTGATTATTCCACTGGGAGCCGGAAGTGTCTCCCCGTCCACCTCCCCCCCCCCTCAGCATTGTGCACCTGATCCCCTTTGGACCGGCCCTTCCACGCTCAGGAGCTCTGGCAACCTTTCCGCTTCGGAGCCGGAAGTGTTCTCCCGTCCACCTTTTCTTTCCCCGCCCCCCTGCACCGGATCCCCTTTGGGGCACCAGCTCCTCCTCCCCTAAGGAGGAGGGGCGACGCCAACAGCAGCAGCAGAAGCCGCACGGTGGGCGGGGTCCAGGCTGGGAGAAAATGGCGCGGGAGGGGCGTGGCTAAGGGGAGCTCCTCCCCCTCCAGGCCATGGAGGGCGCTCCAGCGGCGCCGGCGCCATTTTGTCGGCGGGGCGGGCGGGAGGCTCTGTGCGCATGCGCGCTGGGCGCAGCTATCAGGGGCGGTGGGTCGGGGTTACGGCTAGGGTAGGGGGGCTGTTGGTCGCCATGGAGTCCGTCGGGGCCAAAGGGCCCCCCCAGCCGCCTCTTCCCCCTGCTGTTGCTGCTGTTGCTGCTGCGGGGCAGCCCCGGGAGTACAAGCTGGTGATGCTGGGCGCCGGCGGCGTCGGGAAGAGCGGTAGGTAGATATATATATATATAAATACGGGGGTGGGGGAGGAAGGCTAGGGAGGATGATGAAGATGATGGCGACGACGCTGGTTATCACTGCTGTCCAAAAATGGGGCGCCGCAGCTGCGTCTTTTGACGGCCGCGTTCCCCTGCGGAACTCCCTGCCACTGGATTTTTGGGTGGGTGGGGAGGGGGACGAAGCCGCGCATGCGCCCTGGAGCTCCTTTGGAGGCGGGAAGGGGGGTGCATGGCATGGCATGGAGGAGCCCCCTTTCCCACCCAAACGGGGGTCCCTAGCATTGTGTGTGTGTGTGTGTTTATTTATTTATTATACTGGTTAAAATCACTTTACTAGAAAACACCATTATTTAGTCAGTTGGCCTAGAGTGACAAGCACGCCGCAGGCGCATTCCCTCTTTGGGCAAGCAATTGAGAGCTGTTCCCTTATTTATTTATTTATTTATTTATTTATTTATTTATTTATTTACCGCCCATCTTCCAAAGGAACTCCGGCCGGGTTAACGACACAATCAAAGAGCGAAAATAAAATTAAACAAACCAAAAAAAAGAATAATAAAATAAAATGCAATATGAAATAAAAAAATAATAGGAAAAGATATAGGGCAGGGTGGGTGGAGGGTCACCCCAAATGGCCTTGGCTTGCAACCCCCCAGCAGCCGGGGGGGAGGGCTAGCTGGGCTTTGTAGTCCAATACCACCTGGACACACACCACACACACACACAAAGTTTGGGATGCACAGCTCCTTAAAAAAAAAAAACGAGCCCTCAAAACCTCATTACAGGGTCTCCCTCGATGGGGGCTGGCGCCGAATTCAGTGTGGGTCAAAAAAAACAAAACCCTGCCTGTTTGCACCCGGACGTGGCTCCCCTCTTTTCAGTTCCTTTTGTGCTAACATTAAATGTCTTCTCTTCTCTTGTAGCCATGACCATGCAGTTCATTAGTCACCGCTTCCCTGACGATCATGACCCCACCATTGGTGAGTGATCTTCCTGCTTGCCCTCTCTCTCTGTACCAGGGATGTGTTTGCTGGCTTTGCAGATCTGAGAAACAGTGAAGGTCTGTGGATGCAATGACTTAGAAAAAAAATAAAAATATGGAGTTTTCTTCCACCTCTGCTGGGTTTAACCTAAGAGGACTGAAGATACACCTGCGTCCACACACTATTTAGGTCTTAGTGGACAAAGAGCCCTGTTGGTCTCGAAAGCTTGCACGCCTTGTGCATTTGCAACGGATCCGGAGACGGGTACGGCCGTGAAACCTCGCCAAGTCGCCTTGGGCCGGCCGGGGTCTTTAGATGCGACCAGCCCCTTGGGGCCCCTCAAATCCAGACAGTAGTAAACACACCCTAGGTTGGACCCAAAATAAGACCGGTGCCGAAGCAGTGGGAGGCATTTGTGTTCTGTGGGGTCAAAATGGGGGGGGGGGGCTGTAAGCTTTTTAATCAATGGTAGCGTTGTGAACTGCAGATTGAGGGTCTGAATCATAGAATTGGAAGAGACCTCAAGGGCCATCCAGTCCAACCCCCTGCCCTGCAGGAACCCTCAGCACAGTATTTCCGAAAGGTGGCCGTAAAAACCTCCACAGAAGGAGACTCCACCACCCTCCTTTGTGGCAGCATATTATTCCACTGCCAGACAGCTCTACCCACCATGAAGTCCTTCCTCGTGTTCAAATGGAATCTCGGTTTTTCCTGTCGTTTGAAACCATTGCCCCGACTCCTAGTCTCTGAAGCCATGGGAAACAAACCTGTCCCCCCCCTCTCTCTCTTTAGAGGATGCTTACAAAATGCGGATAAGGATTGACAACGAACCAGCCAATCTGGACATTTTGGACACAGCAGGCCAGGTACTGAGTGACCACCAGGGATGTTGCCAGATCTTTTGGGGGGGGGTCCCAAATCTGGGTTCTTATTAAAAACAAGCTCCCCCCCCCACCTCCCAGGAAAAAAGGGAGGGTTGGGTCGACTCTTGAGACTAGCGGGAAGGGGGGGAAGCAACCATCCTGTGTTAAATCACCACTGCCAGTAAAGTCCAACTTGATGGCCATTGCATAGCTGTGGGCAAGATCTGAACCAGGAGCTCCCTGGTTGACCGCTGGGTCTGTCCGTTTCCACCCGAATCGTGAAAGCTGTGCTGGAATAAATGCATCTGTTTTGTGTGCAAAATTTGGGATAATTCCAAGCCGATGTTAGCGCGAACCACCTGCTGCAGTTTTTATTTCTGGCGAGGGCCGGAAGCTGTTCTCAATCGCCACGACTCAAGTCTTCCAGAAACCGGAAGCCCCTCTCCCCTCTTTTATCGTTGTTTTTCACCCAACCAGGCGGAATTTACCGCGATGCGAGACCAGTACATGAGGGCCGGGGAAGGATTTATCCTCTGCTACTCCATCGCCGACCGGCGCAGTTTCCTCGAAGTGCGCGAGTTCAAGCAGCTGATTTACCGCGTCCGGCGCACCGACGAGACGCCGGTCGTCCTCGTGGGCAATAAGTCCGACCTGGAATCCCTGCGCCAGGTAAGGGGGGTGACTTAACGCAGGCATGTCCAAATGTCAACCCTCCAGATGTTTTGGACCACAACTCCCACAGTCCTTTGCCATTGGCCGTCTAAGCTTAGAATTCTGGGAGTTGTGGTCCGAAACATCAGGTGGGCTGAAGTTTGGACATGCCTGCCTTAACGGAACAAACAGATAAAGACACGCTCTCTGCTTTTCTGCTTGATTCGCGCGCGCGTGTGTGTGTGTCTGTGTGTGTCTGTGTGGGTGGATGATAGGAGCCGGTTTTGGCTCACTGAAGCACACGTAAAGTTTTTAAGAGAAGGTGTTTGCTCTCCGGCGCATCCAGAGGGAGCTTTTAAGTCAGCTGTTTTTCCCCTCCTGCCTCCTTAATTGTGACTTTTGAATGGAAATGTTGGAAGCTGGGGGGGGGGGGGAGAGAGAAGTCCCCTATCGAAGCCACATAGATCTCATTCACCAGGACATTTGGGCTTAAATTTTTCCTTTTCTGACGTGCGCTAGGGATCTGGCACTGGAAATCGGCAGGCTTTTTCCGAGGTTAGATTGAAGCATCTGCCTTTAGCAGTATCAGAATGGCGGCGAGCATCTCCTATGAGGATTGACCATGTGCCTGTGGAGATGAAGTCGTGTGTCCTCGGAGCCGGGGGACGTTTGAATGCCGGGGAGATCCCAGCAGATTTTCTCTTGTCCTGTTATGAGGAAGTGCCCAGGAAGGCTGCCAGGAGGGCATCTGGTGTATTTCCTGGCAGGTATAAAGCCAGTCACAGGGTCTGCAGCTACGTCGTTCTGCTCTGTGTTCCAATCTCATTTAGGAAGGCCTTATTCATCTAACTCCTTTCCCCAAACACGGGCCTCCTGTTTTAATAACAAGTTGCCACGTCGTTCTTACTGCTGCATTGTCTCCAGTCGGGTCTGAGACCTTAGAACAGGCATGTCCAAAGTTCGGCCCTCCTGATGTTTTGGACCACAACTCCCAGAATTCTAAGCTTAGATTGCCAATGACAAAAGACTGTGGGAGTTGCGGTCCAAAACACCTGGAGGGCCAAAGTTTGGCCATACCTGCCTTAGAACGAAAGGCAAATGGAACCTCCTTAGAAAGAGGCTCTTGGGGGGGTGGGGTGGCGATGGGCGTTCTATGCCTCGCGGGATTGGCAAGGAGACCGAGGCATTAGGGACAGAGATAAAGAACTAAAACTATTCCTTGCAGGGCGGAGGGGGGGGAAGCGTGTGCGGAAGGAGGTCCCGATGAGGAAAGAAACTGAAAAACCCCCGCAGAGCAGATGTGGAGCTTCTGATATAAGCCACATGTGCAAAAAACATTTAAAAAAAAACAATATGAGAGGTTTCAGGTCGCAGGATGCTGGGTAGGGCCCGTAACACCACTTTGACACTTAAAACGGGGGAAGAAACGTATAAGGTTCCCCTCCAGGTCTTAACCGCCGAGGGACTGAGGTTTTACAAAGTCGCAGGGTCGTAGAAGAAGCTCAGGGGTGGAGAAAAGAGTGCTTACATGGGAGGGTGCAGTGACCCAGCTGAGACCAATAAGACTACAAACAGCTAAGTTGCGTGCTGGAAACATCTGGTTTATGGCTTGGCCGCAGTGCTGTTGAGGGCGTCCTCCGAGCAAAATTCCCGCACCAAATAACAGACTCGCCGTTGGCGGGAAGAAAAACGCTCCAGTCCTTTTCCCTTTCTAATGTTTGAAAGGGTTTGGAGGAGACATTTCATCGTGAAACAGGAGACGCCCGCTAGAGACCCAGCTCGGGCAAAGGCAGCCAGAGACGGAGGTGGAAGAGCGGGCAAGGCGAAAGGCGGGAAAGAAGCCCGGCCCGGGGCATTTGGAAGCGGCCGGACAAGCCGGAGGTAAGTCCCAGCGCATCTTCCGCTCACGATGTCCTTTGTCGTTGCAAGGTCTCCAAGGGGGAAGGGGCCGACCTGGCCCGGGAGTTCGCCTGCCCTTTCTTCGAGACCTCGGCCGCCTTCCGCTACTACATCGACGACGTCTTCCACGCCCTGGTGCGCGAGATCCGGAGGAAAGAGAAGGAGGCCGCCATGGCCTCGGAGAAGAAGTCCCGGCCTCGGTTGAGTGTGTGGAAGCGGCTGACGGCCCCTTTCCGGAAGAAAAAGAGGAATTCGGTGACATGAATCAACGCCGGGGCCTCCCCTCCCAACGCTCGCCGTTGCTCCTTTCCGCTTGCCGCCTCGATCGAAACTCTGTCCTCCATTTTAAACTCTGGAAGGCGGTTCCTCTGCAAAAGGATCTCAGCAGGGAGGACAGCGGCGCTGCGGCACGTCCTTCCGATGTTTCTCGTTTCCCGGAGAAGGCAATGCAAAAAGTCGTCGATTTGCCCGCAAACTCGCACGAGGCAAATCGGCTCCAAATACGCAGCCGACGACCCCTCTGCGGCCCAGCCTTTCGGAGGTTTGCGTTCCTCTTGGGCCAGCGTGGTGGGGGTGGGGTGGGGGTTAGGAATTTCAGGAGTAAAAATGCACAACAGCCCGCAGCCACGACCACGCCGATAAACGGTGCGCCTCTGCCGGGCTAGTTCGAAAAAGCTTTTTAAAAGCTATTCACGCTGAGCTGCAACTAGGTAGGTGTTGCAGCTTGTCTCTTGCCGACGCTCCTTTTTAAACAAAAAAAATGACAAGGCAGTGGCTGCTGAGGGTTTAGGTGCCTGCCGCTAGTGCCGTTTTCCTGGTGCGTGCATGGTGGAACCGGGGGGAGCAGCCAGCATAATCTGTAAAGAGGTCGTAGGGAGTCGTCGGTACCTGGAAGTCTGGAGAATGTGCAGGGAAGGTGAGGTCTCAATGGCCCTTGCTGACATCGGCGGGAGGATCCGGTTCAGTTCCTGAACGACGGAGCTCAGCCTGGCCAGGAGAGGTTGCGTTGTTGAAGGACGGAGTACGTGTACTGGGTTTGGCAGGTTCAGTTCCTGGCTGCGCCAGCGTAGCGCAACCAGGATTTGAACCCTAGGCGTTGCTGCTCGGGTGAAGGTGGCGCCGCGTCCAACAGATAGATAGTCTGATTTCCCCCGTAAGGCAGCTCCTACAAAGGCTCAGATTTAAGACCCCAAAGCACCCGGGAATGCTTCCTGAATCGGCCCGCACCCTGCATGCACCGGCGGGCAGCGTTGAACACAAAATCACGCACCGTGGCTCTTTTAGTGCCTCTTCCACCAAGAGAATTGGACCCTGAAGGCCTTGAGGTATTACTTGATGTGGTACCAATACCACCTCGAGATCCGGGCAGCTTCCGTGGGTTTCCCTCATGCAGAGGGATCATCTGGCCACGGAACCCTGGTCCGCGAGTTCCATTCCACCACGGTGATCGTTTCCAGCTCTGCAGTTCTACGATGCGGATGATACCCAGTTTCCGTACATGAATCTAGTCGAAAATTGTCCCCCCCACCACCAAGGCCCATCTCTAAAATGATGCATGCTATCCTGGTGGCCCTCAGAAGACATTTCCCCTCAAAGTCGCTTCTTTGATAACCAAGGGTGTTCTCGTCTTCAAAGAAAAAGCAAAAAAACAACAACAACGGGGCGACTCCACCGTTTTTTGCCATGCGCCCGTTCCTGGATCCGCCCCTCTCGTTTGTGGGTCTCGATAAGTCTTTTTGCAAAGTTGCGCATTACGGGGGGACCACTTTACCTAGAAGGTTTGGACTGGGGTGTGTGGGATTAATAATGAAATGTCTCCGCACATTTTTTGGGGAGTAAAACACACACACACACACACACGGTTGTTGGGCCTAGAGATATTCCAGGTTTCAGCCGCAAGACCCCGCAGCGTTGTCTCTCTTAAGACGTTAACGCCTTCTGAAAGTTGGAACCCAAACACGTCCAGAAAGCAGGGAGGGAACCCCAGACCTGCCCCGACGTCTGTTCGCTGTTCAGCTTGATCAGTGATTGGGCCAATAATTTAAAATAGTTTTTTTTAAAAAACACTCAATTAGAAATTGAAAATTAGCGATAGAATCATGGCCATTTTTTAAAATTGCCCCACCTTAATACGTCTTGTAGTTCTTGGTGTACCAAACCGTATCCTGTCATTGTGGTTTTATTTATTTATTTATTTATTTTTTAAAAAAACAGGATATTGTAGCTCTGTTAACAAACTGGGCCGAGCCATTGAGTGGGGAATAAAAAAATATATGCCATCCTTCGTAACACGGAAGGAAGATTTTGAATATAGCAATACAGAATACGGCATGTTTCTAACAGTGGAATTAACACGATGCGCACACTGCTGGAAGTCTCATACCAGGGAGGAAAACCCTGTTATTTTAACACATTTCTTATAGTGTTGGATCAAATACTGCTGGAACTGGAGAGAGAGAGAGAGAGAGAGAGAAATAAAGGGGACCAGTTCAGAGCTAATCACATAAGCCTTTGCTTTTGGAAAGTTGGAAGAGGAACAAGTCCTGTCCTTCCAACCTGCTTAATTTTTCACGAGTTCTCGTATTCAAGTTAAAACGGCGTGAAATACGAAACGGTGACGTTGGACTCAGAATATGTTCCACCTTCCAGTGCCTTAAAGTCCGGTTTTATCGGGACTCGCCGTGATGCGGTGCTAATCATCAGGTTCTGTTTCCCTAAGCACGGTCCTGTCAAAATAACGCGTACTTTCCCCCTCGCACACAATTTATGATGTAAATATTTCACACATACCTTTTTACCTCCCTTCACCCCCCCAAAAAAATGCTAATTATATATGACACAATAAAGAATTTGTTTTTTTAAAAAATCCTTGTCTTTCCTTTGAAAATAAATGAATACAATAGGATCCCTGTATCAGCAGGATTGATGTCCATGGTTGGAAAATATTTTAGAAACCCTAACCCACTATCCACTGATTTAGTTATGCATGGTTGGCAGAAGAAGAAATTAAATGATTCAGCAGCCGTAAAGCAAGATACTGTCACAAACAGCAGACATAAAGCAAGCTACTGTCACAAAACACGTTTGGGGGAATTTGTTGGCGTTCTCTCTTATCCACAGTTTTCATTATCCACGGGAAGGTATGGAACCAATTCCCAAACCCTCTCAAGAAATGGGATTTTTTTTTTGATTCAGTTTGCAAACCTCTTTACGTTTCCCTCTAGAGGGGAGTAACAGAGGTTCGTCCGGTCGCTTCTGCCCACAAAGCTGGAGATAAAAACCTCTGTTCCTTGTCTGGGCAGATGTAAATAATAATAATAATAATAATAATAATAATAATAATAATAATAATAATAATAATAATAATAAAATAATAATACAGTGGTGCCCCAATTTAAGAGCAGCTTGACTTAAGAGCAGAAAACTTGCTGTTTTAAATGCCGCCTTACAAATTTTAGACATAGTCTGCTCGAGTTACATTTTCCCCATTTTTAACTTGTTTTTTTCAATTTTCTAGATAGGTACCCCGACTTAAGGGTAGTTCGGCTTAAGAGCATGCATTTGAAATGGATTAAATTCGTAAGTTGAGGTACCACTGTAATTTTATTATTATTATTATTATTATTATTATTATTATTATTATTATTATTATTATTATTATTATTATTATTATTAATAATAATTCAAAATGCATGGTACTATCTTTTTTTATAAAAGCAACAATCTAATAGCTACTAACTAGGGCTCTACAACAAACATAAGAGGCAGAATAATAATTAAGACAAGATCCGTGCAAAATATGTGTGTGGCGTTCTATCCCCAGGGAGATTCCAGTGTCTCCTCCTCACGGCAGATGAGTGGAAGGCGGAGGGAAATAAGCTAATGCTTTCCTATTGACTGCGCGTGCCACGTGCTTCCCTGCGCATGCACAATGACACGGCCCCATCTTAACGGCACAACATACTCCTTTTCAGGGGGGAGTAACGGAGACCTTCGATGAAACCGTAGGACATTTCAGCCAAAGAGATGCCAGCGGGTCCAGACCACGTGGCAGAATTAATCATTGCAAATAACAACAGCAAAACAACAACAATAATTTGTGCCTTTTTCCCTCGCATGACAACACCAGCCTGGGATCCCCATCAGGAAATAAAGCTGTATTTATGCTCCCAAGGCAACGCATAAATCAGGCCCTGCAACCAGCGGCTAAATTTAAAGTGACTCCATATTTATTTGAACGCTCAATGTGCGTTAAAAACAACTCTCAACATTACAGATAAGCAATTACATATCGGTTAGGTTAGCGGTTACAGCGTTAGGCGTCGGTTGTACATGGTTCCGAGTTAAACTATTGTTTGTTTTTCCCTTTACATTTTCTTATTTTCGTTTTGACACAAATGTTGTAACTTCTCCGAGCTTTTATTTTTGTTCTTTTTCTTTAAAAAAATTACAATAGACACCAGTTTTTGGTGGGTGGGTGGGGGGGGAGAATCAGAGGTTTGGATTGAAAGGAAAACAAACTAAAAAAAAACCTCGATCCACATTTGGGGTTTTTTACGGTGAGGCAAGCAATCACAAACGATCAGATTTACACTTTTTTATATACTTATAAATAAAGCAAACTTGTTTTTTTACGGGAGGGAAAAAAGATATCAATATCTATATCCCCCCCCTTAAAAAAATAAGTTAGCTGACCTTAATTCACCCATTATTCTGAGGCTTTCCAGCGGTTGCAGGACTACCTATCCCATCACCCCGACAGGGTCTTTCTCTTGGCAACCAGCCTATTTTTTTAAAAAAAAACCCTGAGCACAATTTCCTGGACAACAAGTTTATTTTCCTTTACCAGCAGGAGGGGTGTGTGTGGAGGGGAGAGAAAGTGAAATGGCCGACCATCTTAGAACCGAAAATTAAAAACGGGGCAAATTTCGTAATTCGCCAAGTTTGGATCATTCCCCGGGCACGATCGTAGAGCGCTTTACGCCACGGGCATGCGCCGGGATGTGCAATAATGCAGCGTTTTATCACTTTGCCTGTTCCCACCAATCCATTCCTATATTTATAAATATATTTGTTTCTAAATTTCTGATCCAGAAAGTACAAGCTTCCAACTGCTACAGGGCTCTTCCGCGGCTGCCCCCCCGGTCACCCTATAGATGCACACACACAGAGACAAACACACACAGTGGTACCACTACCTACGAGTTTAATTCGTTCCGAATGCGTGCTCTTAAGTCAAGCAACTCGTAAGTAGAGCAGACCGCATCTAAAACTTGTAAAGCCGAAGTTAAAACGGCAACGTTTTTTTCGCTCTTACGTCGAATTGCTCTTGAGTCGAGCCGCTCGTAAGTAGAGGGACCACACACAAACACGCGTGAAACCCTTGTTTCGCCCCTCGGTCTCGGGTGAAAATTTGTCCAGATTTAACCGTCTTCGCTGTGATTTAAGGAAACTGGCAGTAAAGCTGCCCTGAGATCCAGATAATGGGAAATAAGCAGCACTAGTGGTGCTATTTTCTCATTTTCTGACTGGGCCTGCTTTGAAACCTTAAAA
The DNA here is from genome assembly GCA_037367245.1 of Phrynocephalus guinanensis. NCBI lineage: Eukaryota > Metazoa > Chordata > Lepidosauria > Squamata > Agamidae > Phrynocephalus > Phrynocephalus guinanensis. Next base: position 5,514,592 of record CM074754.1, read on the forward strand.
CAGATCAAAACCCCCTTTTATGCCACTTGCCTATTAACAGAGCCGGCTCTTTCATGTGGGCCGATTTGGTTTATAGTCTAGGGCCAAACCAGTCAGGAAGGTTTTCACGCCCGTCAACAAAAGCAGTCGGCAGTGTAACGGAGTTCATAGAACAAACCTCTGGGATTTTCCGTTCGGACGTGACTGGTATCCTTCACACACAATTCAGACTGCCTTCCTCTCTAAACTTGGCTGCAATCATTCCCCAGGCTTAGAAAAACACGGGGTTTCATAATACACAAAGAGCTTCTTGCTGCCAAGCTCTCCCGGTCCTAGCGCCAAGTGTTCAAAGGGTTGGGTCTCGAATGGGCAACCAAGAGCCCTTAGCTTTGCAAAAGACCCGCTCCCCTGAGATGAACGGCCGATCTAGCTTCCTGCTCTTAACCCATCGGCCACCCCACCCTTGGTAGCAGCAGCTACGAGGCCTAACTCCATCCTTTGCAGAAGAAAAGAAAAGGACCAGAATAAGAGGGAAAGGGGAATGGGCGTTCCCCTCACCACCACCACCACCACCCAAATCTAGATTTATGGAACATTGTTTTCTATTTGGAAAATCATTCCGGAGAGCTGCATCCTGTTGCCTTCCGCATCGCTTTTACCCCAAACAGATAAGGAAGCCATTATGTACCAATCGCTAGACTTATTTCTCCCAATTTACATAAAAAAGAAGACCCCCCTCCCCTCTGCAAAGGACAGACGAGGAAAACCTCATTGGAGGAAACCTAGAATATGAAAATATATAATTTTAAAGGAGCAGAAAAGTGGGGGGGGGGGGGAAGGTCACCGGGCGAGAAGCTGAAGAGGTCAACTGTGGTGAATACCAACACAGACAGTTCGGCACAAAACAACGGCTTTCATCGTGACAGATAAATCGTATTAAAAACGGCACCTCGATATTGGTAAGTTAGACTAAAATGGTTTTCTTTTTTTTGGTCTTTTTTTTTAACCTTTTTTGTCATCGGCATGCAATAGTGCGGTTACACCGTTTGGATACTATATCTATATATACGTTTTTGTGGTATTATTAAAATTAATGCACACGTTTTTTATTTTTCTTTCTTTCTTGGGTTTTGTGTGTGTAGTTTTTAGAACACGGGGTGTGTGTCTATGGATGTACGGGGTTGTGGGGTGGGTGGGGGGATGTGCCCTGCAAAAGTTAACATCACTAGAGAAAAACCAATCAGCTGAAAAACCAATGAGCTGAAAAACCGATCAGCTGAAAAACCGATCAGCTGAAACTCGTGTGTTCTACAACTAAAACAGAAGTTAAAGGTCAGGGAAAAGGGGGAAAATCAACAGTCTTTTTTCTCTCTCTTTCTTTTTTTTTTTTTTTGCCCCCGGGGCCGTTGCGAGGGGATCTCCCCCCACCCCGGCCACCTCGGCTTACCCTGCTAATATTCGCTCAAGCTGTGCCACTTGGTGATTTGCTTCCTGGGGGAGTCGCACACCTCCCGCCAGTGGTCCGCGCCGCCCGCCGTGACGCTGTGGGCTCCCAGGATCAGCCGCCCCACCACCTCGTTTTTCGTGGTGCGGTCAAAGTCGATGGCCAGGAACTCGATGCTGACGCCCGGGAGGAGCTCAGCGGGGATGTCGTAGATGAAGGACTCGTTGAAGACGGGGTTCAAGGTGCACTTCTTGACGTGGGTCTTCTTCTTCGCGATCCGCTTCCGGCCGTAGTACACGTTCACCTTGACGTAAGGATCTGCCGGGCGGAAGAGCAGAGAGGGAGCCAATAACGCCGTCCAGGGAGAAAGGGGGCAGCCTGTCTCACAGAGCGTCAAGAGTACATTTTCCCTTCCTTCCTTCCTTCCTTCCTTCTATCCATCCATCAGTTCCTTTCTTTCTTTCTACCTTTCTACCTTCCTTCCTTCCATCATCTGCTCCTTCCTTCCTTCCTTCCATCATCAGCTCCTTCCTTCTATCCATTCATCATCAGCTCCTTCCTTTCTCCCTTCCTTCCATCCATCCATCATCAGCTCCTTTCTTCCTTCCTTCCTTCTATCCGTCATCAGCTCCTTCCATTCTTCCTTCCTTCCTTCTTTCTATCCATCATCAGCTCCTTCCTGTCTTCCTCCTATCCATCATCACTTCTTTCCTTCCTCCCTCCCTCCCTCCCTTCTATCCATCATCAGCTCCTTTCTACCTTCCTTCCTTCCTTCCTTCCTTCCATCATCAGCTCCTTCCTTCCTCCCATTGACTGACGGGCACCAAGTTATTATAACTGCCCGTTTTATAAAACAGTGCCGGGGAGAGAGAGGAGGGTGAAGAAAGCCCTCCAGACCGTTTGGGAAGGATGGAACATTGGAAGGACAGGTAAAGAATAATGACACAGTAATAACATCCGGGCGGCTGGTACATGTCCAAGGTGGAGTAAATAGCTTCTACCTGAGAGGCCGGTGATATCCATCTTGGGCAGGTGTCGGGCTTTGAGCACCACCACGGTCATCCTTTGGGCCACAGGCTGGTAAGACAAGGAGACTTGAAGCTCCCCTCGGCTGACGCATTTCTGGAAAAGAACAACAGTTGGAGATCTTTAGAAAAATTAAGATAAGACGCCTACATGGCTACCCTATCCAGCATCTCATTCATTCATTCATTCATTCATGCATGCATGCATGCATGCATGCATGTATACACTAGGACCCCCATATCCATTGATTCACTATCCACTGATTCAGTTATCCACAGTTAGCGGGGGGGGGGAAATAATTCAACAGCGGCAAAGCAAGCTGTCACAGACAGCAGCTGTAAAGCAAATCGCTCTCATAAAACAGCAGTTGTAAAGCAAGCTACTGTCACAAACAGCAGCCAGAAAGCAAGCTACTGTCTCAAAACTGCAGCCAGAAAGCAAGCTACTGTCACAAAACAGCAGTTTGGAGGGGAGAAGTGTTGGCGTTCTCTCTTATCCACGGATTTCATTATCTACGGGTAGGCCTGGAACCAATCCCCAGCGGATAGTGGGGTCCTACTGGACAGACAGACAGACAGACAGACAGACAGACAGACATGAAGAAAACCTGCGTGACCAGGATGATGTTTTGTTGTTGTTGTTTTCTGCCACTGTTCCAGAAGCTCAGGTCACTTTGGGCTCCCGGGTTTTACTTTCTTTGAATTTATTTAAAATACTTCCACCCTGCCTTTCTCCCCGGAAGGACCCACAAGGCGGTGAAAACAAAATTCCTCCAACCCAAAACGGCTCCAGGTTCTCTAATTCTAGACGTTATTCCCCGAATATCTCGTAAGAAATCAAGCCAAATGCAACGTCTGGGGCACTTGATCAGCCTCAGCCAGCTTAGAGGGAAATGCTGGGTTAATGGCAAACAACGGCTGGGAGAACCAGGAAGGCCTCACATCTTTGCCGACAATTTCGGCGGTGCGTCGGCCGTGTCCTCAAATGCTTCTGGGCCACGGACGGCTTGCCCTCCTGCCTGCCACTTTGAGGTGGATTTGTGGATCTGACGGCTGGAATGCCAGCTGGGCTGAAAGGGAGTTAATTCGGCGGAAATCAGCTGGAGCCTGGCCCACTGTTACAAAGCCGCTCGGGAACCTGGTAAATAGCTCTCCGGTTGCTATGGTGGTGGTGTCCCAGATTCGGCCGGTTTACTGCAGCCGGAGTCCAAAGGGATGAGCTATTTTTCTTTTAGCCTCGGCCCTGAATTACAAGTGGAAAAGCAGGGGTGTACTTGTGGACTCCACTCAACGCTAGAAGGACGACAACCACTGGGTCCCCTCGGTCGAAAGGGGTTCCAAGGTTAAGATTGGACTGGTTTCACTCAACAAAAAGCTGTCTGTCTGTCTGTCTGTCTGTCTATCTATCTGTCTATCCTTGTATATGGAGAAGAAAGACTGTAACATGGTTCAAATCCCAGCTAGCACTTTTTTTGGGAGGGGGATTCAGCTTCTTAATTACAGCAGTACGCCAGGAATCCATATATGTTGATTCGCTTATCGTGGTCGGAAAATATTACAAGAAAAATGGTATTAATATTCTACAGGTAGTCTGGTAAAGTATATATTTTTCTAAAGATGCTACAGAACTGGTCACTAGAGGGTGCCAGAGACCACACTATGCCTAGTATATAAGGTTCCTGATAATCCACATTTTGCAGCATTCTGCTATCATTGGTGTATTTAAATTGTAAATTGCATGTTATTGCACAGTGGTACCTCTACTTACGAGTGGCTCTACTTATGAGCAATTCGACTTAAGAGCGGAAAACGGTTGGCATTTTAACTGCTGCCTTGCAAATCTTAGACGTGACCTGTTCTACTTACAATTTGTTTTTTTTAAATTATTCATTTATTTATATATTTTTCATACAGCTGCTCTTCTTACGAGTTGTTCAACTTATGAGCATCCATTCAGAATGGATCAAACTCGCAAAGCACAGGTACCACTGTAGTTGTGTTTGTTGCTTCTTTTCACTGCTTATGATGTTTGTTGCCTGCAGTTAACATGTGTTGTAAACTGCCCAGAGTGGCCTTGCTGCCAGATGGAAGGTATAACAATATAATTAATTAATCAAATAAATAAACAAATAAACGTCTCTCTCTCTCTCTCTCTCTCTCTCTCTCTCTCTCTCTCTATCTATCTGCCTGCCTGCCTGCCTGCCTGTCTATCCCCCCTTCTAGCTGTCTGTCTCTGTCTGTCTGTCTGTCTATCCATCTGTCTGTCTGTCTGTCCCCCCTTCTAGATGTCTGTCTGTCTGTCTGTCTGTCTGTCTATCTATCTATCTATCTATCTATCTATCTATCTATCTATCTATCTATCTATCTATCTATCTATCTATCTATCTATCTATCTATCTATCTATCTATCCATCTCCTCTCCTAGCTGTCTATCTGTCTGTCCCCCTCCTAGCTGCCTGCCTCTCTCTCTCTCTCTCTCTCTCTCTCTCTCTCTCTCTCTCTCTCTCTCTCTCTCTCTCTCTCTCTATCTATCTATCTATCTATCTATCCATCCATCCATCCATCCCTGCCTGTAGGGGCATGGAACTCATTCGTCATGGATACAGGGATGCTACTCTATGAAAAAATAGTTATTTCCATTTCTTTTTGGGGGACCAGGAGTGTTAAGAGCTGCTTTAATACAAATTAATACCTGTAAAGCCGGCTCACTCCTTTGGGGCCGGGGGGGGGGGGCTGGCTTTGAACCTGTAACTGTCACGATCAACTTTTAAAAAGCAACTTCACACTTTGAGCCTGCTAGCGGGGGGGGGGGGGATCCCCTTTAAGTAAAACCGGTTCCCGCCGTGACTGATTGTGGTTGCTGTTGCTGTTTACCTGGATGTTCCTCTTGACGATCTCCCGCGTCAAGTGGACCTTGCCGGTGCTGGGGTCCACCCCGGCGAGCGGGACCATCACTTCCCCGATGACGTCGTCCCGGGAGAAGCGGTCAAAGCTGAGCACCAGGAAGTGAAGGACCAGATCCTGAAGCTGGCTGTAGGGGATCCCGTAAAACGTGAAGGTCTCGTCGAAGACGGGGTCCAAGGTCTTCCGGAGGACGCGGGTCTTCACCCGGTGCCTCTTGTCGGGCAGGATGGTCATCTTGATGTACGGATCCGACCCTTGGTTGTGCTCGTCCATGACCGGCAAGCCGTGCGCTTCCTGGATGGTCACCACCAGGGCTTTCTTTGGGAAATTATAGTCCACCGAGAACATCAGCGTCCCTAACGGGACCTCTCCCTCCGGGGACGACGGAGAGGTCGTTTTGCTCCCGGCGGGCGTCAAGCTCCGATCCGGGCTCGGCTCTTCTCCATAATCCACTTGGATCGGAAGCTGGTCAATGCATGGAGCCGCGTTCAGCCCACCCAGGGGTTTCTCGGAGCCCACGAGCCCTGATTCAGCAGCGTTGGCCGAAAAGTGGCCGGCTCCGTCTTTCTGCGCGGGGCCCGCCTTGTCTCGCGCCGCAGCCGGAGAATCTTCTTCCGGTTGCTCAGCGTCTCCGGATAGATGCTGATCCCCTTCAGCATGTGGATGAACTTGTAAGGTGGCGTCTTGTGCTTCTTCTCGGCCTGCTGGTGGCAGCAGGTCCACACGAACACGGCCATGGAGACGGAGACCACGAGGACTGTGGCGCCGATGAGCCCGGCCACGATCGGGGAGACGTCTACCGAAAGGCAGGAGGCAAAACGGAAACAGTCAGCCCAGTGGAACAAAAAAGGAGCGCCGCTATCTGGCCGCCTGTTTCGTGGTTGCGTGCCGGCCCCGTGGAAAGGTTTTGTGGCACAATCAACTCCTCCCCTCCAATACCTGTGTGTGTGTGTGTGTGTGTGTGTGTGTGTGTGTGCGTGTGCGTGTGTGTCACCATTCCTGAAAAACCCTGGGTTCAGTCTATGCTTCAAAGAGCGGGTGAAAAACAAATCCTGCGTGGTGATTGCGTTTGCTGCCAGACTGCGTATAAAAGGTCCGGGTTCAAATTCCCCACTCGCCCAGGGAACCCACCCATGGTTATAGGTCAGACACCACTTGGCCACCTGGCCAAGCCCGGAGGGTTCTTGTATGAAAGAAAAGTGATGCACCACAGGGCCACTGAAGTGTGCTTCATCCACAGGTGAGATGCTTTGATTAGGAAATGCACTTCTGGGGTCCCCCCTAGTCATCAGGGCTCTGGGAACAATATCACAAAATTTCATACAATATTACAAGCTATTGAAGATCTCAGAAATGATGTCATCAGAGCTAACAAAAACATCAGTATAAGAAACAGCACAGCTGTTATTATTATAATATTATATTATTAAAATTACTATTGACATTGTCATCTATACATGCTATATTTCCATCCAGCAGTCGTATCTCTGTGAGTCTGTTCACGCCCCTATCAATGTATTGTTTTTAAACCTTGGCAGGGTACCCATGTGTTGTTTATGTGTGTGTGTCTGTCTGTGTCTTGTTTATATGTGAGGAAGTGATCTTGTCATGCGGTCTGCCTTTAAGGGTCCCTGGACATTTTCTCCCGAAGTAACCATGACCCGTAGGGCAAATAAAGAAAAAAAAAAAAAACAGAAATACAAACAGAGTGTCCTCAGTTGTGCTGGTGACATCACCCCAGTTCCCTCCCTTGCCTCTTGTTTGGAAATCAAAAGGCCCAGTGACGGCCCCACAATGGCACGCCACGCCTCGTGTCACCCTGGGAAGGGGGAGGCACGAGCATCGGTGTGTGTGTGTGTGGTGTGTGTGTGTGTGTAAAACATGGGAAAGGCCCCGGAGGAATCTTTTGAAAGGGGGCGTTGTCTTCCTGGTGCTACTGTTTTCATGCCATCTGCAGCCCAACGGTGTAAAAGCAGACTAGCAGGCATTAATAATAATTATGGGCTGCCAGGCACATTTTAGTCATCGCATCCGAGCCATTAGAATGGGATTAGGCGGGGAGGCAAATTGAACTACAGGCCTCATAATTCTGCATTCTAGGAGTTCTACTTAACAGCTTGAGAGGCAAATAATAATAATAATAATAATAATAATAATAATAATAATAATAATAATAATAATAATAATAATAATAATAATAATAATAATAATAATAATAATAATAATAGAACTTCAGAGACTCTGGCATAAACCGGCACAGGTGGTCCCAGTGGTAATCGGAACGCTGGGTGCGGTGCCTAAAGAGCTAAGCAAGTATTTAGAAGAAATTGGGAGTTGACAATGTCACCATCAGTCAGCTGCAGAAGGCCGCCTTACTGGGATCCTTGGGGGAGGGGGGGTCCAAAACAGGGGGAGGAAGACAGTGTGAATGCCAGACGTCTCTTTCAAAAGCTACCCAGAGGGTTTAATCTGTTTTGCTTCACGCAAAGCTTTAATTGGGATCACAGAGGCCACCGTTTTCGGAGAAACGAACACGTGGGTTACAGGCCGTAAAAGCTACGTCAGTCACAGAACCCGAATAGACAGAGGAGAAAAAGACAGAGAACTGTAGTAAATTCTCCTCAGGGCCAGATATATGAAATAGGGCATTTTTTTGGTCTGCAGCGTGCATAAATCCCCTGCTAAGATGACCTTTATTATCCGTCCCCTCCAAAAATATATATATATATATATTTTTTTTTACTGACCAGCAAATGAAGCCTTCCCCTTTGACCAAAGTACATGACGCCATAAAAGAGATTCACACACACAAGGGAGAGGTTAGGTGTCTCTCCACAATTATCCTCAAAATACATCCCTTAACTCACAATTTGTTGCCACCAAAAAACTGCTGCCTGAGGCCGCTGCCCCCCCCCTTGCGCGACTTCATCCGTGACCCGTTCAGAGGGGCTGGAGAGCAAAACAGCTTCCAAATCCCGCCTCTCATTTCCATCATAATCCTCCGTCCTCATTTAAAAACTGCTCAGCTGTTGCAGGCAATCTAATTTGGGGCACGCACAGAGGCCCCCTGTTTAATCCAGATTGTTTCTTTTTTTTCTATTCACTTAAAAGCTTTGTGAACCAGCTTCGGGGGTGGGGGAGCGGGCCGAACCCTTGCATCCTTCCACATCGTGTGCCTGATATATGTGGTGGCAAATGCACACCCCGGCTGTGGTCCTGTTTAATTAAGATCCAGAATTAAACACATGCACCATGTTATTTATGCAGTTTAACCAGGCGGGGAAGTCGGGTTCGGCTTTTAAGGGAGCTACAGAAAAACAGTGTCTGCTCCAGACAACTAGAAAAGGTTCCATTTTGGTTTAAATAAGATACGTTTAAAACAACAACCCAGCAAGCTTGGATTACAACACGTAAACATTCTGCAAACGTAACATTTCCGCGATGCTGCTTTGCGCTACATTTTTTACAAAGCCGGTGTTCGCGGAAGGCCTACAAGGCATAAGGAGACACCTCGGCACTGTGCATTTCAGTGTATTTAGAGGGTAGCAACCACAAGCCACAAAAAACCCCGCTTTATTTATTGTTTTCCTCCGCAGTTTTTTCTAGGCAGCAACTCTGCTGCAGCCCAGCTGAGGATGTCATGGTGACGGGCCCTGATTTGTATAGATCCGGTCGGGAGTGGGTGGGCTCGTGGGTGAACCAGGAGGCATCATCCCGCCACAGGCCCAGGAGGGAGGCCTCAATTTTCTCCTAAGGAGAGCGGATTGAGGAAACGATACCGCCTCCAAAGGGGAGCTCAAATCAGGGGCTATCCCTGGCCAAGTTAGAGGCCACAAACCCTCCCAATGAGGTGTGCCCGCTGGGAAATGAGAATTAGGCAGATCCCACGCCTCACCGGTCCATTCAGAGTTCATCGACCCACTCCTTTTTATTTTATAACCCGTGCAAAAAAAACCAAAAAGGTAGAGGGCTCGTCAAACAAAAGCCTGTTTTCTCATCACTTGCAAGGTGGATGGGAGATGGGGAGCTGCCCGGGATGGAGGAAACATCACGTCATATTCCCCCCCCTTCCTCCGAGTCACCCGTCCACACCTGCTCCCTCCTCCCTGAACCGCCACCCCCTCTCCCAAAGGGGAGTGACAGTGGGCGCATCACATCTCTCTCTCTCTCTCTCTCTGCCCTCCTTCCTCTTGCCTCTGGCTTGACCGCCCATCCCTGGCACTCACCCAGCAAGGCTGGACACACCCGTGGACATCAGGAGGAGGAGGAGGAGGAAGAGGAGGAGGAGGAGGAGAGTTCGGGCAAGATGGGAGAACCCAAGGAGGTAGGCCCGGACCAGGGGTGGTGGCATCAGTGGACCCCAGGGGCCTAAGTCCCAAGGCTGGACCGATGTGAAGATCTTCGCTTTACCTCCAGAGCTGAAGCTTTTATTGTTAATTTTATCCAGTTCAGAGGAAAGGAAGAAGGAGCCATTCAGTGATGCTAACCCAGGTTGTTCTGGATCAACACTCCCAGCATCCAGCTATCAAAATAGGTTTTCCTTTGGCAACGGGGGGGGGGGGGGGAAATCAGGTGGGTGTGGGGGAAGGGGCTACAATGCCCTCTCCTCGGTCGCTTCTGGAGCTGCGGGCACCATTTGGGCATTCTGATGGGGGGGGGGAACGGCAATTGGAAAGAGATTTTCGCCTGGGTGGATTGAATTAGGAGGGAGGGGGAATTTGTCACGGCCCAGTTTGGGCCCTGGCACTCTGCTTCTGGCCTGCCAAGCCGCGTCGTGTTTTGCGTGCCTGCTTGGGTTGGTGATGTACAAATCGGCAAATAATAATCATCATCATCGCAATAAACTCCCCAGTGGCTGGCTGAGGAGTAAGGGGCCAGGATGTGGCCTCCGCCATGGAGAAAAGATACAGGCCATGGCAGGATGGGGGTGGGGGGGCGATGCCCACGAAAGCTCTCCATCCGCAGGCATGGCCTGGTCCGTCTTTTTTGGAGCCAGGCTCAAGATATTGCCTGGGGTCCCTTGGCAGGGTTTGCATGGGGGACACGGAGGGAGGGGGAAACCGGGTTGGGAAGCCCGGTCGAGGCCTCTGGAGGAGGGGGGGGGGCGCAAGGCGGAGAAACGAAAGGCTGGCATGGCGCAGCAGCTTCTCTGCACCCCCCACCCCCGCGCACCTACCCACCCCTACCCCATCCCAGGCCAGACACTCACCGAAGCTGGAGTGGAGGCTGGCGATCTCCGCCATGGCAGCCCGCGGGGGTTGAGCCGGTGGGGGCGACGGCAGCGGTGCTTTCCAAGAGAGGCCTCCTTCCTCCCCGGGGCTCCTTCCGCTCCTTCTGCTGCGTCGGGCTCCGAGGATGCTCCGAAGGCGCTGAGCGGCGGGATGCAGGCAGAGCGGGCGGCTGCTGGTCCTGATGCGGCGACGGCTCCGCCCCTTTCGAACGATCCCCGGACAAAGCTCCGCCCACCCCGGCCTGGAAGCTACGCCTCCCTCCCTCCCTCCCCCCCCTCTCTCTCTCTCTCTCTCTCACACACACACACACACACACACACACACACACACACACACACAGGTGATGGACAGGGTGGATGACAGGCTGTCTAATAGGGAGAGGGTGTAATTATGTGATACACACACACACACACACACACACACAAACAGAGAGAGAGAGAGAGAGAGAGGCTGTGATGGACAGGGTGGATGAAAGGCTGTCTGTCTAATAGGGAAAGAGTGTGGTTGTGTGATGCACACATACACACACACAGAGGCTGTGATGGACAGGGTGGATGAGAGGCTGTCTGTCTAATAGTGAGAGGGTGTGATTGTGTGACACACACACACACAGAGGTGATGGACAGGGTGGATGAGAGGCTGTCTAACAGGGAGAGGGTGTGATTGTGTGGATGGATCCTGGAACTGCGAGACCATCAGGGAGAGGTATATAGACGGAAAGACAGGTGTGTGTGTAGACAGGCACGCAAGGAGGCAGGTATAGTATAGGTATCTAAGAGAGAGAGAGAGAGAGAGAGAGAGAGAGAGGTGCACTAATTATATCTAGATCCTTACTAGTAAGCACCAGGCTGGACCAAATTTACCAAGCGGAATTATTTAGGGACTCTTGTGGATACTTTCATGGCCTGGAATGTTGAGGTTTACAAATTGGATTTTCGAAGCATTGCCATATCCAAAGGAAAGAAATATTTAGAACTGCTCCTTCCTTCCTTCCTTCCTTCCTTCCTTCCTTCTATCCATAATTGCATTTCTTTCTTTCTTTCTTCTTTCTTTCTTTCTTTCTTTCTTTTTCTTTCTTTCTTTCTTTTTCTTTCTTTCTTTCTTTCTTTCTTTCTTTCTTTCTAGAATGAATTGATCCACTGCCAAGCAGTTCTTTTTATCAGCAAGCTGTTCCTAGTGTTGTTTGGATCAAAACCATCTCGACTCTGGACCAACAAAAAAACGCTAGCTTAGTCCGCCTTCTAACCCATGCCATGCTTCAAGTGACAGCAGGTGGCTTTTCATGTCACCTCTCAATATTCTCAGAGTGCAAAAAGCTCTGTTTGCTCTCCGCTTCGGGTCATACCGGGGAGAGACGTTCACACAAGTAGCACGATCCCAAACCATGTTGGGTTTTACAAGCAAGCTGGTGGTAAAAAGAAAAAAAGCTTTAAGTATTTTGATTACAGGATGAGAAAGGTGAGGGATTCGCCATTACAGGCCAATTCAAGGTAAAATAAATAAGGAAAGGAGGGCAGGGTAACCTAGATAGATAGATAGATAGATAGATAGATAGATAGATAGAGAGAGAGAGAGAGAGAGAGAGAGAGAGAGAGAGAGAGAGAGAGAGAGAGAGAGAGATAGTGCATGTTACAATAAGTGATTGCAATACTTTGGGCTATGATACATAATTGCATACACACACACAGACACATAAACACACAAACACGCACAATATATATATAACTACAGTATTCGCATGCACATTGTGCATGTTACAATAAGCAACTTGCAATATATTGGGCTATGATACATAATTGCATACACACACACACACACACACACACACACACACACAGTATATATAACTACAGTATTCGCATGCAGGTTGTGCATGTTACAATAACCAACTTGCAATCTATTGGGCTCTGATACATAATTGCATTTATTATTGTCATGCAATTTGGGCATATCGATTAATGATAGCCGCAACAGCGCTTGCAAAGGCGGTCACGGGGCCTCTACAAATCGAAAAACCTTTTTTTGTTGTTATATAAAGCAAATAAGAACGAAGGGAAACGGGGAGGGGGGGTGCCGCCGAGTGACGTCATGCAAAAAACCACCCCCACAACCAACCCCCAGGCCACGTGACTCCTCCCTCCCGACGTCACGTGCCCGCCCAGCGCCGCTGGGGGGGGGAGGGAGTCCGTCGCCACCAACCAAGATGGCGGCTGCCCGGGCGGGGATAGATTCCAGCGACCAAAATGGCGGCTGCCGCTTCGCATTCCCTCCTCCTCCTCCTCCTCCTCCTCCTCCCTCCGCGTCTCCATGGTTTCCCCTGGGCCGGGGAAATGGCGCCACTTCCGCTTCCGGCCGGTGGGAAGGAGAGGGGGAAGAGGAGGGGGGGAGGAGAGGAAGGGCTCCGGAATTGGAAGATGGCGAGGCGGCGGAGGCGGTGCGGGGGACCGGCCGGGTGCGTGGTTGTGGTTGTGTGTAGTTGTGTGGTTGTGTGGTTGTGTGTGTGGGGGGGTCAGTTTGGGGCCTCCTCACTTTGGGGGCGGGAAGGGACACGGTGCCCGCCCACCTTGGCGCTTTCTTCGTGAAGGCGGACTACAACGTTCATCATCCCCCCCACCCTCGGCACCCGGCGGCTTCGCCTTCCCCCCTCCCCGACTTGGGCTTCCCCGTGTCGAAAGTAGGACTCCCATCCTCCCCAGCTGCAGAGGAGCCTCCCACCCTCCCCACCAGCTTGTTGCTCTTCATATGTGTAGGACTACAACGCCCATGATCCAAGCCGGTCAAGTAGATGAGCCTTCCCGCCCCTCCACCGTTGGGTATGTCAGGACTAGAAGTCCCATCCTCCCTAGCCACAGAGGAGCCCCCATCTATAGATGCGTGGGACTACGACTCCCATGATCCTAGCCCATCAAGTAGCAATGCCTTCCCGCCCCACCCTTTTGAGTATGTCGGGACTAGAAGTTCCATCCTCCTTAGCCACAGAGGAGCCTCCCCCCTATCTGCAGATGGGTGGAACTACAACTCCCATGATTCTAGCCCATTAATTAGATAGGCCTTTCTGCCCACCCCTCCGGTATATGTCAAGGCTAGAATTCCCATCCTCCCCAGCCACAGAAGAGCCTATCCCCCAGCTTGGTGCTCTGCAGATGCGTGGGACTACAACCCCCATGATAATGTTCACGGATGGTGAAGAGTTGAAAGAAGCAGAGAGAAAGAAAAAAACCCAACGTTACTGCTTCAGTCAAAGAGCTTAAATTCAGCTTCTCCCCATCACAAATCTTGCTTGCTTTGTGAATTTACTTGTACGTAGATGTTTATACACACGTATAAAGGGTGTTACATCTTTCAGACATAGTCTGGTAAACAGCATAAAACAAGAATACATAGTATCGAGTGAGTTTTGTATTGTCTAGAAAGGTTGAGGGCAGGGCTGGATTATATTGCAAAGGCTGAAAAACACAAACGTCTTTGGCATACCAATTGCTGGTATGTATCCAATAGCAAAGGGTGTTGTAAGAAATTGATCCTCACAGGCTGAATGCCCACAGTGGTGGGTGTCCCACAGTGAGGACCTCTAAGAACCCAGAACTACTTCTCTCTTGTTAAGGGACATAAGCTTTCCTCAGCATTTGCAGAAAATAATGAACCTGTTTCTAGAAAACAGAAGAGTAAAAGTTCATTTAATACAGGCGGAATATAATTCAACCAGCCCGGTCTTCTTTGTAATTGTAACCATCTGCACGTACCTGGACAGTATTTCGGGGCTGTACTGCACGCCCCGTGTTGCAGCAGTCTAACAGTCCAAATTCTTTGTCTTGGCAGAGCGACGGCCCAAGAGCTGTAGGCGCGATGTCCCTCTCTGTGAAGATGCTGCCATGTAAGAAGAGAAGAACGGCGGTGGTCGGCCCGGAGAAGGAAGATCCGGGAGCCCCTTCCGATGTACCGTCCGTAGAAACGGAGACTTCCATCTCAGGCGGGGCGAGCCAGCTTTGCAGCCCGGCGGCGCCCACGGAAGGGCAGGAAGATCCCGTCTTGAGTGGAAGGAAGGGTCTGCCGTGCCCTCCCGCTGGAAGCCCCCCTAGTTTATCCCCTACTCCTCCAGGGGATCAGTCTTTGTTTGATGATGACGCTGGAATGGCTCAGAAGGGCTGCCCGGAAGGATCGGAGTCTCCTTTGAGAGACGGGAAACTCTTCCCCGAGGAAAGGGTAGACTGCCGTCAAGGCCCCAAGATGGCTCCGTCCCTGGAGTTCCTCGTGGATAAGGAGGACGAGAAACTGGACCTGACAGGTAAGCCAGTGGCACTTGTCACCGCCAGAAAAAAACGGCACACAGGAATCATCGATCAGGTGGGCTCTGTTTTTAGCGGCTGTTGGTAGCTGATCTTCCGTGATCGCCCCACCACGGGAAGTCTCAAATCGGGGCAGGCCTCAGGTTTTTGAGGCTTTCTTGCAAGCGAGGTTTCTTTGGAAGGAATTGCAGTTGGACGTTACTGCAAATTAAGATCCAACTTGGGAGCGTCTTGGTTTTTTTTCCAGCAAAGCCTTGAGTTCCCGGGTGAGCTTTGACTCTTTTGCAAAACCTGCTTCTGATTTCTCAGAAGTGCAGCCATTCCTTCCATCTAAACAGACTGAAAGCTGCCACATAGATCCTGCCAGCTGTGAATCTTTTCCATCTTGATTCCAGTGGGCAGGGCTTTGCCAGAATCCGTGGCACCTTGGGAGTCCGGAGAAGCCCCTCCAGGTGAGAAGGCCCTGGAGCTGGCCCCGGAGATGAAAGATGAAGCTGAGGAGACCGGGCTGTTTATTCCAGTGGGTGAGTTTTCCGTTTCCTCTGCCATGGCTCGCCATCTCCCGAGGTCATGGCTTCCATTGTTGTACTGCTCTTAGAGTTAAGAAGTCCCCCCCACCCCCCCAAGATCCGGCCTAAATCTGGCTTCCTGTCTGTGGAACTCCTTGCCACAGGAGCTGGTGATGGCCTCTGGCCTGGATGCCTTCCAAAGGAGATTGGACAGATTTGTGGAGGAAAAGTCCATCCCAGGTGACAAAACCATGATGGAGATGTGTGTCATCTCCGGGCTTAAAACCGGGGGTACTTCAAGGGCCAGAGGCAGGGGAGTGGGATCAGGAGACAGAGATCTAGTCTCGTGCGCTCCCAGAGGCATCTGGTGGGTCCACTGTGAGATGCAGGAAGCTGGACTCGATGGGCCTTTGGCCTGATCCAGCAGGGTTCTTCTGAGGTTCTTATGAGTCCACAATGACATCTGGACGACCTTGGGAGCATCTGAAAAATGCTCCCCTACCTCCCGTCTGTCTCCTTTCGTCAAGGCTAAACATGTTGAGTTATTTCCGTCTTTCCACCTAGGGCTTGGTTTCCAGCCACTTAATTATCCCGGTTTCCGTCCTCTGAACTTGTTCCGGTTTGTCAGCATCTTTCTTGAAAGATGGCGCCCAGGGCTCTGGCAAATAGCCTTACGAACCCTCCGACTCTGTACGTCGGCATGTTCAAACTTTGGCCCTCCAGATGTTTTGGACCACCACTCCCACAGTCCTTTGGCACTGGAGATAGGCTTGGAATTCTGTGAGTTGTGGTCCAAAACATCAGGAGGGCCTAACTTTGGACATGCCTACGGGAGATGTCCCTGAGCCCTCCGCCCCGACTTAGTGAGTTTGTCTCCCAGCGAAGTCCACGGCAAGTCGGGGCCTGAGGTGGACCGGCCTTTGCGCATGTGAGGTCCGCATGGATGGTTTGGGTTTCCCAGAAGAACCAGACGACGGAGGGAAGAGGAAGAGGAGGAAAGCGGTCAAGCGGAAGCGGGAAGGCAAGGCGCCCGAGGGAGACGAGGAAGGGCCCCTGGCTTGCGAGCTCAAACTGGACAACACCTTGGACCGGACTTTGGAAGACGGGGCCAAGCAGCACAACCTGACCGCGGTCAACGTCCGGAACATCCTTCACGTGAGTCGTGTGTGTGTGTGTTTGTGTGACTTTCAGATGGAGGCCGAGGCTTTAGACGGGCCGCCTCCATGCCCCTAAGACGCTGGCAGACAGTACCATGAAAGAAAATTACTGACGGGTCCCCTCCAACTCTGGAGCGCTGTCTTCGGCCCTCCAGATGTTTTGGACTACAACTCCCACAGCCCTTTGCCCTTGGAAATACCGGCTCGGAATTCTGGGAGTTGTGGTCCAAAACATCAGGAGGGCCGAAGTTTGGACTTGCCTATTTTGTGTGTTACATATGTTAAAAAGTCAAGGCAGACAGTACTGAGCTAGATAGATGACTGGTTGAACCTGGCGTGAGGCAGCCACTTGTGCTCCAGCCCCACACACCCTTGCTGCCTTCCTCGACTCAACCCAAGCTTGGCCTCTCCCCAAGTCAGAACAAAATAATTAAAAAAAGTCCCATTTCCCCTTCTATGTCTGTCGCCGCAGGAGGTGATCACAAACGAGCACGTCGTGGCCATGATGAAAGCGGCCATCAGCGAGACGGAGGATGTTCCCATCTTTGTAAGTTGCCCTCTGGTTGCCGGGGGCGGATGAGGTGGAGGAGGAGAGGAAAAACAAAAAACCTTCGAGACAGGTTGGATCAGCTTTTGTGCCATTTGCAATGGAACTGAGAGCGTCTCTCTCTCTCTCTCTCTCTCTCTCTCTCTCTCTCTCTCTCTCTCTGTGTGTGTGTCTTACCCTCTTTCCCCTCCTCCCCTCCCTTCCACCTGCATAGGAGCCCAAAATGACTCGCTCCAAACTCAAGGAAGTGGTGGAGAAAGGCGTGGTGAGTAGACGGGCGTTTTCGTAGAACCGGAGCATGACGGAGCCCAAAGGGGAACCCGTGAGGCTGTCCAGTCTGACCCCCCTTGCTCCAAGTAGGAAGCTTAATCAAAGCCGATGGGACAGGTGGCTCCCCGGTTGTCTTGCGAACGCCGCCAGCGTCGGAGCGCTCACCACCTCCCAAGGGCTTTTATTCCGTCGGCGTACCGCTCTAACAGTTAGGAGGTTTTCCTGGTTTTCAGCCAGAGACCACTGCCTTGGAGGTCGGCAGCCCCGAACGTTAATATATTTAAGGAAAGGAGAACTTCCATCCGGAAGGATAAGTTACCGACAAATGAACCGAGAAACAGAATGAACAAACAATAAACTTTTGAGCATCCTGGCTTTCATGACCGAGAGTCTGATCATGGTTTGTTTTGTTTTTTAACCCTGTCAGGTAATTCCCACCTGGAACATTTCTCCCATCAAGAAGGCCAATGAAATCAAAGTAGGTTGGTTCGTTGGATGGGTGGATTATTTAATTTAATTCTGTTGACACACAAACAACATCCTTTCCTCCGGAAAAAAATAGAAGTCAAGGCGGCTTATGTCGTTAAAAGACAATTTTGGAGGCTAATCTTTGGGGTGTTTATTTTATATTATTTTATTTTTGCACAGAGATCAATGAAGACAAAAAAAAAAAATCAGCCAAGGCAGAAGGGCGAAGGAGGCGGAAAGTCGCAAGCATGTCCAAGCTTCAGCCCTCCAGATGTTTTGGACCGCAACTCCCACAGTCCTTGGCTATCGGAAAATACGGGCTTGGAATTCTGGGAGTTGCGGTCCAAAACATCTGGAGGGCCGGATCTCATCCCCTCCTTCCTAGCTCGTGTCGGGGATTGCCTTTGAGATACGCTTTCCTGGGCGGATGTCCACCCCCTGCGCCCTCCTGACCTGGTTTTCTCCTCTTACGATTTCTCCTCCCCCCCGCACCCCGCAACCCCCCCCCAGCCTCCCCAGTTCGTGGACATCCCCCTGGAAGAGGACGATTCTTCCGACGAAGAGTACCAGCCAGAGGAGGAGGACGACGACGAGACCGCGGAAGAGGTACCCTCTGGGGCTTGGTTTTGGGGGCCTGTGGGCTGGCTATCTGCTTATATATCACCCCACACCACTCCAAGTAGTCTCTGGGCAGTTTACAGTTTTAATTACAGTATGCAGGCTACACATTGCCACCCCTCATTTTACCGACCTCGGAAGGATGGAAGCCTGAGTCAACCTTTAGCCTGCTACTGTTACCCACAAACAATTCTAGATTGTGATGAGAAAAAGCCTTTGCAGGCTTTAGAACAGATTGACAGGTAGGCTGACACCAGCTTCTCAGGTTTTGAGAAAAGTTTATTCACGAATGTACATCCGGGTCTGTCTGTCTGTCTGTGCAGAAAGACAAATTCTGAAGACAGATCTCAGCCTTCTTATACGCTTGTGAAGATTAAGTACATGACAGCATTCCGGACGATTCACGTGAAAATTAGATGCTTTCAGTTAACAAAACACGTCCTCTCTACCTGACATATTTGCACATATTCTTAATGAAAAACAGTTATGTTACAATTTACTGGAAGAACGGCTGTTTGTGCTTAGCTTAAGCAGGACAAGCATTTAACCACTGCGCCAGGAGGCTCATTGCTATGACGGACTCCCTCGGGGACGGGCCACAGGCGCCGTTTCCGAACCCTCGCAAGGCCACCCCGAAACCGTACGCCCCGCGACCCAAGTGTTGGCACCCAGTCTTAGGCCTGGGTAGTAGGGGCCGCTCCCGAGAAGGGGCCGCTGCCTGTCCTTTCCGGTGGCCCTTGGCCGCCATCACGAGATCCATCCGGTGGCCCAAGGAAAGGGGAAGGCACGGACCTCCTCCGGCAGCCGGTGCCTCCCGTGACGTGGCCCTCCCTGCCTTCTTGCAGACCTTGATGGAGAGTGACGTGGAGAGCACTGCCTCGTCGCCCCGGGGACCCAAGCGGCCTCGCTCGGGCCAGTCGTCGGACGCCATCGAGACGGACGAGGAGGCCGCGGTGTCCGCCATGGAAGTAAGCGGCACTGCTCTCGGTGGCCAGAGAGCATGGGAGCCGCCAAGAGGCAATCCGGGGAGGCCACGTCCTGTGGAAGGGGTCCCACGCCGGCCGGCCGGAAACGCCAGGAAATGGGGGACAGCCTGGCTCGGTGTCGGGTTTTTTTTTCGGGGGCGGGAGGGGGGAAACAAAACAATTTTTTGGGGTGTTAGAAGCTGTGGAGGAGCTGAATGTTCCTTGAGGACTGGAAGCTTGATCCTTTTTGCTGCTGAATAATTTATTTTGGTGGTGGGGGGGGATGGCAGGGAAAGTTGAAGTTGGCCGAGGCTCCAAAATAGCCCCCTGTCCCTGCTTTGGGTTCCCCCAAGATGCCGAGAGGGTCGCGCCTGCCTTTTGGTGTCAGTTTTTGCCCCTTCTCTCCTTCTTTCTGCCAGCTTTGAGTGGCGGGAAGCCAGTGGGAATCCATTATTTCCCTTCCCACTTCTCTCCTCCAGGCCGAGAAAGCCGCCACCCCTCCCATGCAGCGGCACATCAGCGCCGAGGTGGTGCCCATGGGGCCGCCCCCGCCCCCCAAGCCCAAGCCAAGCAAGGACAGCAGCTTTATGGAGAAGCTCCACGCTGTGGACGAGGAGCTGGCCTCCAGCCCTGTGTGCATGGAGCCCTTCCAGGTATCTGAAGGGTCCAGGACAGTGTGGCTCCCTTATCTACTGCCTGAAAATATTAAATTAAAATTGCCCAGAAATGCGCATTTCCAAGGTGTACTACCAGGAGTGGCCACTAGAGGGAATCAGAGTACGCTGTATCTTTTGGCCTGACTCTTGAATTGGTACAACTTTTCCACGATCCTGCTGGTGCTCTGGGTTTGGGGACTACAACTCCCACCCTCCCTTGCCTGGACGTTGTCCGGGGACCCTGGGGCTTGACGCCTGACCTGCCTATGAAAAGCTGGTGTGTGTGTGTGTGTGTGTGTGGTGGTGGGGGAGGCAAGCCATGGCCCAAACAGCGCAGTCATCCATTGGGGCAAGGGGTGGGTGGGTTTGCCTCCCTACTACACAAACACATGCCTCACACACCGCTCCGACCCCTTTGTGCCTCCCTCTAGCCCCTGGAAGACAGCTTGATCGCCCTCCGCACGCGCTCGAAGCGGCCCTTGAAAGACGTCCCTCTCGGGCGGCTAGAAGCCGAACTCCAGGCTCCGGACATCACCCCGGACATGTACGACCCCAACACCCCCGACGATGAGGAATGGAAACATTGGCTTGGGGGCCTGATGAATGACGACGTGGGCAACGAAGGCACGTCCCGGGGTGGGGCGGGGGCGGGGCTCCCGAGACCTCTGGTCCCAAGGTCCCCACGGGCGCCTCCGAGCTGGCCTTGGGGCAACTTAACTTCCTTTTGCACTCCGTCGCCCGGCGTCCTCCCATCTGACAAATGAGGTGCTCCCTTCGGCTGGTCAGGACCTTCTAGAACTCCTTGGGATTTCAGCTCCCAGAAGCCTTGGCCAGCTGAACGGCCAGAGGGCGAGGACCATGGGAGTTGTAGTCCCAGAATCTGGAGGCCCTAAGTTTCCCCGGCCCTCTTTTGAAAGATACGGAAAAGGAGCTATGTGGATGACGCTGTGGGTTTTCCCCTACCCCTCCTGGGAGCTAAGACAGAATTCCCCAGTCCTTGAAGGGCAGTCCTACAGAGGAGGCGCAGGATCTGTTCTGAGTCATCCCAGAACGCAGGACCCATAATAATAGTCTTAAGAAGAGATGGGTGTTTTGTTCCGGAAGGGGTCCGGCTCCGAAACAAAACACGGGAGCACAGCTGCCATTTGAAACTGGGACCCGCCTTCCGGAACGAAATCAACCACTAACTTACCTCCCTTTGGGTCGCGCGCGGGGCGAAACTCCAATGAGGAAGCACCCTCCGACGCATCTTTCCTTCTCCGTGGTGCTGGCCAATCAGACAGGGAGGCGGGATAATGCCTGCCCTTGCACCGCCGAGGAGAATCTGACGGCCGAGGAGAATCTGACACGGATTCTTAAATTGTAAATGGTGTCTCAAAGAACGCAGACCAAAACTGAATGAAAGCCGCCCGTTTTTATCGTGTCAAACCTGATCTCTCTGAAGCGCCTGACCCTGAAGACTTCACAGAGATTGCATTTGTTAATAACAAATTTTGATGCATGACACCGTTGGCCACGGTCCCCACGCCGTGACCTGCTTGGGAAACAGAATCGGCAAGGACGTCGCACCCCCCAGTCGTTTCTCACTAAGCAAGAATGGAGACAGGCCCTGCTTTGCTTCCGGAGTCTCATACGGGTCGTTGTATTCCGAAAGGTAAGAGGCACGAGGCGCCTCTTCCTTCCTGCCTCCGTTAAGCGGCCTTTTTGACTTCCAGACGAGGCTGACGACGACGACGACCCCGAATACAACTTCCTGGAGGACCTTGATGAGCCTGACACGGAGGATTTCAGAAATGACCGCGCAGTTAGGATCACAAGTATGTTGCTCTTATTTATAGGGTGCCTTTCTCCTCACCAGGGTCCCCAGGGGGGCTCGCGGGGTTGGAAAATTGGGGATTATAAAAGCACCGGAAACTAAATCTATCTATCTATCTATCTATCTATCTATCTATCTATCTATCTATCTATCTATCTAGCGCTATATCACGGTATCACTATTCACTGTTTCTATCTATCTATCTATCTATCTATCTATATCTATCTATCTATCTAATCTATCTATCTATCTAATCTATCTATCTAGCGCTATATCACTGTTTCTATCTATCTATCTATCTATCTATCTATCTATCTATCTATCTATCTATCTATCTAGCGCTATATCACTGTTTCTATCTATCTAGCGCTATATCACTGTTTCTGTCTATCTATCTATCTATCTATCTATCTATCTATCTATCTATCTAGCGCTATATCACTGTATCACTGTTTCTATCTATCTATCTAGCGCTATATCACTGTTTCTATCTATCTAGCGCTATATCACTGTTTCTTTCTATCTATCTATCTATCTATCTATCTATCTATCTATCTATCTATCTATCTATCTATCTATCTATCTATCTATCTATCTATCTATCTATCTATCTGTCGCACTGTATCACTGTATCACTGTTTCTTTCTATCTCTATCTATTTACCTTCCTTATTTTACTTTCTGTTTTCTTTCCTCAGAGAAGGAAGTGAACGAGTTGATGGAGGAGCTCTTTCAGACGGTAAGGCCTCCCCCCTTCCGTCGGCTCCGCCTCAGAGGGGCCGGTGCGACCCCCTTGAGCCTCTCTCTCGCCTGCTGCTCAGTTTCAGGAGGAGATGGGCTTCTCCAACGTGGAGGACGAAGGGCCCGAAGATGAGGACAGCGCTGCCGAAGCCCGGCCGGATTTTAACACTCCCCAGGTGCTCAGGTAAGAGGGTTTGGAGACTCAAACCTTCCCGGATTCCTGGGAATTACCTTCTGAAAATTAACTTTTCCTCGGCCTGCCTCAGGCGACGTGTTTTCCCTGATGCCCCGTTTTCAGAGAACGCCTCCCCAGTGTTGCGTATGTGTCAGAGTTTTGTGCTATTTGATCATCCAGCAGAAGCAAATACTTATTGAATAAGTAGTTAGCCAGAGACAGAGTTTTCTTAAAACCAAACAGCTGTCTTACAAACTGTACAAAATATATATCACAGCATCGCAGAACTTATACAAAGTTCAACAGCATAACAGCATACATTACATTGACAAAATAAATGGCAGAGTAACAAAAGTGGGTGCCTTACTCACGGAAGGCCCCATGAATAACGATTTACAGAACATTTTTATACGTATGTCTGTCCCGTCATAAATGACATGACCTCATAGCTATTGCAACCCCTTGCATCAGCCAAAATTCATTATGCTAATTCTTAGCATCTGTACTCCATTAGAAAAAACTATACATTGAGTCACTGTGACTTTGCACTTTTACAGACTCCATCTTTAAATCAATTAAATACATATCAGATATATATAGAACATCCTGTCTAATACATATATTTCACTAACTAATATCTGACAGTATGTGTGCGGGGGATCCATTTTGAGCCATCGTATGGGAACGGACCGACTGAGTGCAACCTTAATAGAGCTTTTAAGGCAAGATATTTAAGGAGTGGATTTACCAATTCCCCTCCTCCCGAGAGTTTCCACAGCTGAACCGGGATTCGAACCCTCGTCTGCAGCTTCCTGGCCCGTCACACCATCCACGACGCCACGCGGGGCCGTCCTTTGCGTTCCTTCTGATCCCGGCCGTTATTGCGCCACTTTGGAGCGGCCTCATAGCGGCAGAGCAGGATACGAACTGGCCGGGGGGGGGAGGGGGGGCTTTGCCGCTGGGGAACCTGATTTGACATCCCCGTCTCCTGACCATCTGCCCAGCGCGGGGGTGGGGGGGGGGGTGGGGGTAGGGGGCAGCCTTCGGCAAAAAGATGCAAATGTATTATAAGGAAGAAAAGGATGAAGATAAATGATCTGGGATTTCCCCAAGCCGAAGAGTGGGATGTTGTCCATCAGCTGTCCCCTTTCGTCGGAGGTTCCTTGCGGGGTGGGCAGAGGGGGCCGGGAAGGCGTTGCGCATGTGGATAGGAGCTGTGGGAGCCGTCCCGCGTGGTAGAGGAGGGGCTGACCAGCCCAGGCCGAAGGGTGTCACGGGGATCCCTGCTAGCTGTTTGCGATTGCGGTTCTGACATCCCATGGGGATGGGTCCTGGCAGGCAGGCAACCCTCCTTATCTACGGGGCAGCCTGGCTCGAAGGGACGCCGAGGCTGTTTGGGAAGGGAGGCAAAGGAACCGCTGGACCCCCCCGGGTGCCCCTTCTCGGTTGAGCTGTACCAGAAGGGGGCCGGCGAGCTGATGTCTGCCAGCAACAGTCGGAAGAGGTTTCGAGTGGACGTGGCAGCCCCCTCTCGCGGGTGCCTTGGCTGGGGTTCTGTCTCTGATTTGGGGGAGGAGGGCTGTACCGCACGGGTAGGATGAATCCTGGACCCACCCCAGCGCTTCCGGCTGGGGCACCACCGCTGGCGTCTGAAAAAGCCCACGGCGGGAGTTGGCCCCGAAGGCAGGGCTGAAGGCCTCGTGGGGTTTAAGCCCGGCTCCCGCATTTGGAGGATAAGAACGTAACTTTATTTGTCTTCCCCTCTAAAAGCGTGATAGCGGGTTAGAGTCAGGGTTAGAATCTTTATTGGACATTGCAGGAGTTTCCGCGGGCCGCTCTTTAAAAACCTCAGCCTTGTCTGCGATGGATCAGGACGAGGGCGGCCCTTCTTGGCAGGGCTGTGGGGAGGAGTGGGCGAAGGGTGGCAGCCCTGGCACAGCGGCCTCGCAAGTCAGATGGAGCTTTGCTCTCGAGAGGCAGGTGGTGAGGTTCGGAGAGAGAGCAGGGGGGGATGATGGGTCACTTGCTTTTAAGACCCGAAAATCAGGCCCCAGAAATAAACTTAAGGGAAGGCCTCTGATCCACCAAGGCTGTCTGCCCAGCCAGGTGTGTGTGTGTGTGTACGTGTGCGCGCGTGTGTGTCTTTCTAGGGTTCAAAAAAAGGATGTAAGCGTATTGCAGGGGGAAGGGTGGAAGGAGTATTGGAGTACCCTGAGCTGAAGAGAGTGAGGATTAATTAATGCCAAGTAATCACTCCGCTCCGTCGATAGAGAAACAGGCATCGTGGATCAGCCAGAGATAGGTTGAGTATGCTATGTGCTGTCCAGTTGCCCCAATGTATGCCCACCCTAGTAGGGGTTTTCAAGGTATGCGGCGGATTTTAGGGGTGACTTTACCAGTGCTGCTATTCCCCCCCCCCCAGCCAAGAGTTGACACAGACAAATGTGAATTTGGGAACCCTGGTCTCTTGAAGTCTTGGGTTGTCACTCTTGACCCCTGCGCCACACTCCCCTCCACCCAATGGTCTCATTGAAGCCACACCAGGCAACTTGGGACTCCCCCAGGCAAAATAAAACCCACCCAAGGGTGAGATCTGGCTAGGAGACCAAAGAGGGACCCTTCCCTCCCCCGGATTGGATTCTGTCGTACGCCCTGGGCATACCTGAGGATGTGGCCTGAGCGCACACTTGCACCCTGGTATGATCCTGGTGGGGTGGCAGGAGGAGACACACACGCGCACAAGCCGCCACCGCCGTGCCTGCTAGCCCCTCGCTCTCCCACGCAGGTTCGAAGAGCCCCTGGCCAACCTGCTGAACGAACAACACCGGACGGTGAAGGAGCAGCTGGAGCAACTGCGCATGAAAAAGTCTGCCCCGAAGCTGCCCCAGGAGTCAGAGCGAGCCAAGCTGCGCCACGAGCGGCCCGCCCAGGCCCTGGCCCTGGACGCCGTGCAGAGGAAGAGGCTGGCGCAGCAAATGCAGCAGGTGAGACGCAGGAGGGGTGGGAGCCGGGGGACGTCCGGCCGGCCCTGGTTCTGCCCTCTCTCTCCCCAGGCACACGCCATGCTTTTTTGGGGGGGGGGGCTCCCCGCCTTCTCTTGGGCTCCCACAGCCCGGAGGAGCTCCTTCCTTTGCCAGAAAAAGAGGAAACCGCTGCATGGTTGACTATGTGCCGAATGAACCAGAAGCTAAACCTGGTTACATCGTTGCAGAACGACAAGCCAAGAATCCTGGCTTAAGCAGAGCAACCGGCAGGTTACCCCCCCCCCCTTTCCACAACCTGGCTCCTCGTTTTGCCTGGCTGTTAACGCTGAGAGAGCTCCTCGCTGGACAGACGGCCCCTTCCCTTAACGCCTCCCGCCTTCTCTTTGTATAGCATGTGCAGCTCCTGACGCAGATCCACCTGCTCAGCAGCGCCAACCCCGGCCTGAGCTCGGAGGCCAACACGGCGCACCTTTTTCTGGTGAGTCTCGGTTGTAGGGCAGGACTGCCCGCGTCCCTTTCTTTGGAGTTTTGTTTTTCACGAGGCAGGTGGAGATGGAAGGACCAGCTAAAATCCTGTGCCATTTCCAAGAACAGCTGAGCGAACTTCAACACCAAGATCAGCCTGGGATAGTGGGGGAATATTGGGGCACGATTGCACCGGCCCAGACCTTAATCCTATTCTAATAGGATTTGGGTTCCCATGCTTTTTTCTCTCTTTAGCTTGGATGTACACTGCCAGAACTATGCTCTGTGTTCTCCCCAGAGCACAGAACTGTTTTCCCGAGAGCACAGAGAGAACTCCTAGTCCCCTGAGCTCCTTGCCCTCGGAAGAGGCTGGCCACAGAACCTGGCGAAAACATCAGGAAGGAAAATTTCCAGAAACACGGCCAGACAGCCCGAAAAAACTCGCCACCGTTATCAGATCCCGGCTGTGAAAAACCTTCAAGAATACATTGTTTTCCGTGTCACCCCCCCCCACCCCCCACCCCGCCACGGGTTGTCACATACCTTTAGAAGCAAACATGTTTAATTCGGAATGTCTGTGAAGATTCTCAGTCATCCAGGTGAATTTATCTGGAAGTGGAGTCTTGGCTACTGGGCTTCTGGGCTTCTCTCTTCTTGAGAGAGAGAAACGTTTCGCTGCTCATCCAAACAGCTGTTGGAATGAGCAGCGAAACGTTTCTCTCTCTCAAGAAAAAAAAAGAAGCCCAGTAGCCATGACTCCCAGTTTCATTCTGAAAGGAAGCATGAAGGATGATGGGTGTGGTGGGCTAAAGACAATAAGAATTGGTCAAGCCCGTGATTCAGCTGCC
Organism: Phrynocephalus guinanensis; assembly: GCA_037367245.1. Taxonomy (NCBI): domain Eukaryota; kingdom Metazoa; phylum Chordata; class Lepidosauria; order Squamata; family Agamidae; genus Phrynocephalus; species Phrynocephalus guinanensis. The sequence goes on from CM074754.1 coordinate 5,541,679, forward strand.
CCCATCAGAAACCGCCTTGTCGATCTTGAGGACTAGCACTGTTGAAAGTGCTCTTGGTTCCAAACTGGCCGTGGATTCGCCCGAACGAGGCGCAGGCATCGCCCCAGGGGCGCCTTTCTTAAGCCCGGTGGTCTCTTTCCCTCCGCAGACGGAGCTGGAGACCTTCGCCGAGAGCTCCCTGCTCCTCGGCCAGCCCCACGGCCGGGCCTTCCAGACGGCCTTCGAACCCTGCAACTTGAAAGAGTCCCTCCGCCTCATCCAGGCCTTCCACGCCGACGTCAAGGTCGAATGGAGCCCCCGGAAAGCCGTCAAGAAAAACGGTACGGAGGCAGGCACGCCCGCACCCCTGTGCCTGCCTTTTGCTTTTTTACCCTCCCCCCCTTCTATTTGCCTGTTTCGTCCTGCGGAGCAAAAACCGCCAGAAATATATCACGGCACCCGTGGAGGCCCCCCAATCTAGTCCAGCGGTCGCTTGGGTTGGATATCTGAGCGACAGGCTGTAAGCCGTGAAAGGCCTGCAAAACTCAATTAGTATAAGAACCTAAGAAGAGCCATTGCTGGATCAGGCCAAGGGCCCATCTAGTCCAGCTTCCTGCATCTCACAGTGGCCCCACCAGATGCATCTGGGAGCGCACAAGACTAGATCTCTGTCTCCTGATCCCACTCCCCTGCCTCTGGCCCTTGAAGGACCCTGGTTTTAAGCCTGGAGATAACACACATCTCCATCATGGTTTGTCACCTGGGTTGGACTTTTCCTCCAGAAATCGGTCCAATCCCCATCCAGGCCAGATGCTGTCACCACCTCTTGTGGCAGGGGGTTCCACAGACTGACCACACGCTGGGTGAAAAAATATTTTCTTTGGTCTGTTCTCACCCAGCCCTCAATTTGAGTGTATGTCCTCTTGTTTTGGTATTTTGTGAGAGGGAGAAGAGCATCCCTCTATCCACTTGACTCATGCCCTGCTGGCCTGTCGAGAGGCCGCAAGGGCTTGGCTTATTGGACTCTTCTGTTTGTGTGGTAATAGTAATCTGAGAACGGCAGTGCTGGGAGGCTCCCGAGAGATCATCCAGCCCACCCCCAGCCCACCCCCGTCAAGGAGATCCAGGAAGGGAATCGAACTCCCCAATCGCTGGCTCTGTCACTAGATCCTTCCACCATGAAGCTCGCCCTTCATCTGAGAAGCGCAGAGAGCTGGAAGGGAATGCATAGGTCAGTGGTGGCCAAACTTTGGCCCTCCGGATGTTTTGGACCACAACTCCCAGAATCTCAAGCCTGTATTGCCAATGACAAAGGACTGTGGGAGTTGCGGTCCAAAACATCTGGAGGGCCAAAGTTTAGGCCACCACTGGCATAGATCATCAAAAATCCCCGTGTCGAGCCCGGGGGGGGGGATACCCAAGACTCTGTTTAGTCAAATCTCTGAAGAGCTCTTCTTTTAGACTCAGTGTATTTTATTTGGGGAGGGGGGGGCATGCACTCGGCCGCACCCCAACTGACTTCCCCAAATCAAGGTCCTTAAGAAATGTCGGACCACACCCTCCATCATCCACAGTGACCCGCCGGCTGTGTTTTGAGGATCGTTGCCTTGATCCGTTCGCCTCTCTTCTCCTCCCCCCCAAACCCAACACCCCCCCACACCCGGCTTCATCTCTTCTCTCGCAGTGAGCGACTTTGCCTCCCTTCCAAAGCAGCTGGCGTGGGTCTTGGCCACCAGGAGGGTCTTCATGTACCCGGAGCTGCTGCCCACCTGCTCCTTGAAGGCCAAAACCCCCCGGGACAAGATCGTCTTCACGAAAGGAGAAGACAAGTAAGCCCTCGTTGGGGGGTGGGGGTGGGGGAGGTCCCTACCCTACAAGGTGGTTGTGCAAACCAAGGACCCGGGGAGTGGAGGGGGGAGGAGGGGGAAAAGGGCTCCGGGGTTTGTGGTCCGAGGTCGGCTTTGCACCCCGCTGGGCGATAGGAGCACGGGAACGGGAGCCCCGAGAGCAAACCGTGATGGGTGGGCGTTTCTCTCTGGTGCCCAGCCTCTTGGCCTTGGGCCTGAAGCACTTCGAAGGGACCGAGTTCCCGAAGCCGCTCATCAGCAAGTACCTCCTGACGACCAAGACGGCCCATCAGCTGACCGTGCGGCTCAAGAACCGCAACATGAACAGGGTCCCAGACAACATCCTGAAAGTAGGTGCTCTTTCTTTCTTACCTTCCTTTTATCCATCCATCCATCCTAAGCTCCTTCCTTCTCTTTCTTTCTTTCTTTCTTTCTTTCTTTCTTTCTTTCTTTCTTTCTTTCTTTCTTTCTTTCTTTCTTTGTCACGCCTTCCATCCATCCATCCATCCATTCATCCTATGCTCCTTCCTCCTTCCTTCCATCCATCCATCCAAAGCTTCCTTCCTTCCTTCTATTATCAGCATCTTCCTTCCTTCCTTCCTTCCTTCCTTCCTTCCATCCATCCATCCATCCATCATCAGCTCCTTCCTTCCTTCCTTCCTTCCTTCCTTCCTTCCATCGTCAGTGCCTTCTGTCCTTCCTTCCTCCTTCTCTTCTGCGTCCTAAGAAAGGGTGTCCCCTCTTACTTTCTTTCTCTCTCTCTCTGCCTTGCAGTACTACAAGACGACCAAGCAGCTCCCTGCCCTGCCCAAGCTCTGCGAGGAGATCCAGCCGGGTGACTGGAAGCCTCCGATCGAACGTGAGGAACATCGCCTGCCTTTCTGGCTGAAGGTATTTCCCATTTCGGAAGAGGAGGAGGCGTAGGCAGCTGCTTTTCCTAAGGGAGTTCTCCAAGGCTAAGCCCCTACTTTTTCTAGGCAGGGTGGGAACGGGCCCCACCACAGCCCCAAAGCCCTAGAGAGCCGCTGCCCGCCCAGCCGGGGCCCCGTTTGCATCTCCTCGTAGCGGATCCCAATTCTGGAGCTTCTTTCCCGCTTTCTTGGCAGGCCAGTCTGCCCTTCATGCAAGAGGCCCTGGAGGAAACAGGGCGGGTGTCATCGCCCAGCGACCTCGGCAAGGCAGGGAGAGAACCCACCGAACCGGGAGCCGACGAGAAGTACCCCTTGCGTGCGCCGGAGGGCCTGCAGATGATCCTGAGGCCTCTCAACAGCCGCTACTGCCGGAAAGCTTGGAGGCGCCCACGTCCGGCTGCCACCAAGCCCCACCTGGGCCGCCCGGGCCTTTGCCTGTCTTCCTCCGCCAGCCTCGCCGCGGGCAGCTCCCTCAAAACACCCGCCAAGCACCCCGAGCCGGAAGCCCCTCCTGGCAAAGTCGGAGGGCGCGCCGCCCCTCGCTTGATCCAGCCGGCCCCGGTCCTCCAGCCCTTGCCGGGGGTCCAGCCCTTGAACCTCCAAGCGGTCACGGGGAACCGGGCCGGCTTTGAGCTCCAGGGCGTCTTCTCCGCTCAGCAGCCCGGCCCTCGGGCGTCGTGCTTGGCGGGCTCCGTGCAGCCCGGCGTGGTCCCCGCCCTGCCACTGGCTTTTCAGCCCCAAATGATCCTCCCGGCCCTCATGGCCTCGAAAGTGCGGAAGCCCGGGCCCCCCCGGGGTTACCAGAAGAGGAAAAGCCCCCGGCCGACCCCCGTACTCGAGGTGGCCCCTCTGCTCCACCCGGCACCCGTGATCTTCACCGTCCCGGCCGGGGCCATGAAAGTGGTCAGCATCGGCAACAGCTGCAACGTGTTGCAACCCTTGGCAGCCGCGGCGACCCCGGGAGGTGCCGGCCAGGCCATCCCCATCACCACCTTGCTGGTCAACCCTGCCCCATTCCCGTGTCCCCTGAGCCAGCCGCTGGCAGGGCCGCCAGCCCCTTCTGTGGTGGTCACGTCCAGCCCTGCCTGCCCCCTCGCTTCCCCTCCTCTCAGAGATCCAGAAGTGGCCGGCTGGCCGGCCACCGATGTCATGTGTCCCATCAGGGAAGAACCCAAGATGGAGCCTCCGGAGGCCTCTTTGCGCTCCGCGGCGTCCACCGAGGAGGACTGCGGGACTTGGGTCCCCGATTGCGAGCGAGGGGCCCAGGCGGGAGACCCCCTCCCGATTTGCGCGGAGACGGCGGACGCATCTCCTCCCGATCCCTTCTCCCCGTTGGCCGAGGTGGGGCAGGCGGCGAAGGTCTGCGGGAAAGAAGAACCGAGCGATCCACGCTGGGAAGACGCCCTTGCCCGCGAGGACTCGCTCTCCAAAGGGGCCCTGTTAAAAGAGGAGCTGGTGTTGGGTCTCGGGCAAGAGCTGAATGTGGACTCGGCCCCCTTGTATGGGAATGACCCCAAAGAAAGCCTGAGCAAGGCGAACGCCGAGGGGAAGGAGGAGCCCAGCCCGTCTTTGCCGGGGCCGGACCCTGCATCTGGAGACTCCGGCTGTTCCTTCGAGGGGGTCCGTAGCGCTCTGGCTGGGGGAATCAAGGCCGTCGGGTCGTGGGGGATGCCGGAGGATTCGTCGGGCACAGGAGATGCCACTGGGAGACCGCCGGCCGGCCCCGAAGCAACCGGAGAGAGAGAAGGACCGGAGGAGGAAGAGGAGGAGGATTTTGACGACGACATCCAGGACGAGGAAGACGAGGAAATGTCGTCGGCTTCGGAAGAATCTGTCCTTTCGGTGCCGGAACTGCAGGTAGATTTTTTTAAAAAAATAATCCAGGATGGAGATTGGTTTGGGAGGAAGCGGCCAGAGGAACGAGACCAGGCGGCCCAGAGAGGCTGAGGAATAGAAGGGTGGCCAGACTGAGGTCTCCGGTTGGCCACGAGGGGAACAGGATGGCGGACTAGAAGGGCCTCGGGGGAAACAGGAGCCTTCCTTTATTTGTATCTGCCCTAATTAGGAAGCGAACCTCCCTGTTCAGGGCCAGCCTACCCCAAAATGGCAGCAGCGGGCTAAGGGGAGAAAACGGTATCACATCCAGAGACGGGGATGAATTAATTTGGCCTGACCTGTCAGAATTGGGTCAGTGCCGCGCTGAACTTTCGCTGATTTGGGCGGAATCAATTCACGCCCTTCTCTCTTCACGACGTGGGCTTCCTGGGGTCTGGTGTGTCGTTGCATGTGGGACTAGGGCTAAGGACAGGGTTATGGGCCCAGAACGACTTTGCCTCTTGCCTCCGGGGCGTTCCTCGTGGTCCCCAGGAGACGATGGAGAAGCTGACGTGGCTGGCTTCCGAGAGGCGGCTGAGCCAGGAGGGCGACTCCGAGGAGGAGAACTCCCCAGAAGAGAATTCAGAGCCGGAGGAGGAAGAGGAAGAGGAGGAGGAGGAAGGGGAGAACCCGGAGACTTTGCGGAAGGAAGATGAAATGGCTGACGAGGTGGCGGATCCCAGAGACGGGCCTGTGCCATGTCCGACTTTGACGTCCGCCATCCCGGAAGTGGAACCCAGGAGCACCCCGCCAGGTGAGCTTCCAGAGAGGTGGAGAGGTGCCGGGCATTTTGGAGGGCCTGGTGGGCTGCACTTGGAAAGTCAAATGTATGGGAAGAAGTCCCAACACGCCCTGCCTAGACCTGTTGGCTGTTCTAGCCAAGTTCTCGGATACATGCGGGGCACGACGAGTCAAAATCTCGCTCCAAAGTATTATCCACCATCCAAATTCATCCTTGCTTCTCCAGATTCGGACACGTTGCGAAGCGTATCCATTCCCCGGATGTTTTACACACTCCCCTCTTGTGTGGGAGAACTGCCAGCAGGTTTGCCGGCCTGCAAGCACCGGGTCTGCGGAGGGGCTCCCTTGGTTCTTAGGCGTCCCTACTTGCTTTCCCTTTTTCTCTTTTTTCAAAAAAAGACGAAAACACCAAAGCAGCGCCCGGGAAAAACCGGAGCTCTTCCCGAGCCCGGGCCAAGAGGGGACGAGGCCGGGCCAGCAAAGACACGTCAAAGCTGCTCCTTCTTTATGACGAGGACATTTTGGAAAGAGACCCTTTGCGGGAACAGAAAGACTTGGCCTTTGCGCAGGCTTACCTGAGCCGGGTAAGAAGCTCTCTGGGTTTGGAAAGATGGGTCCTGGAGGTTTCCCTATTTAAATGCGCTTTTCCAGGGGCGTGGTGGCTCAGTGGACTAAGGCACCGAAACTGTAGACTGCAAAGTCGGCAGCTCGGCGGTTCGAATCCCGGGTGCCACGCAGCGGAGCGAGCTCCCGCTAAGGAGCCTCGTGGTGCAGTGGTTAAATGCCTGTACTGCAGGTAAAACTGTGCTCACGACCTGGGTTCAATCCCAGGTAGCAGGCTCAAGGTTCACTCAGCCTTCCATCCTTCCGAGGTCGGTAAAATGAGTACCCAGCTTGCTGGGGGGGCTATGTGTAGCCTGCGCACTGTAATTAAAATTGTAAACCGCCCAGAGACTACTTGTAGTGGTATGGGGCGGTATATAAGTAGAACACTTTGCTTTGCTTTGCTTTTAATCACCCCAGCTTCTGCCAACCTAGCAGTTTGAAAGCATGTAAATGCAAGTAGATAAATAGGTACCGCCGTAAAAAGCGGGAAGGTAAAACAGTGTTTCTTTGCAGCCATGCTGGCCACATGGCCATGGACTTGCACAGCACGGGCTCTTCCGGCTTGAATACGGAGATGAGCACCGCCCTAGAGTTGGACACGACTAGCATGCATATGCGGGGGGGAACCTTTACCTTTTACCTTTCCTTCTTCCGCTCTGCACTCCAAAAGGGACTGACACGCATGCTGTAGGCCTCTGGGGCAAGGCTGGTGACTAAGAACGGCCCATACGATTCTCCCCTTTTTTCATGCCCAGGTCCGTGAAGCCTTGCGGCACCAGACGGGGAAATACGAGGCATTTCTCCGCATCATTTACGAGTTCGAAAACAACGCCCGCAAGCAGACGGCCGTCGACCTCTACGCCCAGCTGCGGGGCGTGCTGCAGGAGTGGCCCCAGCTGTTGACGGATTTTGCTGCCTTCCTGTTGCCCGAGCAAGCCCTCGAGTGTGGCCTGGTGCGTTTAAGCCGAGGGGGCAAGGGAAGCCAGGGGCTGGCCTGGGACGGTGGCGTAGTGCTGTTTCGCTAAACCCCTTCGGTGACGGTGAACCAAGTTTGGGGCGCTTTCTCAGGCCATGTCCTCCAGTATCTTTCCGCTCGCTGGTGGTGGATTCTGGAGGATGGTAGTCCAAGAAATGAAACACGGTAAAGACGGGCCCAAGAGCTGAATTTCTGACACCTTCGCCCAGGGCTGAGCTGAAGAAGCCCCATCAGTTACCCACCTTCTGTAGCAAGAGAACAAATTCTGTGCCTTATATGATGAATGAATATTTGCACCAATGAGCTTAGGGGTGTTATTTGATTTCCCAGTAGTTACGGGTTGGAGGAAGCAGGTGAGACGCTGGGGATAAGAAGACCTCGTTTGCTGAAAGTCTGTGACTGACGGTGGTGAACCTTTGCCACTCCAGATGTTTTTGGACCACCACTCCCACAGTCCTTTGTCACTGACAATACAGGCTCGGAATTCTGGGAGTGGCGGTCCAAAACATCTGGTTCGCCACCACTAGTCTAGGATCATCTTTCTTTGGAAAGACGCCCACGTTTTTAGAAGCTTTTGGACGAACTTAGAGATTTGACAGGCATTAGCTCTGCCCTGTTGGCTGTGTCCGCGGGCGGACTCCTCTCTTTCGAGGGCAGAAAAAAGAGGCATAGCTCAGCTCAGCTGGTCCACTTCCCTCTGGAACCAAGTGCGGATTGGCCAGCGCCCGTGAGGTCAAGTGCAAGGCCTGAGCGGGTGCCCCCCTCCCTCTTTCTCCCCGTGTAGTTTGAGGAGCAGCAGGCATTCGAAAAGAGCCGGAAGTTCCTCCGCCAGCTGGAGATCTGCTTCGCCGAGAACCCATCCCACCATCAGAAGATCATCAAGGTACTGCAGAACTGTGCCGAGAGCCTGCCCCAGGAGGTTATGGAGGTAAGGAGGCCACCAGAGGCCCCCAGGGGGGGGGGTTGCCCTCCGTCCCTTCCCAAAGCTCTCCCTGTGGAGCAGACAGCCCTCCTCCTCTGTCACAGGAAATACCTTACCAGCCGTAAGTTCTGTTCATCCGTTCTGCACAAGCTTGCCGGTAGAGCCCTCCAACAAGGATGGGAGGATATCACACCCTTCTCGGTTGCTTCCTATCCTGTCATATTCAAAGGAGTACTATTAACTGCAACCAGATATTATACGAGAATGGAGAACAGGTGACCCATGTTGGACTGCAGATCTCACAAGCTCTGACACCCCCCACCCCCCCACACCAGATCCCCAGAGCGTTGCTTCTTATGCAGCGGGAGGATGTGCAGGAGGGTGTTTTCGGCAGATCCAGAGGGATTCCGCAGAATCTTCTTTCAATGAATGCTGTTTCTTCTCTTTCTCTTCCTGATCCAACTCTTCCTCTTCTTTCCCCTTCTCGCTTTATGCCCCGTTTCCTCTTCCTGGCTCCCACGTCCTTGGCGTCCGCCACCTTTTCCACGCGGGCCCTCCTCGTTCAGCTCAAAACCCAGATGTGGCAGCTGCTGAAAGGGCACGACCACCTGCAGGACGAGTTTTCCATCTTTTTCGACCACTTGCGCCCGTCGGCCAGCCGCTTGGGGGATTTCGAGGAGATCAACTGGACGGAGGAGAAGGACTATGAGGTGGCGACGCCTCCCCCAACCTCCCAGGGGGGGAGGCGGAATGGCCTTAGGCTCTGAGTCCTACCACTCTCGATCCCAGACCACACTGGCGAGGATGGATGGGTGCCTAAGAATACACCAAATTGTGGGCTGGGAGAGTAAGAACAGATAAAAGAAAATATTTTTTCACCCAGCGTGTTGTTAGTCTGTGGAACTCCCTGCCACAGGACATGGTGATGGCATCTGGCCTGGATGCCTTCCAAAGGGGACTGGACAGATTGCTGGAGGGAAAGTCCATCCTAGGTGACAAACCATGATGGAGATGTGTAACATCCAGGCTTAAAACCAGGGTACTTCAAGGGCCAGATGCAAAGGAGTGGTTGCAGGAGATCTAATTTCATTTGCTCCCATAGGCATTTGGTGGGGCCACTGGGAGATACAGGAAGCTGGACTAGATGGGCCGTTAGCCTGATCCAGCATGGCTTTTCTTACACCGAGGGCTGTAGCTTCTCTCCCCAAATCTTGGGATTAGGGGGGCTGGACCGAGAACCAGGCTGTTGGCGGCCGGTTGGTTCCTCAGTTCACAGGTTATGGGGCCCCAAGCCAGACTGTGAGCTCACGGGTTATGGGCCCCAAGCCAGACTGTGAGCTCACAGGTTATGGGCCCCCAAGCCAGACTGTGAGCTCACAGGTTATGGGCTCCCAAGCCAGACTGTGAGCTCACAGGTTATGGGCCCCCAAGCCAGACTGTGAGCTCACAGGTTATGGGCCCCAAGCCAGACTGGTGTTGGGGCCCATAACCTGTGAGCCAAGGAACCCGCCAACAGCCTGGTTCCCTGTCCAATTCCAGAGGTGGCTACTCAAGCGCGTCCCCCTTCCCGTGTTTCCTCCTAGTTTGACGGGTTTGAAGATGTCTCCCTGCCTGACATGGAGGAAGAGGAGGAGCCGCCAAAAATCCACGCCACCCCGAAAAGCAAGCGGAGAAAAGAATTTGGAGGCCAGAACGCCGACAAGGTGAGAGCAGAGGGTGGGCCGTGTGCAGAAACGTCAGATTTGCCAAGGAGGAGGCACATTTGGTGGGATGGTTTGCGGGTCTCCATAACTCCCAGGCGGGGCTTTTGCCCATGCCGCCTCCCACGTTCCTCTGGGCATCGAGACCAGCCTGACGCCGGCACTACCAGGGAGACCCGCTCACTCTGGCTTTTTCCTTGCGGGGTGGCAGGAACCAGAGGGGTCCGAAGGATTGAAGGAGTTTGCCTCTGCCCCCGAGGGCGCCGGCGATTTCCAAATGAAGAGGAGCAAACGGCGGAGCTGCGGCCACAAGGTGGGTCCAGGCCCCGGGGAGAAGGCAGAAGGAACGAAGGGGCTGAACGTCCCTGCTCTGCCTGGGTTTAGTGACAGCACTAGCTGACAGCCTAAAGGGCTGGGGAGGATGGGAGTTGTTACCTTCATGGGCAGGGAGTCCCGGGTTGGGCTGAGGTCTACCGAGCAGCAACGCCGCCTCCCAGGACTCCCGCGACGTCTCAGCCGGGCCTTCCACACGTGGCCACGGATCATCCCCATCGTGATCTCTGACGCCAAAGGCGAGGATGCTCCCAGTTGTGGAAGCCTCACGAGTGCCAAACCTCTCCGGGTGCCTCTCACGGCTATTATTTTTAATTATAATTTTGGCCCGCAGGCCGGGGAAGGCAAAGCCTTCCGTTCCAAAGACCCACCGGAACTGGCGGACGCCCTCGGCCCGCGAGAGCCCAGCCCTCGGCCTGAAGGGAAGGAGCCCGCGGAAGACGGCCCCGAGCAGAGGGAAGGGGGTGACGCTGCCCCGGGCCGGATGAGGGCAGCTGGGAGGAGAACTGACGTGGCAGGAGCAGGTGTGTTTGCAGGAGATGGGCATGGAAGGCTGTCGGTGGGGTTGCCTCTCTTCCCAGACGGGGCTTCCTCGGTTCAGGGTGGGCAACCAGCCTGCACGTCGCTGGCCTCCGGTTCGTAGCGTTGTTCCCTCTAGCGCTCGATGAGAGCGGTCGGCCTCAGTTCTTCCTAGGGTGGAGCCCAAAAATCCTCGGGGTTTGCTGCCTAGGAAGGCCAGTGGGGAAAGTTTGCCCTTAGTCCCTTCCAAAACGGGGTGCTTGCGGACCCTGGTCCCTTGGCTTGGTTTTCTTTGAGACCGCCCAGTCCCCGAGAAGCCCCGGGGTCAATCTTCTCCAGCTCAGCTCTGGGAGCGACCCGTTGGGACTGGCCAGCGTAGCATCGCTGGGCAGCGGGGGGGGGGGGGCTTCCCGTACGATCGCACAAGGCCCAGGGCCTCTTGTCCAGTTCAGGACATGGTGTGTGCGTGCACGTGATAAAAGCAATGTCATTACCGGAGATGGTTGGCGTGCAAGGCAGGAGAGTGAAACAGGCTGACCGAGAAGCCCGGCTCGTTTTTGCCGTTCCCATCTCTGTGCTTCCTCTAGTTTGCAGATCGACCGCCCACCTGTGAACCACGAATACGAGGCTTCTCTGGGTATCTCTCTTTTTCTGTTTAATTTTTTTCCTTTTCTTTCTTCCTCCCCTTTTCTTCACTTGCTGCCCCCCCCCACTGAGGGTCTCCCTCATTGCTAAACATTTTTATTCTTATCTTGCCTTTTCTACCGCGCTTGTTGTTTTAATTGTTTGCTGTGGTTTTTTTTTAGCCTTTTAGCTATTTTAGCTATGCTTCTTTGAACCGCCCTGAGTCCCGGTTCGGAAAATGGCAGCGGTATATAAATGCGTCAAATAAATAAATAAATAAATAAATATCACTCAGCCTGTTTCTCCTCTTCTCTCAAAAATACCAGAACTAGGGGACATCCACTCAAACTGAGGGCCGGGAGAGTGAGAACAGACAAAGGAAAATATTTTTTTACCCAGCGTGGTTGTTAAGTCTGTGGAACTCCCTGCCACAGGAGGTGGTGATGGCATCTGGCCTGGATGCCTTCCAAAGGGGATTGGGCAGATTCCTGGAGGAAAAGTCCATCCCAGGTGACAAATCATGATGGAGATGTGTGTCATCTCCAGGCTTAAAACTGGGGTGCTTCCAAGGGCCAGATGCAGGGGAGTGGTATCAGGAGACAGAGATCTAGTCTTGTGCACTCCCAGACGCATATGGTGGGGCCACTGGGAGAGACAGGAAGCTGGACTCGATGGGCCTTTCGCCTGATCCGGCAGGGTTCTTATGTCCTAATGTTCTTCTCCAGGTTCTCATGGGGAAGGAAAGCCGCCTGTCTGTGCAGACGGGCCCCCGGAAGTGGTCCGGGCTGCGGAGGGGGCTGCTGTGCCGGGACTTTCTTCCCCCAAGAAGGCCGGTTCACCCCCACAGATCCAGAGGGCAGCAGCGCCAAAACTACCTCGACCCAAAACCAATTCTTCCCTTGGAGAAACGGAGGCCAGGCTTGGCCTGAGAGAGGAGGTGGTCTCCTCAGGCCCTGGCCAAGACAAACCAGAGCCCGGGCCCGCCTCTCCTGCCGTCAGGAAGTGCCCACAAACGCTTCTCCGTCGGCCTGGATTCCCCGAAGAGCCCACAGCTCCCTCTGGCCCGGATCTCCAGGACAAAGGAGCCCACGGCCTGCCTACCTCTATGGACGTGAAACCGCGAGGGATGGAGGCGCAGGGTGTACCGCCGAAAATCCCGCCGGCAGGCACAGGGAGAGAGAAGCCGGACGAAGCATCCAGCCACCTTTGCTTGTCTGCTGATCCTAAAACCAAGGAGCAGTCGTCTCTGAGCCAGCGTTTACAGGGGCCAAAGCCCCTTCCGCAGGCCACCGGAGGCCGGGAACGTACAGGCCCCTTACGGGGAGAGGAGGCACTCCCAAGGGCCACCGAGGCAGCCACGGTGTGTGCCAAGAACATCAAGGTCAGCTCCACGGGGGAGAAGGTCGTCCTGTGGACCAGGTAGGACACAACCGGGCGTGGTTCCGGGAGGCAGGCAACTTCCCCATCCGTGCCACACACATACACCCTTGGTGTCCTCACGGATGGTGGTGGTGGGACCTTGGAGGGAACAACCCCCCCCCCCGGCGCTCCCAAAATGGGCTGGAGGCAAGTGGGGGAAGGAGACCCCCAAAGGAAGACCGCTGCACTTCGTGCCCCCATCTCCTCCTCGGTCCCCTCCCTCCCTGACGTATTGAATCATTTTCTCGGCTGGTATCGGTCGGAGCAGCTTCGGAATCCCAAGCTGCTTGTGGGATCAGGGAGCCAGGCCCGGGGGCAGACAAGGGCCTTTCGTCAGTCTCTTCCCACCCCCGTGGGTCTCTCTCTTTTTTTTCCCCCAGGGAGGCCGACCGGGTCATCCTGACCACCTGCCAGGACCGAGGGGCCAACCTGGACACCTTCCGCGCCATCTCCCGGCAGCTCCAGAACAAAACGGCCGAAGAGGCAAGTCTCGGGGAGGCTGGGAGATGGTGTGTTTGTGCAGAGGGGAGTGGGTTGGGGTGCGTGTCTTCCTTCTTCCCGGCCCGGCCTCTAAGCTCCTGTTCCAGAGCCCCAGCTGAGGCCAGGTTCAAATGATGCTTTACCGGCGGTTGTAGGTCCCATTTCGAAAGAAGGCGACCGCCGTGAGGGCGGGAAATCAGGTACCTTCCTAAAGCTCCCTTCCTTAACAAGAAAATATTTTTTTCACCCAGCATGTTAGTCTGTGGAATTCCCTGCCACAGGATGTGGTGATGGCATCTGGCCTGGATGCCTTCCAAAGGGGATTGGACAGATTCCTGGAGGAGAAGTCCATCCCAGGTGACAAACCATGATGGGGATGTGTAATCGCCAGGCCTAAAACTGGGGTATTTCAAGGGCCAGATGCAGGGGAGGGGTATCAGGAGACAGATATCTAGTCTCGTGCCATCCCAGAGGCATCTGGTGGGGCCACTGTGAGATACAGGAAGCTGGACAAGATGGGCCTTTAGCCTGATCCAGCATGGCTCTTCTTACGTTCTTATGTTTAACAATTCGGCTCGAACAGGAGGGCAAAATGAACTTCAGATGAGATGTTTGGGGGGGGAGAGAAAATTTAAACAGAGAGGCCTTTTTTGTTTTGTTTATTTGGTGGTTAGGGTCCCCGTGGTGCAGTGGTTAAATGCCTGTCCTGCAGGTAAATCTCTGCTCACAACCTGGGGTTCAATCCCAGGTAGCAGGCTCAAGGTTCACTCAGCCTTCCATCCTTTTGAGGTCGGTAAAATGAGTACCCAGCTTGCTGCAGGACGGGGGGGGGATGTGTAGCCTGCATACTGTAATTAAACTTTAAACCACCCAGAGACTACTTGAAGTGGTATGGGGCGGTATATAAGCTGAACACTTTGGGTTTTTGCCAACTTAATTTTGACCCACCTCGTACGACGTTGACCGCCGTGGGTCGCTTTTCTTGAAAGGAGAAAAGGAGGGCGAAGCTATTCTAAGTAAGCAAAGAAAGAAACATTCAGATTTTCTCCTCATTTTATTGATGTTTTTATCCCACCTGTCTGGCCCAAAGGCCACTCTGGGCAACAAAAAATCTGTCTCAAGGAGAGTTGCAGAAATGGGTTCCCTTGCTGGAGGCAGCCGGGGAGTCAAAAAAGACAGAATGATTTTGGTCTCTAGGAGCCATCCTGGAATTCGTGTATATGGGGAAAGGGTGTGGGTGCGTGCCTCCCTCTTGATCTGCCGGGGGGGGGGGGGGGCTCCTCGGTGATGCCGCTTGTCCCCGCAGGTTGCCCACCGCCTCAGGGAGTTGATGGCCTTGTTCCACACCGCCTGCGAGGTCAGCTCTGAAGACGAGGAGGATGGCCTGAGTGCCAGCAACACGGACCCCGAAGAGCAGGAGGAGACGGGATTTGAGGCGTGAGGACGGACGGGCGCAGGTCGGCGGGGAACTTCCTCCCACCCCTTCCACTTGTACGTCGAGCGCAACACCCCCCCCCGGGCGTCTTCCGGAGACTCCTCCCCTCCTGGCCCCATCCGTGATGGGGATGAGCCCCCCCCAGGTTCTCCGATGTAAATATTTTAAGAGGGGAGACATGCGGGCTTTCGCTCGACGGCCGTTTCGGGATGAATATTTATTGCACAGTTGTATTTTAAAGAATAAAACTCGTGTGCAGGAGACGCGGGCCCCTCTTCTTCCTTGTGGGCGCGGAAGGCCCCCCTCCGCGCAGCTCCGTGGCCACCCCATGATCCGAAGCCGCCTCCCCTCCCTTACAGCAGCCCTGAGACAGCGGGGGCATGGCTTTAACGGGTTTATTTGGGTTCCTTTTTATAAAGCCAAGGGCAGGAAAGCGCTCAGTCCATTTCGTCCTCCGAATCGTCCTCCGAGCCGCTCTCTTTGTAGCAGTGGGAGAGGGTCCTCAGCCCCTCCAAGGCCTCCACGAAGTCGTCCGTTTCCATCCCAGCGGAAAAAAAACTGGCCCAGCGCCGGACGTCCACTTGACGCAGCTCCTCATAAAGAGCCCCGAGGGTTTTGCGCAGGGCCGCCGAGGCCTGGAGGGCGGTGAAGACGGGGATGCTTTCGACCGCTGAAGAGAGAGGAAGATAACGAAGGCAGGGGAATTGCCTACTTAGAATGCCTCCGAGACCACGTTTTGGTGTTAACAGACAGCTACTCAAGGGTACGCGACCACAGATAAGGGGAGTCCTAATGTAAAACCAAATTTGAACTTGACCATAAAATCCAGCGATACCTCCCTGCCACAAAGCCAACAAAAGCATCGAGTTAAAAATCTAACACCGCCAGGCAGCTTTGATATCAGAAACCTGTCGAAAAAGAGGTGTTTTAAACTCCCTTCTTAAAGCCAGCGTCTGAACGGCAAGCCCAGTGCTTTAAAAGGGGTTCCCTCACCCCTGTGAGACTCCGCCTTTGGCTCCAGACGCTCAGCGCCCGCCCGGCCACGGCTCCCGGATCATAACCCAGGCGCCTTACCGGCGAAGGTCTGTGGCGGCTTCTCCAGGAGGAACCCGTGTTTGTTGACAAGAGGCGAGAAGAACTGGGGGAAGGGAGCCAGGAGCCTGCAAGGGGCTTGCAGCAAATGAGAGGTGCTGTGAAGCAAATAAAGGAAGACGCCGCCATAAGCCGGGGAGTAATTCACCCTTGTCCCAGCCTCCTCCTCCTCCTCCGCCGCCCCCTGCCCCTCACTCCCCGTTGGGCCAACCTGAAGGTTCTGGGGGAGACGGTGTACAGGTAGCGGGCCAAGACCTCCTGCCCGGTTTCACACATGTGGAGGACAGACTTGGGTTCACTGCCCGAGGGGATGTGGCTACGAGAGAAACAAATGGAGCAGGGTTCAGGGCCACAAAGGGTTAAGTACTGCTGTTTCCTAGGGGAGAGTTGGGTTTCTCCAGAGAGGAATGTTTGTTGGCTTTACTTGCAATCCTAACCGGCAGCTGTCGTGCCAGTGACCCAACACGTTGCTTGCTAAGCACTGACTTCACATACGAGGTTGGTTCTACTTGCAATCCTAAATGGCAGCTACTGTTCAGGTGACCCAATATGTTGCATGGTAAGCACTGAGTTCACATACGAGGTTGGTTCTACTTGCAATCCTAAATGGCAGCTACTGTTCCAGTGACCCAACACGTTGCATGGTAAGCACTGAGTTCACATAGAGACTGGTTCCACTTGCAATCCTAAATGGCAGCTACTGTTCCAGTGACCCAACACGTTGCATGGTAAGCACTGAGTTCATATAGAGACTGGCTCTGCTTGCAATCCTAACCGGCAGCTGTCATGCCAGTGACCCAACACGTTGCCTGGTAAGCACTGACTTCACATACGAGGTTGGTTCTACTTGCAATCCTAAATGGCAGCTACTGTTCCAGTGACCCAACACATTGCTTGGTAAGCACTGAGTTCACATAGAGACTGGCTCTGCTTGCAATCCTAACCGGCAGCTGTCATGCCAGTGACCCAACACGTTGCCTGGTAAGCACTGACTTCACATACAAGGTTGGTTCTGCTTGCAATCCTAAATGGCAGCTACTGTTCCAGTGACCCAACACGTTGCATGGTAAGCACTGAGTTCACAGAGACCGGTTCTACTTGCAATCCTAAATGGCAGCTACTGTTCCAGTGACCCAACACGTTGCATGGTAAGCACTGAGTTCACATAGAGACTGGCTCTGCTTGCAATCCTAACCGGCAGCTGTCATGCCAGTGACCCAACATGTTGCCTGCTAAGCAATGAATTCACATGCGAGGCTGGCTCTACTTGCAGTCCTAACCAGCAGCTGCCGTTCCAGTGACCTGCCTTAACCCACGTTTCCCGGTAAGCGCTGAATCAAATATATCTGTGCCACCTTTCTGCTAGAAACAGCACCCGTGCCAGCTCCACAGACGTGAAGGTGGGTTGACCAAATGTGAAGATGGGTTGACTCCCTAAAGCTTGTGTTGGTGAGAGCTGAGTAGAGCTGACTCATTTACAGGGTCGTCATGAAGTAGAGGCCATTTGACGGGCCTTGACGATGGCACCTCACCTGGAGCTAAAAACCAGCTGAAGGACTGATGGATTCTTTTGGGTGCCCCTCCTGGCTCTGAAGAAGGCAGGGTGAGAGAGACGAGGGGAGGGGGAGCCTCTCCCGTCTGGGTGGGCAGGTGCTGAAGGCAGGATCGCTGGCCTGGCAGAGACCCCTCCCCACGACCAGGGCCCTTACCTGACTTGGTGCTCCTTGCAGATTCCGCGGAGCACCACTGACTGGGCAAAACAGTGTTCGTCTCTTGGCTCCCCGCACGAAGACAGGGAGGTCCCAGGGAGGGAGGTCTGGTGGCTGCACAGTGCCTCGGGAAGGGACTGGCCGTGGGACGCAGGAAACGGCACCGCAGCCGTGACGGCGGCAACCTGGAGGAGATGGCCAGGGGGGAGAGAAAGGTAAGGAATCTTTGATCGAGGCTCAGAGGCACGGCTAAAACAGTGGCTGCCCCCAGGTCCCTTCCCCACCTGGCACTGTCGGCCGGCAGCCGCTTCGTACCTTCCTCCCTGAGAAAGTCAGGGCTTCTGCCAGTTGCACCATGGAGAGCGGCGAGGCCTGGAGGCGGTAGGGAGAGGTGAGCGTGTCCAGCGTGGCTGCCAGGATGGCACTGGTGTGGTAGTCGAGAGAAGGCTGCGGAAGGTGACAGACGTGAGCCATGCTGACGGCAAGGAGGGCTCTGGAGGAGGTTGAGGCAAACTCTCCAGGCCTGACGCCACCGACCAGGACTAAGCCCTCCACACCGGTGACAGCAAGAGCAGAAGGGGCCTCGCCGTCTCGGCAGCGGGTGTCCCCAAGCGTAAAACCACCACGGGGTTTCCTGGCTGTTCCTGTTTGGAAAAGGGGATATGGAACAGGAGCCCTACTGGACTCCTCTGACCCCAGAGGCTTCTGGGTATCTTGAGGTGGCCTAGAAATGCCAACATCCCCTTGCGACCTGGCCTGCTGTCCAGAAACATGGTGTGCCCTCAAAGATGACACCCCCACACACTTGGGTGCTCATGGTTTCCGTTTTAGGCTGGTATTAAGAACCTAAGAAGAGCCCTGCTGGATCAGGCCAAAGGCCCACCTAGTCCAGTTTCCTGTATCTCACAGTGGCCCCACCAGATGCCTCTGGGAGCGCACGAGACTAGATATCTGTCTCCTGATACCACTCCCCTGCATCTGGCCCTTGAAGTATCCTGTTTTTTAAGACTGGAGATGACATCTCTCCATCATGGTTTGTCACCTGGGATGGACTTTTCCTCCAGGAATCTGTCCCTGACTTGCGATTTGAGGGCAGAAGGTCGAGGCGAGGGGTGAGGAGCCCTAAAAGCAGGGGAAGCAAGGGACCGGAAGCCCGCACCCACCGAGCCCTGGCGTTCTTGCCTCCCGGGACCCTACGCCACGCTCCCCCTGCGAACCGCAGCATGCCGCTCACCTCATAGTGCAGGTACGGCAGGGAGACAGGGGGCTGTGGCCGGAGACCCAGGCTCCCGTTGAGGGACAGAGGGCAGAAGAGTGAGCTGTGAGCGGAAAGCTTAACCAACCCCAGGACGGTGTTCATGAGCCGGTAGAAATTCCTCTGCGGAATCTAAGTGGAGAGAAAAAGAGTTGATATTTCTGCCGTTGTCTACGAACAGGCTACATCCTTCTCATCCCTTTAGTGCAGTGGTTCTCAACCTGGGGGGTCGAACGACGATTTCCCAGGGGTCGCCATGAGCCAGTGAAGAAAAAGTCACAAACGGGTTGGGTCTGGAGGAGGAGGAGGAGGAGGAGGAGAGGTGAGTGAGTTACAGCTTGATAGGTTGGAGGGGATGTCAGTCAACGGCACCGGAGGCTGCGATTGGCTGAGGGTGCCTGTAGAGGGAAATTCTCTATGGCCCCTGCAGCAGTGGCCTGCCCAAGGGAGCTGGTGGCCTCTTCCAAGCAGATCAAGGGGGGTCACCACAACAGGAGGAACTGTATTAAAACGGTCACAGCTTTAGGAAGGTTTTGAGAACCACTGCCTTAGTTGTTCGAGACAGAAAGAACTGGGCATGTTTAGCCTCGAGTAAAGAAGGCAGGAGGAGGGGGGGGGAGATTTATTTATTTATTTATTATTTATTTCTTGTATTTATACCCCGCTTATCTACTATGTACTCTAAGCGGCTTACAAAAAGGCTGCAAAAGCCAACAAAATACAATGGCTAAACAAATAAAACAAAACCGATAAAACACCCTAAACACAGTTAAAACCAGATGGCACCTCAACTAAACGATGGCGGGGAAAAGAACAGAAAAACCGATTAAGCATCGCCGAAGGCCTCCCGAAACAGATGGGTTTTTAGCGCCTTTCGGAAGGCCAGCAGGGACTCTGCAGAGCGCACTTCACTGGGGATGGAATTCCAGAGGCTGGGGGCCGCCACAGAGAAAGCCCGGGTCCGAGTACTCGTCCTCCGGGCTTCCCGAGGGGTGGCGACCTGAAGCAAGTGCGCTCGCGCCTGCCGAACGGGACGGGCCGAAGTTGACCGCTGAGCGATACGCTCTGCCAGGTAGTGCTTGGAGAGTGCTTGACCAATACTTGAAAGGTGGTCCTACAGAGGATCTGTTCTCAGCCATCCCCGAGTGCAGGAGATGTAAGAAGGGGCTCAAGGGAGAGGAGGCCAGATTCCGGGTGAATACGAGGAAAAACTTCTCAACCATTAGAACGGTACGACAACGGAGCAAGTGACTTCGGGAGGTGGTGAGGGCTCCGAGGCATTCGAGAGAAAATTGAACACACAAACACACACAAAAGATCTGCTCAGGCTTATGTTTCTGTACTAAGCACGATTCAAAGAGAACGCAGGGGGGGGGGTGTTCCAGACTTACAGTGGGCTGCAGCACCGGCGTTAGGCCCCAGGTGAGGATCCCCTTCCCGGCGTATTCGTCCTGCAGCAACTCGGTCGCTCTCGCTCCGACGCCGGAAAAACCGTTCTGCAGGTCACAGAGAACCTGGAAGCCCTGGGGCGAGGCGAAGCGGCGTCAGGGCCCGGCGCCGAGAGCACGACAGGGAGGCCAAGAGCCCACCGGCCGCGGGGCTCACCTGCAAGTAGTCGCACTCTTCGACGTAGAAATGCAGCCGGTCCTCCAGTTCGTCGGGGTAGGCGCCCTCTTGGAGGAGCTTCTCGCCTTGGCCGAACGCTTCTAAGCGGCTGGAATCCCTGCGGAAGAGAACGCCGCTCGGATCTCAAAACCTGCCTCTCCTGGGTGTATGTGTGTGTGTGGAGGAGGGTGTTCCTTCCCCTGCCCCTCCCCACGGGCCAAGAGGAAAGGCCCACTGAAGGAAGGGATGCGGGGCACGCTTTACCCTTCGTGATGATACTGGTGGATGGTGAGGATGCTCCGGGGGTGAAGCGGCGTCTGGAGGAAGTCTGGCCAGGCGGGTGCCGCCGTCTCCACGCCGGAGGTCTTGGGGGTCTCGTTCGGCCGGGGGTGGCTGTCTAGAAACACGATACGTGGCGGGCTGGCTCAACGGAGAGGGTTTCCGGCCAGCCGTGCTGCCTGCCTGCGCCTGGCCAGTGGTTTGCCAGCATCGAGGCAACCCCTGTGAGGTGCCAGCAGAAGCTCTGTAGAGGGGAAAGGTGGTCCCGGATTCTGGACCCACGCCCACTCCCGGGCGCTGCTCTCGGGAGACAGAAGGAGCCAGGGTTTTCTCTCCTTTGCGGTCAGGTTGTAAGCCGACGGGGGGCCCAAACCTCTGGTGGCCCCTCGGATGCTCTCAGACTACGACCCCTAGGGATCCTGGCCACTCAGTTGAGGGTGGAAAGACAGAAAGTCTTCGGGGAGTTTTAATCCCAGAACCATCTGGGGACCCCACAGTTGGGAAGCATTGCTTTTTAAGCCGACAGGGAGGCAGTGAGTCCCTCTGTGCCCCCCCCACCACATCTGGCCACGACCCAGGCCCTTCCCAGCTGCCACAGGACATGGGGAAAGGGGCCCGAGGCAGCTCCATGTGGCAACGAGTAAGTCCATCAGCAGCAGGTGTGTGTGTGTGTGTGTGTGTGTGGTGTGTGTGTGTGTGTGTGTGTGTGTGTGTGTGTGTGTGTGTGTGTGTGTGTGTGTGTGTGTGTGTGTGTGTGTGTGTGTGTGTGTGTGTGTGTGTGTGTGTGTGTGTGTGTGTGTGTGTGTGTGTGTGTGTGTGTGTCTTCCCCTTTCATGCCAACACTTGTCAATCTGGCCCCTTCCGGAGACCACAAAAGTGCCGTTGGCTTGGCTGAATTTTCACACCGATCACTGTTCTTATAGTTTCCATGGCATTTTTTAAAAAAAATTCGTCTTGGTGCTGGGTCTGTTTCCCGAGGGCTGTTGGCTGCTTGAGAATCAGAGCCAGCAATCAGAGAAACGAGCCATTAAATAAGCAAGGGGTGCCAGTTTTGGAAACCGGATTATCACCAAGCTACACCCCCCCGCAGCCCGTCCTGCCAGTTTCCCTCCAGAAAGCCATGCATGCTGACTCACACACACACACACACACACACACACACTTTCTTTACCGCTAGGAAGCGTCCGAGAAGCCAAATTGCCATCGGGAGTCCTGCCGCTCTGAAATGACAACAAATGAGACGTTAACACCTGAGGCTTTCGTGAGGGGTAAGCAGCCACGTTCTACCAGGGGAACGCAATCGGAAAGCTGTTGTGAGATAAGCGGCATAACGAGGCAGCACTGAGAGGCCACACAATTCTCTCTTACTTGGGAATAAATCCGATTGAGATCAGGGGAGATTTAGGCGCCGATCGGCCGTAGCCAACAATTCTCCAGGAACTTGTCTAAAAGACGTCTTAAGACAGTGCTCCCCAACCTTTTTTTCGCCGTGGACCGGTAAATGTTTGATAATTTTTCCGTGGCCCGCTTGTTTTGATTTAATAATTTTAACCAAGCCCTCCCTTTCCACATCTCTGGGAAACCACCCTCCCCTCTCCCATGCAGTGAGTTTCCAGCCTCTCTCTCTCTATCTATCTATCTCCCCCCAGCAAACGGGTTTGCACTTCCTGGAATGCTGCAGGAAGGCTTTGCCATTTTGCAAAAAATACAGCCCTGGCTCTTTCTCCTGCCTGGAGTGCACTGTCTCCTACCAAGTATCCCCGCCCCCTCCCCACTACCTTTTTACATAACTCCAGGCATCAAGCCCACCCCCAATATACAAAAAGGGAAAATGGGTGACTTTCACTGCCCTGTCCTTGCACCACCACACCCTGAGCAATGCATGCATGCTTTTTAAAGTGCTTGCCAACTGGCAGGTGAAAATACAATGGGGAGAAGGGATATTAAAGAGTCCTTCAGATTGTCTTCTGGAGCTCCTAAATTGCCTGCCACCGCATTTGAAAGAACTACCGGATGGGTGGGGAGAGCCACCGGTGCATTTGCCTTGCAGAGGCAAAGCAAACCAGGAACTCAATGGACAAGCACAGACTTTGCATCAGTGGTTCTCAACCTGTGAGTCCCTAGATGTTCCTGGACTTCAAAGCCCAGAAATCCGGGCCAGCTCAGCTAGTGATGAAGACTTCTGGGAGTTGCAGTCCAGGAACATCTGGGCACCCACAGGTTGAGAACCAATGCAATGCAATGCAATAAATAAAGAGAGAGAGAGAGAGAGAGAGAGAGAGAGAGAGAGAGAGAGAGAGAGAGAGAGAGAGATCCTGGAGGGGCAAGCAGAACGTAAGGAATCAATTTCCAGTCCCCCTTCCCCTCCCTCCCTGGCTAGAAGATAAAGAGCCCACCAGCTTGCTGATGTATTTTTAATTGTTGAAGGGATTTTTTGGGTCTGTTTCACACAAAAATAAAGGGGTTGGGAGCAAGGCACACTAATAAAAGAGGTGAGAACTTTTTAAACCCTTTGGCAAATTGCACGATCCAGAGGTGACCCGAGTAAACTTCCCCATGAAAACGGGGAAAGCAGGACACAGGGCTCCAGTGCTTCCCTAACAGGGAGCTGTTTCTACTACCCCCCTGACGCTCCGGGGGTGGCGATCTACCCAGGGAGGGAAGGGAATGGGGGACTCTGCAGCCGCTTCCCCCCCCCCACGCTCCCGGGAGGACTATCAAGCCAGGAGGGCAGGGAATGGGGGACACCCAGCCACGGCGCCGTCCAAAAACCACCAGGCCTGAGTAGCCCCCCTCCCTCCCCCCTCAGTTCACCCCAAGACCAGCGCGGTGGCGGCGGCAGGCCAGGCCCGGGACTCCCCCCCTCCCCCTCGCTCACCCCAAGACCAGCGCGGCGGCGGCGGCGGCAAGCAGGCCGGGCCCGGGACTCCCCCCCTCTCCCTCGTTCACCCCAAGACCAGCGCGGTGGCGGCGCCCGCAAGCAGGCCCGGCCCGGCCCGGCCTGGGACTCCCCCCTCCCCCCTCCCCCCACCTCAAGACCGGCGGGAAGAAAGGAGCTCACTGCCGGCTGTTTACGATTGACTGCCTCCTTCCTCATCTTCCCGCAGTTTGGCGAGGCGCTCTGGGCTACCCCTTCTCGCCTCGCTTTTACGCATGCGTAGCTTCCCCTGCTTAACCCGCCTACTCAAACTCAAGTCCTAATCATTTTCGGGAGCCGGGCCGCCGCCACAGGGGAATGTTTTGAAGTTCCTCGGGCGGCGGCCCGGTGCAGATTGCTCCACGGACCGGCACCGGCCCGCGGACCGGGGGTTGAGGACCACTGTCTTAAGAGACCGGGGGGGGGGAGTCTTACCGCGTGCCTGTTGAGGGTGTGCAGGAATGGATTCGCA